>CANIUD010000502.1:0-140926 GCA_947470075.1 Closterium sp. Yama58-4 | reverse complement strand
TGTGTGTGTGTGTGTGTGTGTGTGTGTGTGTGTGTGTGTGTGTGTGTGTGTGTGTGTGTGTGTGTGTGTGTGTGTGTGTGTGTGTGTCATTGTGTGCATGTATGTGTAGTTTTTCATGTTAATACTGTTCACAACCACTCACCATGCACACAGTATAGGAAGGGTACTGTAGTTTATGAATTTTACTTTCATATTTTATTAAGAAATAATAAATATGAAAATAAAATTTGGCAAAATCGATCGTAAAAGGTTGCTTCGCAACCAAAAAAAAAAAAAAAAAAAAAACAACAACAACAACAACAACAACAAAAACAACAACAACAACAACAACAACAACAACAACAACAACAACAACAACAACAACAACAACAACAACAACAACAACAACAACAACAACAACAACAACAACAACAACAACAAAAACAACAACAACAACAACAACAACAACAACAACAACAACCTTCCCATCTGATTTTTTTTCCTATATATATGGAATTTATTTGGTGACGTGTTACGAATGATAAATTAAGAAAGAACACTGTGCACTCCTAACAGCAGCAAGCGAAGCACACAGTACCGAGGCTGGAGACAAAGAGTCAGAAATGACTTGAACCAACGCGAAGAGCATCTGCACCGTCGGCATCAAACGGCATCGGCAGCTGCATAAGGTAGGAAAAGCACGGGAACAGTTTTGTAACTGAGACGCGCCGCACGGCCGGGTTTGGATTTGAACAAGGGAATGTACCCCTTAGAGTACATGGCTAGCTAGGACGATTGATATTCCCTTGTACTACTATATAAATGCTTGTATTTGCATGTTTTAATCATCTCAATCATTTTACATTCACTCTGATTTGAGGTCAAGGGCCGACCACTACCACACACTCCGTGCGAACATTTCCGAGGTGATCCTGTTTACGATCTAGTTTCTTTGATCGCAGCATGGTATGAGAGTGACTCGGGAATCCTTCGCAACGCCACTACCAAAATCTTCGACGAACAAAAAGTGGCGTCCGGCACACGCTCTCGCGTAAGAATGGTCGGAGGATCTGGAAGTCAGACGAATCTGACCGCTGAAACGCATCCCAAACCAGTTGTGACAAACAAGGAGACGACGACGATTGGAACCGCCGTCCTCGCACAACTGCTTCAGCGACTCTCTACATTGGAGCAAGGACTCCAAACATTGCGGAATGGCGACGCGGGAACATCTTCCCAACCCTCTCAACCGGCCTCAAATGGCCGCGATATCGCCCCGCACACCTTCTCCCTCGAAAAGAGCAATTCTCTCAGCTCAATCAAGGTTCCTGGGCATAACAAGTGTGTGTTTTGACGGCAGAGACTTCTATACGTGGAGCTTCGAGCTGGAGCTGCTGCTGCAAAACAGACAGATATTCCATTACTTCGATGGGAGTTACGCGAGACCTGCTGAAGACACCGCTGATGCCAGGGCACAATACTACAACGAGTCATTGATGGCGTACGGCGTCTTGCTGCGAAACATGTCGCCGGCGGACCAGTTAAGCATCTGGTCGTACAAGACAACAGCTGCTCCAGCCCTTGACGCATGGCGACACCTAAACGGTTGTATATCAACAGAAAGATTCGGTTGTATCGAGCCGCCTGCTCCAGCAACTACTGGAGTCAAAAATGACCCCAGGGGAGGAGGCCAACAGCTATATCAATCTTTGTCGGAGCTCAAGCGATCAAATTGCGAAACTGGGAAGCACCATCTTCGAAGAGATCTTCGTGAATATCGTGCTCCAAGGGCTCGGCCCAGAGTGGCGGCCCTGCAAGGCGCTACTCCGACAATAGAGGGTTATCTCGGAAGCCGCCCTATGCGCCGCCCTTCTTGTCGAACAGAGAGACATGGACCAGAAGCGACCAGCGCCGCGACGAGACCGAGAACCTCTCGCCTTCTACGCCGACAACACCGAAGAGCGACGGCCGAGGCGCCTTTACTGCAAAATCTGCAGAACGTTCGGGCATTTGGCAGAGCGATGCAAATTCCACTCTCGCCCTCGCCAGACCAATCCGAGCACCTGGTCCGGCCGACAAGACGCACGGAGTTTCACGCGTCAAACCCAGGGGTATCAACCCCCATCGCGCAACCTGAACCCAACGGTTCAGCATCAGCAGCCGCAGCAGCTGTCACCGCCTGCTCCCGCCCGCAACGTCATCGGCAACAAAACCATGACACAAACGAATGGATCTCGCCGTCGCCGCGTGCATACGCCGTGACCCGAGCCAGCACGCCACCCAATCGAAGCGTTCACGGATAACAATCACTTCACCGCCCGCCACGATTATAGTGACGACAACGACGCCCAGGACTGGAATCTCCCAGTCCCGCTGTGTGAAAGCCCCCCGCACGTACCTGATTCGTGACACCGCGACTGGCGCTGCTCGCACGTGACGACAACAAGCGCTACAACACCTGGTACCTGGACAGCTGTTGCGGGCAGCACGTGGTCGAATCTGAGCGTTTTGTCTCCAACGCCGTCCTGACCCTCACATTCACTTACGTCACCGTGGCAAACCATACCCGAATCGTCGTGCTCAAAGCACGCGGAAGCCGCACGCACATCACTCTGAATGATGTGCTGATAGTCCAGAACCTGGGCTACAATCTTCTCTCAGCCGCTCAACTCATGGATTGCGGCATCGAATAAAGTACGGACCCCCGCACGAGCGACATCCTCCTGCACTACTCGTCCCCGACCAAAGCGCGTAGGCCAATCGGACGAGCACACTCCGAGAATGGAGTGTACATTCTTGACTTCAATATTCCTGACTGCGGCGGCAACTCGAACGAGCTGATTGACCTCGTGCCACTGCGCTTCGAACACATCCACGGCTCGGACTGGAAGCATCCTGACGGGAGGCCGTGGGTGCCTCATCATCTACACCCACGCGAGCTAGCGCTGCATGACCCTGACCCAGACGGCATCTTCAGGGACCGCCATACGCCCACCGCCTCAACCAGCGCAATCGCCGGCCGGGGGCTCGCCACCATTACTGGAGCCGAACAATCCGCGTCGCCCGAAGAAGGAATGTCGGCACTGGAGCTAGGAGTGGCGTCTTCGGACCCAACCAGAACCCCCTTTCAGGTTCCCCCTCCCAGTGGCTCGAAGGCATCTTGCGAGGACAGTGCCGCGGAACTTTCAACGTGCGCGGGGGGTAGCGCGTCCCTATACGAAAGCTGACTTCCTGAAGCTGTACCCTCACTGGCGCGACCCCATGACGACACTCACCGTGGAACAAGAAGAAGAGTTGGCGCGCCACGAAGCCAAAGAACTTCGCCGAAAAAGCCTCGCTGAAGCGCGTAGGACGTTTACATGCGTTGCTTGGGCAGCAGAGGAGGAAAGCGCCTCCAATGAAGGGGGGTGGGGAAGCACTGGCGGATGGGGAACGAGCGACACTGTTGGATGGGCACCGCAACCGGCGGCGACAGAAGCGGCTGGGGCACTTCCGGTGAAGGCTGGAGTGCTTGGCGAGAAGAACAAAGGGGGGGAGCAGAAGAAGCCGAACCGCGCGTTGTTCCTCTCGGCCGTCCCCCACACCTTCCCACACCTACTCTACCCCCGCCTGATATCCAGCCGTACCGCGATCCCTGGGACACCATCGATTGGGCAACGAACCATTGACCCCACGTCGCAAAGTCTATGGACCCGATCCCGAGCCGCGCGAACCTACCTTCATCCCCGGAAGAATTCCCGGGACGGACATCCCACTCTCTGTGATTCTCGACAGAGAGTTTTTACGCTAATGCTGACGACATTGAACGACGAAGAAGAAGAAGCTGAAGAAGAAGCAGCAGAACCTGCCCCGGTACCAGAAGAAGACCCCGAAGTAGTCCACGCACGCTATATGCGCACATCCGGATTCCGCGCCAACGATGACCTTTGGCACCAGCGCCTCGGTCACCCCTCGCGCGCAACGCTGAAAAACTGCATCGACGCAGACGTATTCGTACCTGGCGCTCTCTTGCGCCTTGACGGCTTTGAAGTGAGAAGCACGTCACAGCCGCGCAACTGCACCGTCTGCCCGAAGCTACGCTATGCCACCAACCGTTCCCCTTACTAGAACCAGAAACCAAGCGCTACCCAAAGCTGCACAAGGTGTACAACGATTTTCTCGTCGTCGGCCACTGCGGGCTTAACGATGAGCAATACACGCTCACATTCATTGATGCGGGAACCCGCTACGTATGGGTCGTCAACGTTGATCTTCGCAGCAGGGCATACGAGGTCTTCCGCCTCTGGCTGGCGCACGTGCAGCGGCAATCTGGGAAGAAGATGAAGACCTGGCACTCAAACGGCGCAGCGGAATTTCGCAGCAAGGGGCTGCAGGACTATCTAGCACAAAAGGGGATCGAGCACCATATCTCCCTTCCCTACGCACACCCGCAGCATGGTGTTGCCGAACGCACAAATCGCACGCTCATGACAAAGGTGAGGGCACTGCTGAAACAATCAAAGCTTCCCCCGACGTACTGGACGTACGCGATGCACCACGCCGGACGCGTGCACAATCTACTGTCAACCACCGCTATCACCGGCAACCTGTCCCCGCATCTAAAGTGGACACACACGAGGGGCGACACATCCATGCTCCACGTATGGGGATGCATGGTGCAATACCGCCCGCCGACATCAACCATCGGCGAATTCGCGAGCCGCGCGTGCTGGGGAATCCACCTCGACATTAGTCACGAACACAAGGCGTGGCTCATTCTCGACCTTACAAGCCATAAGAGTCACAAACGCGCGCGACGTAATCTTCTACGAGCGGCCTTTTCTTGAGCAGTTCCGCGAAGACGAACGCACAAATGCAAACCGCGTCTATGCCAACGACGGGCACAGCTATGCAACGCCTGAGGACGAAGCTGCTGCAACCATCCTGGAGCAAGACACCAGAGGCGAGTTCGCGGGGAGCGATCGTCACAGCAGCGACGATGACGATGAAGACCCCCCAGCAGGAGGATTCAGCGGAGCTGGAGGAAGCAACGGAGGCACAGCGCCGCCGCCGCCGCACGTGCAGGAGGTAATTCCGCAGCACCGCCACGACAGCACCGTCTCAGGGCTGCAACTGCTAGGACGTCACACCGCCACCTCAACAGCGCCACGTGTCATCGAGCCCAAGAATCCGCGGAATCTATTCCGCAAATGGGTCTTCCGCGTGAAGACCGCAGCGGACGGCACAATCGAGCGCTTCAAGGCGCGTTGGGTCGTGCATGGCTCCGATCAGAGGCACGGCATTGATTTCGACCAGACGTTCGCGTCGGTCAGCCGTCACACCTCAGTCAGAATTCTGCTCGCCATCGCCGCCGCAAGGCACTTGCCGCTTCGCCAAATTGATGTGAAGAACGCTTTCTTATATGTGTTAGTGGATGCGGTAATTTACGTGGAGAAGCCATGTACGGCGAAGGGGACTCGCGTGTGGGTCAGCTGCAAAAGTCCCTCTACGGGGTCAAGCCGGCGCCAAGGCTCTGGCAGCAGTACCTGCACAACATCCTGCTTGAGATAGGCTTCAAGCAACTGCCCCACGATCCCATGATGTATCGCCGCGATTTACGCGGCGAATACATTCTGCTCACGGTCTACGTCAACGATTTACTTTACACAGGGTCGAGCAACGAGCTGCTCGAACAATTCGAAAAGAACCTAGCGACGCACGTCGACATTACTTGCAACCACGACGTGAAGCAATTCCTCGGCCTTAATATTTCCTATGCGCCAGAAGCCATTCATCTCTCAGCAGCCAAGTACACAGAGGAACTTGGCAAACGCTTCAACATTGCGCCTGCACCACTTTCCACCCCATACCGCACTCCCGGACCGAACCACAAACCTGACAACAAAGCCCTATCTCCTGCTGGAATTCAGACTTACCAACAGCAGTTGGGTTGCCTGCTCTTTGCCTCAGTGACATGCAGACCTGACCTTTCCTGCATCACGAGCCAACTGGCTCAGTACTCCCGCAAACCAACGGCTCAGAACCTTCTGGATCTTCATCGCGCCCCACAGTTCTCCATCTCCACGCCCAAGATTGGGCTCTGCTACTCGACAGTGCCAACCCGATTCTTCAATCTCATCGGCTACGTGGACGCCGATCACGCAGCAGACCCCGACAATCGACGGTCCAGGACAGGGTTCCTGTTTCGCCTCGAGCCAACAGGACCAATCTCGTGGAACTCGCAGAATCAGGAGCTGGTTGCCCTGTCCTCGGCTGAAGCTGAATTCATCGCCGCGACAGCAGCAATTCGTGAAGGTCTATTTGCAGGAACTTCTCCAAGAAGCGAAAATCCCAGCTTCGCCGACTTTTCGCCTGCACTGCGACAACCAGAGCGCGATCCGCATCGCGAACAAGCCTGGATTCGTCAACCGCACCAAACACATCGCGCTGCTGTACTTCTTCATCAAGGACGAAGTGGACAAGGGAAAGGTGGACCTGACCTACTGCCCAACACGTGAGATGGCAGCTGACTGTTAGATTATATGTAATGTGTTGGTAGGCTGTAGTGGGGTAGACAATATAGGGTACAACCCATTAGGGTTAGGTACTTGTACTCTTGTTCCTTTTCAATGCACATCATTCTTGCCTAGTCCTGTTGAAATGGTATTCAGAGCAGGAGGTCCCTAGGACCTACCGACCGTTTTTTTAGGGCCCACCACCGCTCGCATGCGGTTACCACGCTACCCCGTGCCCTAGCCTCGTAGCGCCCTCGTGCGCCCTCGTTAGCGCCCTCGCGCACCCTCGTTAGCGCCCTCGCGCGCCCTCGTTAGCGCCCTCGCGCGCCCCTAGTTCGCGCCCTTGCGCGCCCCTTGTTAGCGCCCTTGTTAGCGCCCTTTCTGACCAGCGGGTCGCCCACCGCACTGCCCGTCGCGCTGCCCGTCGCGTCGCCCGCCGCGCTGCTCGTCGCGCCGCCCGTAGCGCTGCCCGTCGCGCCGCGCGTCACCCGTCGCGCTGCCTGTCCCGCTCCCCGTCGCGTCGCCCGTCGCGTCGCCCGCCACGCTGCCCGTCGCGCTGCCCGTCGCGCTGCCCGCTCGCTGCGCTTGTACCTGCCCGCGCTGCCCGTCGCGCTGGCCGCTGCGCTACCCGCTGGTAGCGCCACCCGCCCGCCGCGGTACCCGCCGCGCTACCCGCTAGTAGCGCCGCCCACCCGCCGTGCTGCCCACTTGCAGCGCCGCCTGCCCGTCGCGCTACCCGCCGTGCTGCCCGCCGCGCTGGCCGCGCTGCCCGCCGCGCTACCCACCGCGCTGCCCCCCCCCCCCCCCCCCCCCCCGTCGCGCAGCCCGCTGCGCTACCCGCCCGCCGCGCCGCCCACCTGTCGCGCAGCCCGCAGTGCCGTCCGCCCGCCGCGCTGCCCGCCCGTTGCGCAGCCCGCCGCCCGCCCGTCGCGCTACCCGCCCGCTGCACTGCCCACCTTGTCTGCTGCCTCTGCTGCCGCTGCTGGCTTTGCTCTAGCGTGCTTCCGCTATGGCTTCCATTCGCGTGCTGTCGTTCGATGCTGAGGGCCGCCCTGGGCAGTTCACCACCTGGCTAGATGACCTGCAGCTTTTTCTCCTGAGCGATAGCAAAGAGCATGTTTCGCTCTATGCCTACGCGTCTGGGGCTGCGCCTGCCCCTCCTGCAGCAGCTGAGCTTAGTGTCCGTTCCCACTGGCAGACTCGTGACGCAGCTGCTCGCCTAGCCATTCGCAGTCACCTGCCGTTAGCTGAGCTCGAGCATTTTGGCGACTGCAAAACCGCTAAGGCCCTGTACGACGCTGTCGTTGCTCGCTACTCCTCACCTGCCACAGCCGAGCTTAGCCGCCTCATGCTGCCTTACCTGTTCCCTGAGCTGTCCACCTTTGCTACAGTCGCCGATCTCATCACCCACCTTCGCACTAGTGACACTCGCCTGCGTGCCGCCCTTCCCACCGAGTTCTGCGCTAAGAACCCCCCTCCACTGTACTGGACACTCCACTTCATAGTCACCCGTCTCCCTGACACCCTCAGCTCAGTGCGCGACTATTTCCTTGCTCGCTGTCCCACTGAGCTCACTGTCGCCCTCCTAGAGGAGAAGCTGCTAGCAGCCGAGAAGAGCATTGTAGCTGTCGGTGCTGCTCGCGGCGCTCCTCGCACCCCCATCTTTGAGGGGTGCTCTCCCTCTCCCCTCGCTCCCTCCTACGCTACTGCTGCTGCTGTTGACTTCCTTGGTGCTGAGTCTGCTGGCGCTGCTTCTGCTCCTGGTGGGAGGCGCCGCACCGGCAAGGGCAAGGGGGGCAAGGGTGGCGGGGGTGGCGCTGGGGGGGGAGGGGGTGGGGGAGGTGGGGGGGGAGGCGGTGCTGGAGGGAGCGGTGGCGGGAGTGCTGGTGGGAGTGGGGTCGGCAGCGGAGGCGGGGGCGGCGGAGGGAGCGGTGGCGGTGGTGGCAGCAGCGGTGGCAGTGGCGGCGGTGGCGGTAGCGGCGGGTGGCGGTGGCGGCGATGGCAGTCGGAGCGGAGGTAGTGGCGGCGGTGGAGGTCGGAGTGGAGGCACCGGCTCGGGCCAGAGCTCCCAGCAGCAGCAGCGTCCCCAGACGACCCAGCAGCTTCGTGAGTGGCTTGCTCAGCGTGGGACGTCGGGGGGCAGTGGCCGCTGTTCCTATGTCATTCGCACAGGTGATCGCAAGGGGCAGAAGTGTGGGAAGTTCCACACCCAGTACCGCTGCTTCTCCCGCCTTGACGACGCTTGGCGTGAGGAGATGGGCGAGGATGTTGAGCGCCCCCGCTGGGCTGATCTGATGAGGGCTGGTGTTGATATCTTTGCTCTTGACTATGATGCTATTATTGCTGCCATGTATGCATTGACTGTTAGTGCCGAGGGAGACTGTTACTTGTGTGTGCCGCCTGACCCAGGTATAGAGCCCGCTGCCCTAGGTACTAGTGAGTCTGCTCTCTCTGGTACTGTGCCCTCTGTGGCTGCTCCCTCCCGTACTGTCCCTGCTGCTAGTGAGTCTGCTCTCTCAGGTACAGCACCCACAGAGACTGCTCTCTCAGGTGCTGCACTTGCTGAGGCCTTGCACACCTTCACTCTTGACTCAGGTGCTTCCCGCTGTTTCTTTCGAGACAGTACTGAGCTCACTCCGCTCCCTGCACCGGTCCCAGTCTCCCTGGCTGACCCCTCGGGGAGCCCGATCCTTGCACGGTCCACCACTGTGCTCCCGTGTCCGGCGGTTCCGTCTGGCTCGTTGTCGGGTTTCCACCTCCCCTTGTTCTCGACGAACCTGGTGAGCAACGCTGTCATCCAGGATCAGTGGGTTGACACCTTTACCCCTGGAGGACAGCGTGTGGCGATCCTCACGTGCTCCAGGACCGGCCGTCACCTGGCTACGTTTACCCGTCAGCCGGGGTCGAGTCTCTACACACTGACCACTGTGTCTCCTCAGGTCGCTGCTGTCGGTCAGGTGTCCGCGTCAGGTCTGGTAGCCCACGCCTGTGAGTGTCGTTCCCTGTCACACCAGACTCTTCTCTGGCACCACCGCCTGGGTCACCCCTCCTTGCCACGCCTCCGTGGCATGCACCGTCGCCACCTTGTGTCTGGTCTTCCCAGGTCCCTCCCTCCCCTCCCTGCCTCGCCTGCGCCGCCTTGCCTTCCTTGCGTCGAGGGGCGGCAGCGCGCCGCTCCTCACTCCTCGTTCCCCCTGACAGAGGCTCCTCTGCAGACCCTCCACCTGGACGTGTGGGGCCCAGCCCGCGTTCGTGGCCAGGGCGGTGAGCGGTACTTTTTGCTGGTTGTCGACGACTACTCGCGTTACACCACGGTCTTCCCCTTGCGCACCAAGGGTGAGGTCCCTGCTGTTCTGATCCCTTGGATCCGCACAGTTCGTCTCCAGCTCCGCCGCCGTTTCCGGACAGATCTTCCTGTCCTGCGTCTGCACTCTGACAGAGGTGGTGAGTTCTCCTCCGACCTCTTGAGGACCTTCTGTCAGGCGGAGGGCATTGAGCAGACCTTCACGCTTCCGGACTCCCCGAAGCAGAATGGGGTTGCTGAGCGCCGCATTGGCCTGGTCATGGAGGTCGCTCGTACCTCCTTGGTCCATGCGGCGGCTCCCCATTTTCTGTGGCCGTTTGCGGTCCGGTACGTCGCGCATCAGCTCAACCTCTGGCCCCGTGTCTCCTTGCCGGAGACCTCGCCCGCACTGCGTTGGACGGGGGAGGTTGGCGATGCGTCGAGCTTCTGGGTGTGGGGTGCTCGTGCCCTTGTCCGCGATACGTCCGCGGACAAGCTCTCCTCCCGCACGCTTCCCTGTGTCTTCCTTGGCTTTGTCCCTGATGCGCCTGGCTGGCAGTTTTACCACCCCACCTCGCGCCGGGTCTTCGCCTCTCAGGACGTCACCTTTGACGAGTCGGTCCCTTTTTACCGTCTCTTCCCCTACCGCACTGCCCCCCTCCCTCCCTCGCCGCTTTTCCTCGTGTCAGTAATAACGGACTGGAATGATGAACTAGCAAAGATTGTGAGTACAAATATGAAACCCTAATGCTGTGACCCCCCTATAGGCTAACCCACTACAGCCTACACAAATATAACATGTATAATGTTTGACACACCCCCATAGGCAAAGTGGGGGAGACCTAGGGGTCACAAGACCAGTCAAGGCAAAGCAAGGCAACAACAAGCTCAGGGTGGACCTCAAGGATTCCACACAAATTCCAAGCACAAGCTAGTGGTCACAAGACCAGTTCACATGCAGGTTTATAACAAAGCAAGAAATACAGTGATCACAACCTAGCAAGAGTAAACATGCAGGTATATATATATAGCAATCACAGTACAAGCAAAGTCAAGAGGTAAGCAAGTGAGGTCCAGTAGGCACAAGGCCTAGTAGAGTGCAGAAGCGCTGATGGTCACGAGGCTGAAGCGCCTTGGTGAACACATCAGCAGTGTTGGCCTCAGTGGCCACGTAGCGAATACAAAGCTGACCGCGCTGCTGCAGCTCTCGAGCAAGGAAGTACCGCAGAGCGATGTGCTTCGTTCTGTGCTCCAGTCTGTGCTCCTCACACAAGGCAATGGCAGCCTTGTTGTCGACGTACAGCACTGGAGGAGAACGAGGCCGCTCTCCGAGGTCGGTCAGCAGGTAGGTCAGCCAGCGTAGCTCCTGGGCAGCCATGGCTGTGGCGTAGATCTCAGCCTCACAACTGGAGCCGAGAACAGAAGAAGAGCGCGTAGAGCGCCAAGAAACTGAGCCAGAGCCAAGGCTGAAGGTGTAACCCTGAGACGACCGCTGAGTGGCCTGGTCGTCTGCCCAAGAAGCGTCTGAGTGCCCTGTGAGAACAACTCGGTCTCGCCCTCCAAGCACAAGCCCCATGCCCGACGTACTGCACAAGTAGCGCAACACCCTCTTAGCGGCATCCATGTGCTCCTTCCTGTGACGGCCAGGAGCGACATAGCGTGCAAGGATGCTAAGAGGGTATGCAAGGTCAGGACGAGTGCAGGTCATCAGGTACATGAGGCAGCCCACAAGCTCTGGATACGGGCCACTCGGCTCTACGGACTCATCCGAAGGCAGAGCTGAGAGCGAGTGACCGGTAGGCAGAGGAGTGGACTGAGGCGAGGAGTACGTGAAGCGGAAGCGCTGGAGAACCTGCTGCACCATGTGTGACTGAGTCAGGGTGATGGTGCGCCGTGCTCTGTCCCGGGTGATCCGCAAGCCAAGATAGCTTGTCAGCTCACCCAGGTCTGTGCACGTGTGTCTCCTCTGCAGCTCCGACTTCACGTAGGCGAGTCCTGCAGTGTCAGCAGTGGCAAAGACCAAGTCGTCGACGTACACGAGGATGTAGAACGGCGGCAGCGAAGTGTCGGTGCGTAGGAACAGCGACGGGTCAGCTGTAGAAGGCGCGAACCCAAGAGCCGCAAGTGTAGTCCTCAGTGTGTCGTGCCACTCACGCGGAGCCTGGCGGAGACCGTAGACCGGCCGCTGAAGCCTCCACTGGGTACCAGGAGGAAACGACCCAGTGAAGCCAGGTGGGCGGCGCAGCCAGATCTCCTCGTGCAGGCTGCCCTGCAAGAAAGCAGTGCTGAAGTCAAGTAAGTGAAGCTCGTAGTCGCGGTGAGCGGCTATGTGCAGCAGCACCCGAAGAGTAGTCATCTTCGGGGTGGGGGAGAAGGTCTGGAAGAAGTCAACTCCCTCTCGCTGATTGAAGCCTCGAGCCACGTAACGCGCCTTGAAGACAGGCGGAGAACCCGGCGGCCGCTTCACCCTGAAAATCCACATGCCACTGACGATGTTCGACCCAGGAGGGGGAACCTCGTCGACGTAGGTGCGTGTGGACTTCCAGGAAGCCATCTCGGCGTCCATGGCTGTCTGCCACTGAGAGGAGTAGGGACCCGCCATCGCCTCAGCGTAAGTGCACGGGGTCGGGATGTCTGGTGCATCCGGGTCTCCCTCAGGGGCAACTAGCAAGGACACGAGACGGGGCAAAGCAGCAGCAAGACACTGGAACTCCTCCTGTCTGTCCTCAAGGACGTCCGTGCCAAGAGCACACTCACCCCCGACGAACGGAGGACAGACAGACTCAGACTCAGACTCAGCAACAAGGCTAGCAGCGTAGTCTAGACGACAGGCAGCAGCAAAGTCAACCAACTCAGCGACAAGAGCAGACGCAGCAGAGGACTCAAAGGTAGGGTCAGTGACAACAGTAGCAAGGAGACGCGTGACAGTAGGGTGCTCAGCGCGATACCGGTCAGACGCAGGGTCCGGAACGTCAGGCAAAGAGGACGCAGGAGGAGACGATAGAGGGACACGCTGAGGAGCAGTAGAGGGACGCAGAGTCATGTAGTGAGTGCCTGGGACAGGAGGAGGACGCTCACGACGGACACGACTACCAGTGCGAGCAGGACGAACAGGCGACGCAGGACGAGACTCAGGCTCACGACGCTCTGTAAGACCTCCTGTGGGACCAGTGTAAGGAGAGGGAGCAGGGAGAGGCGAGGAAGGCGGTAACTGTGACTGCGGCTGGACAGGCGGAGGACACTCTATGGAGGGAGGAGGACAAGGAGGAGGAGCCTGCCCAAGAACCTGCTGAAGGAGCGGTACGAAGTACGGTCGCGGCCGCGCAGCGTCGCCGGAAGCAGAGGAGACTCCATTGGCCGGGTCCTCAGCACCAGTAGTAGCTCCAACGCCCGGGTCCTCAGCAGCAGCAGTAGTGCAACCGCTCGGGTCCTCAGCTCCAGCAGTAGCTCCACCGTCCGAGTCCTCAGCACCAGCAGCAGCTCCACCGTCCAGGTCCTCAGCACCAGCAGCAGCGCCACCGCCCGGGTCCTCAGCTCCAGCAGCAGCTCCAACGTCCGAGTCCTCAGCACCAGCAGCAGCTCCACCAGGCGGGTCCGCAGCACCAGCAGCAGCTCCAACGTCCGAGTCCTCAGCACCAGCAGCAGCTCCACCAGGCGGGTCCGCAGCACCAGCAGCAGCTCCCACGTCCGGGTCCTCAGCACCAGCAGCAGCTCCACCTCCAGGGTCCGCAGCACCAGGAGCACCACTCCGAAGACTGCAGCGCCGTGTGTACCACTCGCGGATCTGCTGAATGGGGGGGAGCTCCTGGGTAGGAGGGGAAGCACCGGGACGAGCTCCAGCAGCACCTCTCCGGAGGCGGCAGTACTCGAGGTACCTCTCCTGCAGCTGCTGGGAGGAGAGGGCTCCTCCAGGTGTAGCACGCTCAGGCTCAGCACCCCCAGACGCAGCACCCCCAGACCCAGCACCCCCAGGCTCAGTACCCCCAGGCTCCGCACCTCCAGGCTCCGCACCTCCTGGCTCAGCACCCCCAGGCTCCGCACCCCCAGACTCAGCACTCCCAGGCTCGGCACCCCCAGATACGGCACCCCCAGGCTCAGCACCCCCAGACGCAGCACCCCCAGGCTCAGCACCCAACGCAGGACGAGAGTCAACAGCTACCTCGACAGGCTCACCCGGGTCTACCTGGGACACACCTGAGGGAGCGGCACCCTGAGGGGGGAGGGGGTCTGGTACCTCAGCACCTGGAGCGAGGAAGAGAGGCGGGGGGGGGAGCGAGGCAGTGCGGTAGGGGAAGAGGCGGTAGTAGGGGACGGACTCGTCAAAAGTGACGTCCTGAGAGGCCAGGACACGACGCGAGGTGGGGTGGTAGAACTGCCAGCCAGGGGCGTCCGGGACAAAGCCAAGGAAGACGCAGGGGACAGCGCGACGGGAGAGCTTGTCCGCGGACGTGTCGCGGACAAAAGCTCGGGATCCCCAGACCCGAAAACGCGACGCATCGCCAGCCTCTCCCGTCCAACGCAGTGTCGGAGAAGTCTCGGGCAAGGAGACACGGGGCCAGAGGTTGAGCTGATGCGCAGCGTATCGGACCGCAAACGGCCACAGAAAATGGGGGGCAGCCGCATGGCTCAAGGAGGTACGAGCGACCTCCATGACCAGACCAATGCGGCGCTCAGCAACCCCATTCTGCTGTGGAGAGGCCGGAAGCGTGTACGACTGCTCAATGCCCTCCTGCTGACAGAAGGCCTCCAAGAGGCCAGAGGAAAACTCCCCACCTCTGTCAGAGTGCAGACGCAAGACAGGGAAGTCGGAGCGGAAACGCTCACGGAGCTGGAGACGAGATCTGCGGATCCAAGGGATCAAGACATCAGGGACGTCACCCTTGGTGCGCAAGGGGAAGACCGTGGTGTAGCGCGAGAAGTCGTCAACAACAATCAGGAAGTACCTCTCCTGGCCCTGACCACGGACGCGGGCTGGGCCCCACACGTCCATGTGGAGCGTCTGCAAGGGAGCAGTCGTCGGGGGAAAGGAGGAGTGAGGAGCGGCGCGCTGCCGTCCCTCGACACAGGGAATACAGGGAGGAGCAGGCGAGTCGGGAAGGGGAGGGAGCACCCTGGGAAGACCAGCAACAAGGTCCCGTTTGTGCATGGCCCGAAGGCGCTGCACAGACGGGTGACCAAGGCGGTGGTGCCAAAGGACAGTCTCATGCGCCAGAGAGCGACACGAGCAGGGGGCGGACAGCTGACCTGACGCAGACGCAGACGCGGACGCAGCAACCTGAGGGGACTCAGTGGTCAGTGTGTACAGGTCCGACCCCGGCTCCCGAGTGAAGGTAGCCAGGTGGCGACCCGTCCGAGCACACGTGCAGTGTGTCACGCGCTCGTAGGCAGGGGTGAACTGGTGAACACCCCCGTCCTGGAGCGCACTACCCGCCACCAAGTTCGTAGAGAATGAGGGGAGGTAGAGACCTGACAGCGTGCCGGACGGGACCGCCGGACAAGGAAGGACAGTGG
Organism: Closterium sp. Yama58-4; assembly: GCA_947470075.1. NCBI lineage: Eukaryota > Viridiplantae > Streptophyta > Zygnematophyceae > Desmidiales > Closteriaceae > Closterium > Closterium sp. Yama58-4. Next base: position 125,659 of record CANIUD010000502.1, on the reverse strand, counting down.
AGGAGGTCGCAATGACCGGACCCCCAGAGGGGTCAGCAAGGGAGACAGCAACTGGCCGAGCGAGTGGCTCAAGGACAGTGCGGTCACGAAAGAAGGAGCGAGAAGCACCTGAGTCTAGTGTGAAGGTGTGCAGTGCTGCAGTCGACTCAGTACCAGGGGGCACGGACGCACTAGCACCTGGGGCTGCGGCCTCACCAGGACCTGTGGGAGCAGACGCACTAGCACCTAGAGCGGCAGCCGGACTGGCCTGAATGCCCGGGTCAGGCGGAACACGCAAGTACTGAGCACCCTCTCCACTAATAGACATCGCATACATGGCAGTGAGAATAGCATCAAAGTCTAAAGCCCAAATATCAACACCCCTCTTTTCCAGATCAGCCCAGCGCGGCAGCTCAGTGGCAGCAGGAAACTGAGTGCGCCACGCGTCGTTAAGGCGCGCGAAGCAGCGCTGCGTGGGGTGCGGCCTCCCACACTGCTGGCCGCTGCGGTCACCTGTGCGAATGACGTACGTGCAGGTAACGCTACGCTGCGCATACCACTCACGGGCGGCCTGAAGCGTCGGGGCGGGCTGCTGACTCGGGCCTCCGCCAGTGCCTCCACGACCACCACCCCCACCGCCGCCGCCCCGGCCACCTCCACCCCTGCCGCCGCCACGACCACCTCCGCCTCCGCTGCCGCCTCCACCACCACTCCCACCGCTGCTGTCTCCTCCCCCACTGCCGCCACTAGTCTCCCCAGCCGCGCCTCCACTCCCACCGCCTCCACCCCCACCTCCTCCGCCGCCACCCCCACCCCTGCCCCCCTTGGTCCTGCGGCGCCCGCTCGAAGCAGACGCGGTCCCGACCTTCTCAGCACCAAGAAGGTCGACAGCAGCAGCAGAGGCGACAGAGGGGAGGAGGGGGGAAGGGGAACACCCCTCAAAGAACGGGGTGCGGGGGTCGCCACGAGAGGTGCCTACAGCGACGATGCTCGCCTCAACTGCAAGCAGTTCCTTCTCGAGGAGGGCAACAGTGAGCTCAGTGGGGGAGCGAGAGAGGAAGTGGTCCCTGACTGCGCGCAGAGAGTCAGGGAGGCGGGTGACGATGTGGTAGAGAGTGATCCAGAGCGGGGGGGGGTTGCTAGTGAGAAACTCGGCAGGCATAGCAGCGCGAAAGCGGGCCTCACTAGTCTTAAGGTGGGTGATGAGGTCTGCGACAGTGTGAAAGGAGGCTAGGTCGGGGAACAGGTAGGGGAGAGTGAGGCGGCCTAGCGTGGCAGAAGCAGGTGAGGAGTAGCGGGCAACTACAGCTGTGTAGAGGTCCTTAGCAGTCTTGCACTGGCCGAAGTGCTCGCGCTCGTCTAGCGGCAGGGAGTTGCGAATAGCAAAGCGAGTGTGCGCATCACGGGTCTGCCACTGGGAACGCAGAGTGCTGTCAGCAGACGAGTCAGGGGCAGTGGCATGGCCTAGGGCGTGGTCGTACAGTGAGATATCTTCCTTGGCAGTGAGCTGTAAGAACAGATGCAGGTCATCTAGCCAGGTTTCGAACTTCACTGGACGGCCCTCGGCATCGAAAGCTAGAACGGGAGGGCTAGCCATAGCGACAGTAGCAGTAGGAATCAGGCCGCTGGAACAGTGTGCGGAGAGTCAACGAGGCTGGCTGGGCCACTAGGTAAGGCGCGGGCGGGGTCGACTGTCCGTAGTGGCACACTAGCGGCAGTAGTAGGTAGCTGGGCAGCAGGAGCTGCAACGGTGCACTGGTGGCTGTTGCTGTGGCAGCAGTGTGTACGGTAGGTAGAAAAATAACAGCAGTGAGAGCGAGGGCCTCGCGGGCGGCGGCTGCAGAAGCGCACGGGCGGCAGCGGCGGTGCACGGGCAGCGGTGGCGCACGGGCAGCAGCAGCGGAGGGGCAGCAACGGCGCTCGGGAGGGAGCGGCGCGAAAGCAGCAGCGGGCAGCGGAGCGTGCGCGAGTGGGCGACGGCGGCAGCAGGCGGGCGGCCACTGAGACGGCGGGCTGCGGGCCTGCGGGGCGTGTGTGCACAGGCGACGGGCGGCTGCGGGGCTAGCGCGAGCAGGCGACGGGCGGCTGCGGGGCGTGCGCGGGCAGGCGACGGGCGGCCGCGGGGCGTGCGATAGCGGGCGACGTGCGGCTGCGGGGCGTGCGCCAGCGGGCGACGAGCGGCTGCGGGGCGTGCGCTAGCAGGCGACGGGCGGCTGCGGGGCGTGCGCGAGCGGGCGACGTGCGGCTGCGGGGCGTGCGTGGGCAGGCAACGGGCGGCTGCGAAGCGTGCGCTAGCAGGCGACGGGCGGCGCGTGTAACTAGCGGGCCGCGCGCGTAAGAAAACAAAGCCGCGCGCGCGAAAAAAAAAAAAAAAAAAAAAAAAAAGGACCCGCGGGCGAGTAGCTAGCGGATCGCGCGCGCGCGGTAGGGAAATGCGCTCGAGGGCGCGAGGCCTTAAGGGGCCGTAAGAACCGAGGCGCTCTAAGGCGCAGGTAGGTAGGTAGGTAGGTATATAGTGGTGGGCCCTAAGAACGGTCCTAGCGAAGGACCTGCTCTGAAACCATGTCAGTAATAACGGACTGGAATGATGAACTAGCAAAGATTGTGAGTACAAATATGAAACCCTAATGCTGTGACCCCCCTATAGGCTAACCCACTACAGCCTACACAAATATAACATGTATAATGTTTGACACCTCGCTCCTGGTCCCCCTCCGGTAGACCCCCTTCCCCCTCAGGGTCCTGCTCCTTCAGGTGTCTCTCAGGTAGACCCTCCTCCCGTCGCTGAGCCTGTCGAGGTCACTGGTGACTCAGGTGCTGCTGCGGGTGGTGCTGCTGGGAGTGCTGAGCCTGGGGGTGCTGAGCCTGGGGGTGCTGGGCCTGGGGGTGCTGGGGCTGCGGGTGCTGGGACTGAGGGTGCTGGAGCTGAGAGTACGGTGCCTGAGCGTACGGAGCCTGGGGGTGCTGAGCCTGGGGGTACTGCGTCTGGGGGTGCTGAGCCTGGGGGTACGGAGCCTGGGGGTGCTGAGCCTGGGGGTGCTGAGACTGGGAGTGCTGGGCTGGGTGTACTGAGCCTGGGGGAGCCGAGTCTGGGGGTACTGAGCCTGGGGGTGCTGCGACTGAGCCTACGGAGCCTGGGGTTGCTGCGTCTGGGGGTGCTCCGGTTCGGGGTGCTGAGCCGTCTCTCCGGGAGCCTCTCACACAGCAGCAGCTTCGTGACTGGTACGTCCGGCGCTTTCGCCGTCCTCGTGGCCCTGCTGGAGTTGGAGGTTCTGGAGCTGCTCGTCCTGGAGGTGCTCGTACTGGAGGTACTGGAGCTGCCGGGGCTGGTTGTTCTGGGAGCACTGAGGCTGGAGCTGCTGGAGCTGGGGCCTCTGGAGCTGACGGTCCTAGCGGAGTTGGAGCTGCCGGCTCTGGGGGTGCTCCTCCTGGAGGTACTGGAGCTGACGGTCTTGGAGGCGTTGGTCCTGCTGGTTCTGGAGGTGCTGGCGAGGGGAGGTCTGACGCTGCTGGGGCCTCTGGTGCTGACGTCGCCGGCTCTGGGGGTGCTGCGGCGGGGGGCGCTGGTACTGGTGCTTCTGGTGCTGCGGGTGCTGGAGGTACTGGCGGAGCTCCGCCGTCGCGACTGTTCTTCGCTCCACCGTCGCCGTCGGCTTTGCCACCGCCTGACACGGTGCTTCGCCAGGTTCTTTCCCTCCCGTCTTCCACTGGCCTTCCCCTCCAGCCTGGCTCCCCCCTCCCTGCTCCTGTGCCTTACACTGCACAGCCGGACTCGCTTACAGAGCATCGTGAGCCTGCGTCTCGTCCTGCCTCGCCTGTTCGCGCTGCTCGCACTGCTCGCACTGCGCGCACTGGTCCCACTGGTCGTCGTGTCGCGCGTCCGCGTCCTCCTCCTGTTCCTGGCACGCACATTATGGCCCTTCGTCCTTCCACTGGTCCACAGCGTGTCCCCCTACCGTCTCCTCCTGCGTCTTCTCTTCCTGACGTTCCCGACCCTGAGTCTGACAGTGTTCGTGCTGCCCACCCTACTGTTACGCGTCTTCTCGCCACTGTTGTCACTGACCCGTCGTTTGAGTCTGCTGCTGCGTCTGCCCTGGTCGCTGAGCTTGTCGACTTTGCTGCTGCCTGTCGTCTAGACTTCGCTGCCAGTCTTGTTGTTGAGTCTGAGTCTGTCTGTCCTCCGTCCGTCGGGGGTGAGTGTGCTCTCGGCACGGACGTCCTTGAGGACAGACAGGAGGACTTTGACTCTCTTGCGGCTGCTGTACCTCATCTCGTGGCCTGGTTGCTTGCCCCTGAGGGAGACCCGGATGCACTAGACATCCCCACTCCGCGCTCTTACGCAGAGGCGATCTCGGGTCCCTACTCCTCTCAGTGGCAGACAGCCATGGACGCAGAGATGGCATCCTGGAAGTCCATAGGCACCTACGTCGACGAGGTTCCCCCTCCAGGGGCGAACATCGTCGATGGCATGTGGATTTTCAGGGTGAAGCGGCCGCCGGGTTCTCCGCCTGTCTTCAAGGCTCGTTACGTTGCTAGAGGTTTCAGTCAGCGACAGGGAGTTGACTTCTTTCAGACCTTCTCCCCCACCCCGAAGATGACCACTCTTCGGGTGTTGCTGCACGTTGCTGCTCAGCGTGACTACGAGCTGCACTCTCTTGACTTCAGCACAGCTTTCTTGCAGGGCAGCCTCCACGAGGAGATCTGGCTGCGCCGCCCTCCTGGCTTCACTGGGTCGTTCCCTCCTAGTACCCAGTGGAGCCTTCGGCGGCCAGTCTACGGTCTCCGCCAGGCGCCGCGCGAGTGGCACGACACACTGAGGACTACACTTGCGGCCCTTGGGTTTGCTCCTTCCACTGCTGACCCGTCACTGTTCCTGCGCACAGACACGTCGCTGCCGCCGTTTTACATCCTCGTGTACGTCGACGACTTGGTCTTTGCTACTGCTGATACTGAGGCACTCGCTCGTGTGAAGTCGGAGCTGCAGAAGAGACACACCTGCACTGACCTGGGTGAGCTGCGCAGCTACCTTGGCTTGCAGATCACCCGGGACAGAGCACGCCGCACCATTACCCTGACTCAGTCACACATGGTGCAGCAGGTCCTTCAGCGCTTCGGCTTCCAGTTCTCCTCACCACAGGCCACACCTCTGGCTACCAGTCACTCGCTCTCAGCTCCACCTTCGGACGAGTCCGTAGAGCCGAGTGGCCCGTACCCAGAGCTTGTAGGCTGCCTCATGTACTTGATGACTTGCACGCGACCTGACCTTGCATACCCTCTTAGCATCCTTGCTCGTTACGTTGCGCCTGGGAGACACAGGCGAGAGCACTGGGAGGCTGCTAAGAGGGTGCTGCGCTACTTGTGCAGTACATCAGGCATGGGGCTGGTGCTTGGAGGACGCGACAGAGTTGCCCTCACTGGTCACTCAGACGCTTCTTGGGTGGACGACCTGGCTACGCAGCGGTTGTCACAGGGTTACACTTTCAGCCTTGGCTCTGGTTCTGTCTCTTGGCGGTCCACCCGCTCTTCTTCTGTTCTCAGCTCTAGTTGTGAGGCTGAGATCTACGCCACGGCCATGGCTGCACAGGAGTTACGCTGGCTCACCTACCTGCTGACTGACTTGGGAGAGCGGCCTAGTTCTCCTCCAGTTCTGTACGGAGACAACAAGGCGGCCCTTGCCTTGTGTCAGGAGCACAGACTGGAGCACAGAACGAAGCACATTGCTCTTCGCTACTTTCTTGCTCGAGAGCTGCAGCAGCGTGGTCAGCTTCGTCTTGTGTACGTGGACTCGAAGGCCAACACTGCTGATGTCTTCACCAAGGCGCTTCCGCCTAGTGATCATCAGCGGCACTGTACTGCGTTAGGCCTTGTGTCCACATTCCCTCATTTGCTTACTGCTTGACTTTCTTTGTACTGTGATTTATATATATCGCTGCTTGCTTGCTAGGTTGTGATCACTGTGTTGCTTGTCTTGGTCTATATATACTTATATAGCTCTGCATGTGAACTGGCCTTGTGGCCTTTGCTTGTGTTCAGAGTGTGGTGACGTTGTGATCCACCCTGGGCTTGCTTTGCTTTGCTGGACTGGTCTTGTGACCCCTTGTTCTCTCCCACTTTGCCTATGGGGGTGTGTTAGATTATATGTAATGTGTTGGTAGGCTGTAGTGGGGTAGACAATATAGGGTACAACCCATTAGGGTTAAGTACTTGTACTCTTGTTCCTTTTCAATGCACATCATTCTTGCCTAGTCCTGTTGAAAGCGACTGCCACGTCAGTAGTACCAGCACTGCTTCGAACTCAGCGGGGTAGTCAAGCGAGTCAAGTCAAGCTACGGTCAGGAGAAAAGGGGGGTGTTACGAATGGTAAATAAAGAAAGAACACTATACACTCCTGACAGCTGCAAGCGAAGCACACAGTACCGAGGCTGGAGATGAAGCGTCAGAAATGACTCGAAGCGACGTGAACACTTGGAGAGCATCTGCACCGTCCGCATCAAACTGCATCGGCAGCTGCATAAGGAAGGAAAGGCGCGGGAACAGTTTTGTAACTGTACGCGCCGCACGATCGGGTTTGAATTCGAATAAGGGAATGTACCCCTTAGAGTACATGGCTAGCTAGGACGATTGATATTCCCTTGTACTACTATTTATATGCTTGTATTTACGTGTTTTAATCATCTCAATTATTTTACATTCACCCTGATTGGAGGTCAAGGGCCCACCACTACCACACACTCTGTGAAAAACTTCCCAAGGTGATCCTGGTTACGATCTAGTTTCTTTAATCGCAGCATGACGCACGATTGGGGGCAGGGAATTCGCACAATTTCTTTTCGGATGGGGAAGCATCATGCCAACGACTTTCAAACAATGTGAATATTTGCTGCATTGCATAGTTTTGTCTGCATTAACAAAGAACATTGTGAGCTTGGGAAGAATGAGTCACCCTATGAGTAGTTTCACACAACTATTATAAAAAAATTTCCACACACTGACAGTTCTCAATTTTTAAAATAGCTATATAGGTGCTTGATGTGAAGATAATGATATTTTACTGTACGAATCAACCACGAGGCTGCTTTCTGTGGAGAACATTGGGCCTGGGCAGAAATGTGTGCGTGGGGTGTGGTTGTGCTTCGGAGACCTTTGCGGGATTGGTGCAAAATCGGCATTCAAAAGTTGTGGTGCTCGTGCAAGGCATCAACCAAACCAACAGCTCACGATGAGTCAGTGGACAGCTGCTCCTTGTCTCACATCCACTCCTTTGTGGGGGCTGATTTATTGGATTATTTTCTGCCCGCCAGAGTGGCTCTGTGAGGGTCCTTTGCGGAATAGAAACTGGTCACCGCTGCTCAGCTAAAATACATTCAGCGTACTGTACTTTTCTCGAGGAGAGCTTCTCCGTCATGTGAAATGATGCTGCTTTGTGAAAATTTGATTGAAGGCTTGACTCTGTGTGGTGGTGGGAATACGCACGAACCAGAGTGGTGGTGTCTGGGGTGGTGGGACTTCAATGTTGCTGCAGCTTGATGTCTGTTCAAGGTTGTTGTGGGACAAGTGAGGCGACACTGTGCGCACCACACAACTGGCTAGCAAAAGCGGGCTGAACAAATCCACCGACGTCCTGCTGGGTAGGCATGCCCCGGTCCCAGCCCGACCCCGAGTCTTGTCTTGTGTCTCATCGGTCAGTTGCAAAATCCACACAATGAAGCATCTCTTGAACGCTGTGACGTGCATTTGATGCTGAACGGTATTTCTGTACAGATGAATCAGAGATTGTAATGCGACAAATGATTCAGGTTGGCATTCTGTCTTTTTCAGGTGTTGAAAGCCGGCTGCAGTAAACAGTTGAAAAGACTTCCGTCTAAATACAGCACGGTGAGGACATTTTCTGGGGGTATGTTACGATTTTGTACACCTGAATTAAACCTCTGTGACTTCGCCGTACTCATCACGTTGCGAAGTGCTGGAATGGCCAGGACATCGGAACTGGTTGTGATGCTCAATTGACAGTTCCAATGCCAGGCGAAAAGAAAGCATCGAAATTGGCCACGACTGACAAGCAACAATCCACCAGTCCGTTGAATAGCAACGGTCCTTTGCTGTATGGGCCCTTGTTTCGGATGTTTCGAAGTGCCCCCACGCCCGATCTACTGTACAGAATTCCGGATCTTGTAGATGCTGTCCGGTTATATATGATACAGTAATACAGCTTGTTCAATGTACACTACAACGTTCAGTATTTGTTCTTTTTCTTGTGGCACTGGAGCTGGTTGCCTCTTGGCCTGGGAAGGTACATTAGTGTAGGTATTTCATTTCGAGCCTCAACCGTCACTCACATACACAGCAGGTGTCATCCAAAATCCGAAAACCTTCAAATGTGTAATTCAGGATAGGCGGGCATGTGAAGGAACTGTATTATAATTTTATCAATCGGCAAATTGTGTGAGTTGTAGCCGTGTTGTGCAAGTCGCAGCCGTCTGTTCGAGTCGAGTCGCTTCCGTAAACCCAGGCAACATAAAGAACAGTGGGAAAATCGAGGTGGGGTAGGGTGATAGGTATTATTGTCTCGGTACCCAGGTACGAATGAGTTCGATTAAACACCACACAGAAAGTGAGGAGCGGAGAGAAGAGGGAACGTGGGGACTTGGGGTTGGAGGAAGGGATCTCGCCTTACAGTAGCGGGATTTTTCCGTTCTCAGCCATCCGCCGTCCAAATGTGTGTCATTGCATCGCTGGAATCTCAATTTTCTGAGGATTCTTTAAGTGTGCTAGACCTGTATCTGAGGATTCTTTAAGTGTGCTAGACCTTAACCTCCATTAAGAGCCAATTTTAGTAGGACAAGCTCCGCTGAGGTGAAAGTGCGGACTCGTCTTGTTCTGTACTGTACTAAACTTTGTTTTTTAATTGGAGGGAAGCCAAGCCACCCGTGCGGGTTTGTCAGTCGAAGTTGTCGTTCATCCTAAACACGTGAAGGTCGGAGGCGCTCACCGCTCATCATCGCCCCCTGCTCACAGGACGGCTGTGCGGGAGGGGTACAGAAGTGATGAACCATGTTTCTCGCGACGCTTGGCGGTTGATGTGCGGGGTGAACCCCGTCTGAACCGAACTCAGCAGTGCTTGTCTCAGTTGTGGTTCCGTTCAGGGCCTATGTTATCAGGGCAAGTACCCTGTTTTGACTGAAAATAAGGATGTTTTTTCGATGAACCCTGATTTTGACAAGGTAGTTTTTAGACCAGCTCTTAAAACAGAAGGGTGATTCTCGAGACAGCTCGGTTCTCTCCGGGATGTTTTCGAGCGGACCCGGATAGTTTAAGCAACACTTATGTTCCGAACTGCTCCGCTCCTGGTTTTGCCTCCAAGTGTCTGATTTCCCCGTTCTAAGTCTACACAAAGTCTATCGTCCTCCCCTCTAGAGTCGCTCCAAATCCTCCGAAATATTTTTCTAAGTCCAATATCCCTCCCTCTACAGCCGCACCTTCATCTCCAAAGGAATATTTTCGAAGTCTGAAAAAGTCCCTCTCACCCTTCTCTCTCACCTCGCTCTCCATCTCTCCAACCTCCCCAGCCCTTACAAAGTGCTGCATTCCCACGGTGAGTTTCTCGACCATTCCCCCCATCCCGCGAAATTCTGGTAATGCAGGTTTTCAGGACTTTTTTCGCTCGAACCCGGATTCGTCAAGGTTTTTTTCCCGCTGGCTCGGATTTTACAGGGTCTTTTTCACAGGGGCCCGGATCGTCCGAGCTAGCAGAAATCCTAGCAATAGCCCTGGTTCCGTTCCGTTGTCTTTGATTTCGGGCACCTCGGTAGTTCCATTCTTTGGAGACATTTTGCATTCTGCCCAGGTAGGCAGTATAACTTGAAACGGTGGTATCAAAACAGATCTCGAAAGCAACACTGCAGAATGTGCTGATATTAAGTGAAATAAAACACGACCACTTTGCTCTTGATCAACGTATTCAACCCGAAGTCAGCCAAACAAGGACGTACCTGTCTGAGAGAACTCGGAAACCCAGACAATCAAGGGGTTGGAGAAAAAAATTCTGGTTGTGCAAAACAGCCATACTGACGGGCAGACCGTGAGCCAGGTCAACACAAACTACACCAGCGACAGTGATCCCGGCGGGATTTCTTTCGTTCTCCGCGGAGCCACCCTGCCTCCGCGCACTCTTCCTGTCCCCCCGTTTCAGCCACTTCCCCTCCCCACTCCCTAGCTTGTTTATCTGACATCTATTTGTGGTAGCCCCCAGCTGAAACTTCACTCCAGTAAATTTATTTTGTGCATTTCTATGCTCTCTTCCCATCACATACGTTCTCACCGCCATGTCTACCACTGTCACCAGCAGTGACGCCGCTGCAGCGTTTGTTCCGCAATGTGTCACCAGCGTCAGAAATGCCGCAGGCTTTACCTCCAGCGTTTCTCCTCCTCAGCGCCTCGGCTCGTTCTGGAAGCCCATCGGTTTAAGCCATTGCCAATCGTCCGACGACTCTGTCCAATTGTTAAAAGCTCCTTCCCCGAATTTTCCGGCGCCCCTCACGCTGAACAGCGGGAGCCATGATGGATCCAGCGACTCGTCGTCGCGACAAGCCGCTGAACCTCTTCGCGTGCCATTTCCCGGTTCTTCAGGCGATGAAACGGCGCCAAATTTCGCCTCAGTTCCGTCGCTTGCGCCGAAAATGCCGGCGCAGAATCAGGGAGCGACCGTTCGGGCAATTGATGACGTGGAGCTGTGGCATGCGTGCGCCGGGCCCCTCGTGACACTCCCAGCCGTCGGATCTGTCGTTGTATATTTTCCAGAAGGGCACGTGGAGCAACAACAATTACTGGCTGAGGTAATACTCGGAATCTAGGTCTCATTCACACGATTCACACGTTGCACAGATCTCAGCTGGAAATCACACGTTGCCGTGCAAATTTGTCCCTCCTTCGCAGACCCGAAGCACGTCCTGCGCCGCGTCCGACGAAGCGCAGCGGCAGTGGGATCCGCAACATGCGGCACCATACAATGCCCCTTCAGCATCCGCCGCAGCCGCGGCAGCAGTGCGAGACGGCGGTTCCGCCAGCGGAAGCGGCAGCGGTGCGGGCGAAGGCGACACTCGCAGCTCGCACGACGAAGGCAGTGACGCTGCTACAGCCGTGCTGCCTCCGAGCCATATGTTCTGCCGGCTGGAGTCCGTGGTGCTACAGATCGACGTGGAGACGCACGAGATTCTGGCCACCATGCAGCTACAACCCATCCAAGAGGTAGTACCGCCGCGCGTCGACGCTCCCCACATCCATCTCCTCCTCCCGCTGTCGTCAATTCACTTGAACAGAACACAATTCTGTCAATTCTCCTATCTGCTGTCCGCGTTTCGTCATTTACCGAGCCATCACTCCCTTGTACCCCTCTCTGCGGCCGCTCTCTCTCCGGCTCTCTCTCCGCTTTTACCGTCCCCCTTGGCAGGCGGAGGCGGCGGAGGAGCAGGCGCGGGCAGCGCGCGCGAGCGCGGCGGCGAGCGTAAGCCGCGTGCTGTACGCGCGCACGGAGCAGGACCGCGTGAGCTGCAAGCGGCTGTCCACCAGCGACACGTCCACCCATGGCGGCTTCTCCATTCCGCGCAAGGCCGCCGAGGCCTGCCTTCCCCACTTGGTATGTCCCCCCTCTCCCCCGGGAAGAGTGGAGCGCCCAAGCTTGGGGCCCAAGCTTCCGTCACCATGATGGTCCGCCGTGGAATCATGATTCAGTGTCTCATTTGACCGTCGTGCGCACATGTCTCAGCTCCTCTCCATGCTGTGTCCGTGTGTGCGCTCTCCCGTTGCATCGTGCTTAATTCTCTCCTCCCGTGCTTTCTGTGTGTGCGTGGTGCTCCCTCCGGTGTGGTGTGGTGCTCCCTCCGGTGTGGTGTGGTGCGGTGCAGGACATGACGCAGTCGGTGCCATCGCAGCGCATAACGGCCACGGACGTGCTGGGCAACCAGTGGCTCTTCCGCCACGTGTACCGCGGCACGCCCAAGCGCCACCTCCTCACCACCGGCTGGAGCGCACTCTCCGCCACCTGGGGCCTCGCTGCTGGCGACCGCATCGTCTTCCTCAGGTGCGCTCAGGTGTTGCTTCAGGTGGAATTCAGCTGTTTCTTCAGGTGATTCGCCTCCCAGGCGTCACAGCACAGCGCCGTGCATCCCTCACCCAGCTCACCGGGCCCCTTGCCCTTTTTCCTCCCTCTCCCCCCAACCTTACCTCCACAGGAACCGACACGGTGCACTCAAGGTGGCGGTGCGGCGCAGCGAGGTGGCCATGGCGGCCCTCCAGGCGCGGCGGCATGCGCAGCGATCGTCCCTTGATGGCATGGCTGACCCTGGCGCGGCACACCCCGCAGCATCCCCAGGCCTCTCGGATGTGGCGTCCGCTGATGCTGTGCTGGCCACCGCTGCTCGCAGCTACAACCGCCGCACTGCCTTCTCCGTCACCTTCCACCCGTGGTGAGACTCCTTGCGAGTGTTCTGACCCAGCTTGAATCATGCCGCACAGTCAGCTTCATGAGTCAGTTTCATGAGTCAGCTTCATGAGTCAGCTTTCAGCCTTGACAATTCAGCTGGCACGCCTCGCTCCTCCTAACTTCTCTCCTTCCCACACCCACATCACATCATGGCAGGGTGAGCGCCTCAACGCCCTTCGTCATCCCGCTCCCCGACTTCACACGCGGGCTGCACGTGAAGGCGGCGCTACAGCCGGGCAGCGAGGTGCGCCTCACGCTCGAGACCGACGACCTGGCCACGCGCCGCCTACGTGGCACCGTGCTCTCGCTGCACCACTCGCCCTCTGCCACGTGGCCCTCCTCGCCCTGGCGCTCCGTGCAGATCAAGTGGGGCGACACGGACGGCGCAGTGAAACCCACACGCCTCTCCCCTTGGCTTCTTGACGATGCCCGCGCCCTCGCCCAGCCCTGCTCCTCCTATGTCTCCTCCGGCTCGGCCCCCTTGCCAGCACCTTCGCCTCTGTGCCCCCTATTGCCACCGTTGCTGCCGGCGCTGCTCTGCTGTCGCACTCGGCCCCGCGTTCCCCCCCCCTCTCTCTGCCGCCGCCTCTCTCCATCCCTGCTGCTGCTGCTCCCCAAGCTGCTCCCTCTGCTGCCGCTGCTCCCAAGCTGCCACCCCTGCCGTCCCCCTCACAGCGGGACAGCATGGAGACGGGGGCAGCTGGGGACAGCATGGAGACGGGGGCAGCTGGGGCCCCACCCCTCTGCGCCTCTCCTCTGCCGCCCCTCTCTCTCACACCCCCTCACTTCCTTCCTTCCTAACCACTCCCTCCCTCCGCGGCCCCTGCCTTCCGAACCTGGCCACCCTGAGCCTGAAGCGATGGTTTGGTCGCAAGCCCAGCCTGCCATGGAGCACAGCGGGTCTCGAGAGTCCGCTACAACCGCCACCCCTGCCACCGCTGCTACAGCTGCTGCTACAGCCGGTGCCGGCAGTGCGTCACCATCCGCACCTCGTCCGGCCTTCCTGCGGACCCTCACTGCTCCCGGGGGCTTCACAGCCTATGCTCCTGCCAGCGCCCGGCAGGGCGGGGTGAAGAGGGAGCAGCAGCAGGAGGAGGGAGGGGCGGTGCATCTCACGCTCTCTCTCGGCCTCTCCGCCTCCACCGCCTCGCCGCCCTCCGACCACTCCTCCCCGAGCCTCAAGCGCCGCCGCACCACGGGCCTCGTGTTGCCGGTGCTGCGCCATGCCTGCCACTCCGAGTCAGACGTTGCTCGCCTGCTGCACGCCCAACGACCTGAGAGGCTTCAAAGGCCCGAGAGGACGGAGACTCTTGACAGCGACCTTGCCATGCACCCCGCACGCCCATCCCATGATGCTGGTGCTCTGCTGCTGCTGCTGCTGCTGCTGGCGCTGCTGGCGCGGTGGGTGCTCCTCCCGGCTGTCTCTTCACGCTGCCCTCCTCCCCAGCTCTGCCAGTGGCGGCACCCCCAGGAGCAGCAATAGCCGGGAGGTTGAGCGCACGGCAATGGAGGAGCGGGCGGCGAGTGGGGAGCGGGCGGCAGCAGCAGGGGCGGAGAGCATGGATGGGCAGACGGCTTCCCCATCCAAGCAGCCTGCATCGCCCTGCAAGCTGTCTCCCTCGCCGTCCCGGGCGGCCCACAGAAGGCGGATTAAGGTGAGGCGATGCGAGTTTGCGAGTTTAAGGTGTTTGAGGTGAGCGGAAGCATGGCTGCATGGTTGTGTGGCTGCATGAATGCATGGACGTGTATGACACCCTCTCACCCCCCTCACCACCTTGAATTCTTTCCTCCTCCCTCTCCCCTGTGCTCCCCTCACGCAGCTGCGGGTGGAGGGAAGCCCGGTGATGCGCACGGTGGACCTGAGTGGCATCGGCAGCTTCCAATCGCTGTACGCCACGTGTGCAGCCATGCTGCAGCTGCCCCTGCAGCAGCCGGGGCAGCCCTCAGAGAGTGCCACGTGTCCCTGGCAGCTCACCTACACCGATGGCGACGGTGACACACTTCTTGTTGGCGATGGGCCATGGAGCATTTTCCTGGAGCACGTGCAGACACTCACACTCATGAAGGCCCTAGTGTGATGGCAGGATGCGAAGCAACGCCCGAGAGACTTAGGTGTTCTTTTCATCCGGAAAAGGGATTTGTTTTTGGCGAGCTACAAATAAGCATCAGCGCAACTGCTCGTGCTGCTGAATCTTCTACATAGATTTTTTATTTTGTATCGCTTATGCATTGATTTGTACTAGCTGTTGCTCTTTATATGATCTATAATTTCGCTTTACTTGTACTCGTTCTACAGGAATGTCTTTAGCGTCAAGCAGTTCACGCATTGCCGAAAGATATCATCAAGGAAAGGTATTTTGGTAACTACATTCGCGAAATCATTCGATGGCTAACTTATCATCTCAGTCACCCGCAAAAGCTTCGCTGAGTGTGCCTCCGCCCACATCCACCCTACGTCGCGTTTCCTGGCAGTATGCGCAGCGGCCATGGCGCGCTTCACGCCGCAGGACTTCTTCTTCAAGGAGGCGCGCCGCCTCGGCTACGTGGCGCGCTCCGCGTTCAAGGTGCACACTCGCGCGCCCCTTGCGCAGCGCTGCGTTCAGGAGTCCACTGTCGATCAATGCCCCTCGAGCCGCGTCCGCAAATAGTACCGTTAGCGCAGTTGCCGCGTGCTTAGAGCGGTCGTAGTAGGTATCGCGGCCAGCATGCGCGTCGACGGGCGGAACCGCTTGCATTCCCCCGTTTCCCCTGCCTCCGCCGCTCTCTTCCCCTCCCGCGCCTGCCTCCGCGGGCACCCTCCTTCCGCCGGTGCAGGGTCGCAAATTGCTGCAGCGGATTTGCATTTCGCTGCATGCCTCCCCATGCCTCCGCCGTCCCTCCGTGTTCCCCTTATCGCGCCCCTCCCTCACCCATCCCTTCCTCCCACCCTATCTCCCCTCTCCCCTCTCCCCTCTCCCTGCTCCTCTCTCCCCTCGCCTCCTCGGCCCCACAGCTGCAGAGGTGCAGTGCACACACAACGCCTTCCCCCGTTCTTCCCCCTCCCTTTCTCCCCCCTTCCGCGTGCGCTTCCCCCCCGCCACACCCCCAGCTGCAGGAGGTGCAGCGGCGGCACGCGGTGATAAAGAAGGGAGGCGCGGTGCTGGACCTGGGATGCTGCCCGGGGGCATGGCTGCAGGCACGTACTGGGGATGGGTGATGGGGAAGGGTGATGGGGAAGGGTGATAGGGAAGGGTGATGGTGGAGGGTGGTGGGGGCGGGTGGTGGGGTCATCTCATCACTGATGCAGGTGAGGAGGCATGCATGCCTGCATAGCCACATTATGGCCGCTCGTACATATCATGGTGTGTATGTGCTGTGGTGCCATGGGGGGCATGTGCTGCCATGGGGGGCATGTGCTGCCATGGGGGGCATGTGCTGCCATGGGGGGCATGTGCTGCCATGGGGGGCATGTGCCGCATGCTGCTATTTCTGTTGCTGCAGCATGCGAGGCATGCGGCATGGCAGCACAGCACAGCAAGGGTATCAGCAGCGGTGCGCTATCATATCATCCACTTGCCCCATCCTTCACTTACCCCATCCTTCACTTGCCCCATCCTTCACATGCCTCAGCATTCACGTCGTCTCAAATAATGCCATCAACATGTGTGCTCGCTCCCATGCCTTTCATGCCTTCCATGGGCACATATCCCTGCCGTGCATCACATCACATCACATCACATCACATCACATCACATCACATCACATCACATCACATCACATCACATCACATCACATCACATCCCATCACATCACATCACATCACATCACATGACAGGTGGCGTGCCAGGCCCTGGGGCCCATGAGTCAAGGCGGGAGTGTCATTGGCGTTGACATTCAGGTGCATGCCCGGCTACCTTTCCAGCCTTACCTGCTCTAGTCCCTTCCGTCTCATTTGGGTCTCCAATATCCCATCTTTCCCACACAGGTATGAACCTCCTAGTACTAATCCCCTTTTTCTCAATCCCATCCCACAAACCCCCTCCCACCATGTCCCCTTCACCCACCGTTCCCCCCAATTCCCCCCAATTCCCCCCAATTCCCCCCAATTCCCCCCAATTCCCATCAGCCAACATCGGTGCCCCAGCGGTGGTGTGACAGGCGAGTGCGGGCCATCCAGGCCAATGCCTTCGCCGTCTCGCCCCTCTTCCTGCTGCGCCTCCTCTCCTCCCTCCAGGCACGCCTCCCCGTGCTCCTTGCTGCTACCCTCTCCGTCCCTCGCCTCTCCCCTCGCCTCGCACTCACCTCGTTCGCACGCACGTTTGTTCCTGGACATCAATAGCAATGTGCATAGTATCGTTCACAGCTGCCAGCTCACCTTTGCTGCCAGCTCACCTTTGCTGCCAGCTCACCTGTGGTGTTGGTGCTGCCTCCAGGCGCCACTCCACACTTCTCTTGTGCCAACCCTTTCACTTGCATCTCCCCTCCTTCCATTCCCCGTCCCTTCCCTTCACCCTGAAAGCCCCATGCGTACTCCACCACGCCAATGGGCACTACCCTGCTCTGTGTCACATGCCCGCCCACAGTCCACCTGCATTGTTTTGAGACATCTCTTGTCACTTGTCCTCCACCACGCCACTGGGTACGACCCTGCTCTGTGTCACATGCCCGTGCACCGTCATCGTTCTTTTGGCTCATGCCAACGCCAGCTCTTTCACCTGTTTGTGTCTTCCCTCCACACCCCAAACATCCTCATCACACCCCTCCCCTTCCCCCACTCCAGCCCCCGTCCTTCCCCTCTCCCCACTTCATCATGTTCCTGTCTTACATGTGCCCCCCAAATCTCATGTCTACCCTTTTTACTGCTTCTCCCCCTGCTCCCTCCCTCCTCTTCCCCCTCCATCCCCATTCCATCCCTCATCCCTCTCCATCCCTCCCCTTCCCTCCCCTTTTCCCCCTTCCAGACCCACTCCTCATCCCCCTCACCGCGCTTCACCACGCTGCTGTCAGACATGTGTCCATCCACCTCGGGCGCCTCCCCCTCTGACGTCGCCGCCTCCCACTCCCTCGCCCTCCGCGCTCTCGCCCTCGCAGCGCAACCCTCCACACGCACTCGGAACCGCACAGCACCCACCCTCACCACCGCACGCACTCACAACAAAACGGCTCCTACCTGTTGCATTCAGGCCTGCGCACCTCCCAGGCATCCCCACCAGAATCATTCCACACACGATGTGCACACCCACACTCATCGGCCCACAACCGCTCACATCCAGACCCAGCCTATCCTGACACTGGTGGGGGTGGGAGCAGAGGCACAGGTGCAGGGGAACCCGCAGGGGAAGCAGCAAGAGAGGGCGGAGCAGCAGCAGGAGCAGAGAGGGCAGCAGCAGGGGCGACCTCAGCAGCAGCAGCGGAGTGGGCAGAGGGACCAAGTGCGCGTATGCAAGGGGATCAACAAGTGGGGGGGCGATCAGCAGAGGGGTGTGGGGAGGGTGAATTAGCAGCGCAGGGGGGTGTGCTGGCAGTGGGGGGACACATGGTGGTGAAGCTGCTGGAGGGTGACGACACTCCAGGTATGGTGGTGGGCATGGGTGGGCGGTGGTGGGCAGAGGTGGGCAGGGGTGGGCAGGGGTGGAGATACCCCAGGCATGGTGGGGGGGAGAGTGGGGGCAGCGCACGGGTGGAGAAGGGGGAGTGGGGGAAAAAACACTTGTGCTTCGTCCTGGCCCTTGCGCTGCACCCAGTTCCGCAATCTCTCGCAGGCACCTTGCCCTCTCGCAGGCACCTTGCCCTCTCGCAGGCACCTTGCCCTCTCCTCCTTCCCGCCTCTCCTCCTTCCCGCCTCTCCTCCTTCCCGCCTCTCCTCCTTCCCGCCTCTCCTCCTTCCGTCACTCCTTGTGCCAGCCCTCACCCAACCATCCTTCCTTCCCAACCACCATTGGCTCGCAACCATCACCCTCTGAGTCCCCCATCCCCCACTCCCCCCCCCCGCCCCCCCCACTCCCTCAACACCTCCAGCGTACGTGGCAGCATGCAGGCAGCTCTTCTCATCTGTGACACGCCTGCGCCCCAAGGCCACGCGGGCCTCCTCCCGCGAGATATACGTCATTGCCAAGGGGTTCAAAGGGGGTTCCAAGGGGTTAGCAGGGTTCTGAGGGGTGTCGTATAGAGTAGAGCCTGAAGCCCAAAGGGTTACAAAGGGTTGCAAAATCAGCCGTGAAAGTTATGGTATCACAGTGTGTAATACGGTATGCTGGTTCAGATTCAAATGTCCATGTACAGAATGTACAAACAAAGCAAGAAACTGCAGATTACTCACACGGTGCATGTACACGTCATGCATGCCACAAGCATTTGGTACCGCCAGCCACCACACACATCCATGTGTGCGTGCCTCGAAGCCCCTCACAGTGAGAGAGGCAGTTCACTTGATTGCCTGCCTGCCCACCTCCTCCCCTAGTACCAGATAGACCCCTCTGCACACATCCACTAAGCGTGTCTCCAATGCCCACTCCAGCAAGAGGGACGAGAACTTGAGGGTTTAGGGTCACATGGCACATGGCATGGCACATGGCACATGGCACATGGCAAGTGGCACATGGCACATGGCACGTTGGCACATTGGCACATTGGCACTCAACCATGCATGCCCAACGCCCTGCCCTGCCCACCCCCTCCCCTAATACTTAATGGCCCCCACTGCTCGCATCCACGTGAGCGTGTCTCGAAGGCCGTCGTCCAGTGAGAGCGGTGAGTACTCGAGGTCCTGCTGTGCCTGCGCGCTGCTGTACGCCCAGTCGTGGTTGAATGCGTGCACTGACTGGCGGTTGGGGGAAGGGAGGGGGAGAGGAAGAGTGGGGAGAGCGGATTAGCGGGCATGGAGGGGAGGGTTGGGCTGAGTGGAGAGGTGAGGGAAGAACACGCAGAGGAGGAAGAAAGGAAGGGTGGGAGAAAGGGAGGGGAGAGGAGAGAGAGAAAGAGAGCGAGATGAGCGGGGCACGCACGAAGGGGGGCAGCGCTACAATGCAGTCAGCTGTGCGCCCAGGCACGGTGGAACTGGCGCACTGACTGGATGGGGGGAAAGGGGGCGTGGGTGTGGTGGCAGGGCGACAGGGAGCAGCCCAGCTTGGAAACAGCTGCGTCACAACCATCACAGGCCCCCAGCCATCCACCCCAGACAAGCACCCGAATCACCACCTCAGTGGCCCACACTAATCAATGGTCCCATGCCGTGCCACCACCCCAGGCAAAGACACACACGCACCTGGTGAGTAAAGATCGGAATAGGTCCGCCCATTTTAGCGACCAGCACGGACACCCACCCCAGCACCGCCACCAACCACAGCGGCAGGCGCAGCCGTGGGGGGGCCTTGCCCGTGGCGCGGTGCACAGCCTGGAACAGCTGCAGCATGGACGCGTTCTCGCCGCCCAAGATGTAGCGCCGCCCGGGCGTGCCGCGGTTGAGGGTGGCGAGCAGGCCGAGGACCACGTCGTTGACGTGGACGAAATTGTTGAGGCGCGTGCCGCTGCCCAGCAGCCCGGGCAGGCGGCCCTGGAAGTGGTCGGCGATCTGATAGAATGGCATGGCATGGCGTGGCATGGCATGGCATGGCATGGGATGGGGGGCAGAGGGGGGGGGAGGGGGGTGGCATGGCATGGCGGGCAAACCGGGGCGGGGGAGGAAGGAGGGGAGTTTGAGGCGAGCAGGCCGAGGACCACGACGTTGACGTGCACAAAGTTGTTGAGCCACGTGCCGCTGCCCAGCAGCCCGGGCAGGCGGCCCTGGAAGTGGTCGGCAATCTGATGTGGCGCGGCATGGGATGGCATGGGATGGCATAGCATGGCATGGCACGGCGGACAGAAATGGGCGGAGAGGGGTGCGGGGAAGTTTTGAGTTGACCAGAAGCCTGGGTAGCCAGCCTTGAAAGCGGTCAGGAGCTGAGTGGAGTGGCGAGCAGGCCGAGGACCACGTCGTTGATGTGGTCGAGCACCAAGTTGTTGAGCCGCGTGCCGCTGCCCACCAGCCCGGGCAGCCGCCCCTGGAAGTGGTTGGCGATCTGATAGAATGGCATGGCATGGCATGGCATGGCATGGCATGGCATGGCATGGCATGGCATGGCATGGCATGGCATGGGGGACACAAGTGCGAAATCGGAGGGGAAAAGGTGTGGCATAGGGGTGGAAGGGGACGGAGGAGGACAGGGGGGCAGGAAAGAGGGTGGGAGAAGAACCATTGGTGGGAGAGGCATGAGCGAGGGAGGGAAAGGAAAGGAGGAGAGGCATGAGCGAGGAGGGAAAGGAAAGGAGGAGAGGCATGAGCGAGGGAGGGAAAGGAAAGGAGGAGAGGCATGAGCGAGGGAGGGAAAGGAAAGGAGGAGAGGCATGAGCGAGGGAGGGAAAGGAAAGGAGGAGAGGCATGAGCGAGGGAGGGAAAGGAAAGGAGGAGAGGCATGAGCGAGGGAGGGAAAGGAAAGGAGGAGAGGCATGAGCGAGGGAGGGAAAGGAAAGGAGGAGAGGCATGAGCGAGGGAGGGAAAGGAAAGGAGGAGAGGCATGAGCGAGGGAGGGAAAGGAAAGGAGGAGAGGCATGAGCGAGGGAGGGAAAGGAAAGGAGAGAGGCATGAGCGAGGGAGGGAAAGGAAAGGAGGAGAGGCATGAGCGAGGGAGGGAAAGGAAAGGAGGAGAGGCATGAGCGAGGGAGGGAAAGGAAAGGAGGAGAGGCATGAGCGAGGGAGGGGAAAGGAAAGGAGGAGAGGCATGAGCGAGGGAGGGAAAGGAAAGGAGGAGAGGCATGAGCGAGGGAGGGAAAGGAAAGGAGGAGAGGCATGAGCGAGGGAGGGAAAGGAAAGGAGGAGAGGCATGAGCGAGGGAGGAAAGGAAAGGAGGAGTCCGACAAGAAGGATGGTGGAGTGGGGAAGGGCAGGGGTAGAGAGGGGCGGGGAGAGCGCACAAGAGTTAATATAACCTGCAAGCAACATAACCTGGTAGCTGCCGCCATACCATCTTGACAACGAGGTTGCCAGCGTGCTGCCATGCCATGCCCCTCACCATCTTGACGACCAGGTTAGAAGCGCTGATGCGGCCGGGCCCGTAAATCAAGCACAAGTACACGAGCACCACGTGCAGCCATGCCATCCTGCTGCCACTGTGCTGCCATGCCATGCCTCTCACCATCTTCACCAGGAGGGTGGCAGCAGGAGACGAGACACATACCATCTTGACGACAAGGTCAGAAGCGCTGATCCTGCCCGGCCCATAGATGACACACGGGTACACGAGCACGACGTGCAGCCCCTCCCCCTCGCATGGCACTCGCTCCCATGCCATCTCACTGCCACCGTGCTGCCATGCCATGCCATGCCATGCCTCTCACCATCTTGACGACCAGGTTAGAAGCGCTGATCCTGCCGGGTCCATAGATGACACACGGGTACACGAGCACCACATCCAGTCCCTCAACCTCCACCGCCCGCCTCGCCACACCCTCTGCCAACCACTTGGTGCGCTCGTACTCCGTGCAGAAGTCACGGCCCTTGTGCTCCTGTGACGGGGGGAACGGGATGAGGCATGGCTTGGGGTCGTCTCCCACCACCCACCACCACCCATCGTCTCTGTCTGTCCGCCGCCCACTTGGTGCGCTCATACTCCGTGCACAAGTCACGATCAGTGTGCTCCTGCGCGAGGGGGAGGACGAGATGAGGCATGGCTTGTGGGTTTGCACCCTATGCTTGCGTCTCCCAGGATGGTATGGCATGCATGGGATGGCATGCATGGGATGGCATGCATGGGATGGTGCTGGCATGCATGATGATGGCATGCATGGGGGATGGCATGCATGGGAAGGCATGCATGGGATGGTATGGCATGCATGGGATGGTATGGCATGCATGGGGCAGCTTTTTGAGTCGACTCAAAGAGGGCGCCTCTCGCAGCCGCTGAAGATGTTCTCCAGCCCGCCCACGTTCACCTGGCACGGCATGGCAAGGGGACGGTACGGCATGGCATGCGTGGGGCAGGGAGCGTGAACGGCATGGATGGTCATGGATTGACTTGCATGCATGGCCGCATGTCAGCCCCTCGCTGACTCCTCTCACTGCCATCCTCTCCTGTCGCACCAACATTTCCTGCTGCTCGCACTAAACAGCTCCCTCCCTGACCCCTCGCCCTCCACGTGCCCATCCAGCCACCCGCGCCATCCCACGTGCATCCAGACACCTCGCCTGCAGTGCCGCGCCCTGCCATGCGGTGTGGGCAGCAACAACCAGCGTCCTGGCCCCGGCGCAAATACCCAAGCGTCCTCGCAATCCCCTCGCTCATCCCCGCCTTGCTCCAACTCGCTTCACCCTCGAACCTTCTCCCTCAGCCCCTCCCTCAGCCCCTCCCTCAGCCCCTCCCTCAGCCCCTCCCTCAGCCCCTCCCTCAGCCCCTCCCTCAGCCCCTCCCTCAGCCCCTCCCTCAGCCCCTCCCTCAGCCCCTCCCTCACCCCCTCCCTCAGCCCCTCCCTCAGCCCCTCCCTCCCCCTCCCTCACCCCCTCCCTCAGCCCCTCCCTCAGCCCCTCCCTCACCCCCTCCCTCAGCCCCTCCCTCAGCCCCTCCCTCAGCCCCTCCCTCAGCCCCTCCCTCAGCCCCTCCCTCAGCCCCTCCCTCAGCCCCTCCCTCAGCCCCTCTCGCAGCCCCTCCCGCAGCCCCTCCCGCAGCCCCTCCCTCAGCCCCTCCCGCAGCCCCTCCCGCAGCCCCTCCCTCAGCCCCTCCCTCAGCCCCTCCCGCAGCCCCTCCCGCAGCCCCTCCCGCAGCCCCTCCCTCAGCCCCTCCCTCAGCCCCTCCCGCAGCCCCTCCCTCAGCCCCTCCCGCAGGCCCCTCCCTCAGCCCCTCCCTCAGCCCCTCCCGCAGCCCCTCCCGCAGCCCCTCCCGCAGCCCCTCCTCAGCCCCTCCCGCAGCCCCTCCCTCAGCCCCTCCCGCAGCCTCTCCCGCAGCCCTCCCTCAGCCCCTCCCTCAGCCCCTCCCGCAGCCCCTCCCGCAGCCCCTCCCTCAGCCCCTCCCGCAGCCCCTCCCGCAGCCCCTCCCTCAGCCCCTCCCTCAGCCCTTCCCTCACCTCTCTTTCGCCAGCATCGCTCCCTTGCCGTTTCCTTCGCCAAGTCCCCTACCTCTCCACACCTATTAAGGCGATTAACAAGTCGCTTCCTTCCCACGACTGCCCCGCCATTCTTACTGGCACTTCTAATCTGCTCACCCGCTCCAACGCCTCACCCGCTGGAACGCGCGTTCGTCGGGCCACCACGCCTGCACGAGCGCCGCCAGGTGGAACTCCGCCTCGCAGCCCTCCGCCGCAGCCAATATGGCGCGCTGCTGCTCACACGAGACCCCAAACGGCACTTAATTGCCTACCCTTTGCACTCATCATATACACGCATATGTCTAGCATGACATGGGTGTTATAGCGAACCAGCCAATAACGGAGCCTCACATTGTGTCCCACTTCAACGAGCCGCGCTACAAGCGCCGTGCCTAGGAAGCCCGTGGCTCCTGTCACTAGAATCCGCATGGCGGAGCAGTCGCAAGCGCGCAGCGCCGGAGAGTTTGCGCGACGGCGAGTTTGCGCGACGGCGCGCGGAGAAATGTACCACGAGCGGAGTTGAGATGAGAGGTTCCGCGGCTTAAGCGGATTCCGCCTTCTCGAGCGCTACGGGCTCTCGCAAGCCACGGATACTAACCGTTACCCGACCCGAGGCTCCCTACGTGTTTAGAGTTTGCGCCGAATTCACCAGCATCGGCGACTCGCCAAAGTCGTCGGAATTCCTACCCGCTGAACTTCAGTGGCCTACCTGGGAGGGAAACCCCTCACCTTCGGCTCGCCGGCCTTGGGCTTGTCGTGGCGTGGAGCGCGAGTGAAGACGACTGCCTGCAGTTGGGGTGAGGAGGTCGGTTGGTAGGGTAGTAGTGTATATTATCTGCTAAACGGCAAGTTGCGATGTTACGTTACCTAATGCTGCTTCGCACAGTGTCGCAGGTGGCTTTCTGGTAAAAATGTCCGCACCGCACTGCAAATCTGGGCTCGAACGAAAATTTGTTTCCAAAACGGGGTCGGATGGTTACCAGATCCCTAACCCCCTCTTCCACCTCGGTCAGCCCGGTTGATTTTGACGACATTTTTGCAGTCCTGCACTGCTCTGATGGGGCCGTCTGTTGACCCGAGGTCAGTCTTGTTTATCTGTCTGATCTGATCTCTTGTACCATGCTCGCCTCGCCCTGAATCCTGCGTTGTTCAGGCACGCGAGACGAACCGCTTCAACAGAAACTGATATTGCGGCTATGCCACGCGCTAGTGCGGATGGGAATACGAAAAAGTCGAGTCTAGCCCGCTGCCGCGAATCCAACTGAGATGCGTAGGCTGGGCCGATCCGAGGGTTGCGGAAGCCGAGGGTCACGGGAAAAGCGCGAGCTTCGGGTCAAGCCAGGTCGGATTCCATATCACCTCAGTGACGCTGCATGTTCAAGGAAGTGATCATTGAGTGCTGACGTGGATTCGTAGTCGCGCCACGTCACCACCGTCACCGCGAGGTTCCGCCTTTTCAGTGGACTCAGAAGCGCCGCCACGCTCGGAGATCTCTAGGCCAGATCGCGGACGCGGGACCTTGCGCGCTGTTTCTCCTTCTCCCCCGCTGTCCTGCTCTCCTCTTTGGTGAAGCGCCGAAAGCTGCCCTGCGCCGCGTAACTGCCGCTTCTTCTGCCGTAGCTGCCGCTTCTTCCGCCGTAACTGCCGCTTCTTCCGCCGTAACTGCCGCTTCTTCCGCCGCCGTAACTGCCGCTTCTTCCGCCGCTGCCGAAGCCATGTGGGACGGCGAGGAGGAGGAAGACGACAAAGTGTGCCACACGCGCGCGGAGTATCGGGCGGGGAGGCGAGAGAGGGCTGTGCGCGTTTACACTGTGAACGATGAGTCGAGGTGCGGTGGGGTACTGTGGTGTGGGATGGGATGGGATGGGATGGGATGGGATGGGATGGGATGGAATAGGATGGATGTTTCTCTACACAGTCATGTGTGTATCTCCGGCAGTAACCACACCCGATTGCCCACCTCTTGTGGCTGTGCTTTGTGCCATCACACGCCTCACCATCGCACTGCTCTCCATCGCACCGCTCTCCATCGCACCGCTCCCCATCGCACCGCTCTCCATCGCACCGCTCCCCATCGCACCGTTCGCTGCAGGTACCTGATGGTGCGCAACGTGCCAGCGCTGGGGTGTGTGGGTGACTTACTGCGGCTGTTCTCCGCACATGGGCCCATCGAGGAGTGAGTTGTGCAGGAGTGAGTGGGGGGCGAGTGAGTGGGGGTGGATGGAGTGAGTGGGGTGGAATGAGTGGGAAGGGAGTGAGTTGGGGGGGGGCTGAGTGGGGGGGAATGTGAGCCAACGCCACCTTCTGTATCATGGCATGGCATCATCACCTGCCGTTGCCTTGTCTACCAATTAGGCATGCATTTCTTAATCATCCCACCATGCCACCATGCTGCTGTGCGATCACCCCATCACGGCACCATATGGCATGGCATGGCATGGCATGGCAGGCATCGCATGATGGACGAGGAAGACGCCCCTCCCTTCACCGACGTCGTGTGGCTCAAATTCACCCACCTGCACCATGCCAGGTGATGCATGCCAGGTGATGCATGCCAGGTGATGCATGCCATGTGATGCATGCCAGGTGATGCATGCCAGGTGATGCATGCATGA
Source organism: Closterium sp. Yama58-4 (assembly GCA_947470075.1). NCBI lineage: Eukaryota > Viridiplantae > Streptophyta > Zygnematophyceae > Desmidiales > Closteriaceae > Closterium > Closterium sp. Yama58-4. The sequence continues at coordinate 99,496 of CANIUD010000502.1, read as the reverse complement.
GATTGAATCCACAGAAATTTTGGAGATTCAATTGTTCATTGCAGTGCATGGCAATCTATGTATATTCTCAGTGCTGTGTGCTTGGCTTGCATGAATCGTCAAGCACCATGCCCCTCCACATGCCCTTCCTCCTCTCATTGTGTCTCACTCCATGCTGTCTGTTCCTTTGCACTGCCCAGGTTCGCAAAGAGAAAGCTGGATGAGTATCCATTCATGGGCAGCGCATTGAAAGTTTCGTACCTGCCCGGGCACGAGACGATGGAGGACACGTGGGCAAAGCTGGAGGAGCGACGGCGAATCGTGGCCGTCCGTTGCCGACGTGAGAGATGGGGGGTGAGGTGTACAGGGAAGGGGGGGGGAGTGGGGGGGATTACGAGGATTTTCGAAGTGGAGGAGTGGGGTTTGGGCTGGGTGGGTGGGAGGGGAGAGGGGGGGAGGAGGGGGGAAAAGGAGGTGGGGTTGGAGAGGGAACAGAAAAGTAGTCATAGAGGAGGCGAGATGGAGCGAGAGGAGCGAAGAGGTTGCGTGAGATGGGACAAGGTGAGATGGGACAAGGTGAGATGGGACAAGGTGAGATGGGACAAGGTGAGATGGGACAAGGTGAGATGGGACAAGGTGAGATGGGACAAGGTGAGATGGGACAAGGTGAGATGGGACAAGGTGAGATGGGACAAGGTGAGATGGGACAAGGTGAGATGGGACAAGGTGAGATGGGACAAGGTGAGATGGGACAAGGTGAGATGGGACAAGGTGAGATGGGACAAGGTGAGATGGGACAAGGTGAGATGGGACAAGGTGAGATGGGACAAGGTGAGATGGGACAAGGTGAGATGGGACAAGGTGAGATGGGACAAGGTGAGATGGGACAAGGTGAGATGGGACAAGGTGAGATGGGACAAGGTGAGATGGGACAAGGTGAGATGGGACAAGGTGAGATGGGACAAGGTGAGATGGGACAAGGTGAGATGGGACAAGGTGAGATGGGACAAGGTGAGATGGGACAAGGTGAGATGGGACAAGGTGAGATGGGACAAGGTGAGATGGGACAAGGTGAGATGGGACAAGGTGAGATGGGACAAGGTGAGATGGGACAAGGTGAGATGGGACAAGGTGAGATGGGACAAGGTGAGATGGGACAAGGTGAGATGGGACAAGGTGAGATGGGACAAGGTGAGATGGGACAAGGTGAGATGGGACAAGGTGAGATGGGACAAGGTGAGATGGGACAAGGTGAGATGGGACAAGGTGAGATGGGACAAGGTGAGATGGGACAAGGTGAGATGGGACAAGGTGAGATGGGACAAGGTGAGATGGGACAAGGTGAGATGGGACAAGGTGAGATGGGACAAGGTGAGATGGGACAAGGTGAGATGGGACAAGGTGAGATGGGACAAGGTGAGATGGGACAAGGTGAGATGGGACAAGGTGAGATGGGACAAGGTGAGATGGGACAAGGTGAGATGGGACAAGGTGAGATGGGACAAGGTGAGATGGGACAAGGTGAGATGGGACAAGGTGAGATGGGACAAGGTGAGATGGGACAAGGTGAGATGGGACAAGGTGAGATGGGACAAGGTGAGATGGGACAAGGTGAGATGGGACAAGGTGAGATGGGACAAGGTGAGATGGGACAAGGTGAGATGGGACAAGGTGAGATGGGACAAGTGTGAGAGATGGGACAAGGTGAGATGGGACAAGGTGAGATGGGACAAGGTGAGATGGGACAAGGTGAGATGGGACAAGGTGAGATGGGACAAGGTGAGATGGGACAAGGTGAGATGGGACAAGGTGAGATGGGACAAGGTGAGATGGGACAAGGTGAGATGGGACAAGGTGAGATGGGACAAGGTGAGATGGGACAAGGTGAGATGGGACAAGGTGAGATGGGACAAGGTGAGATGGGACAAGGTGAGATGGGACAAGGTGAGATGGGACAAGGTGAGATGGGACAAGGTGAGATGGGACAAGGTGAGATGGGACAAGGTGAGATGGGACAAGGTGAGATGGGACAAGGTGAGATGGGACAAGGTGAGATGGGACAAGGTGAGATGGGACAAGGTGAGATGGGACAAGGTGAGATGGGACAAGGTGAGATGGGACAAGGTGAGATGGGACAAGGTGAGATGGGACAAGGTGAGATGGGACAAGGTGAGATGGGACAAGGTGAGATGGGACAAGGTGAGATGGGACAAGGTGAGATGGGACAAGGTGAGATGGGACAAGGTGAGATGGGACAAGGTGAGATGGGACAAGGTGAGATGGGACAAGGTGAGATGGGACAAGGTGAGATGGGACAAGGTGAGATGGGACAAGGTGAGATGGGACAAGGTGAGATGGGACAAGGTGAGATGGGACAAGGTGAGATGGGACAAGGTGAGATGGGACAAGGTGAGATGGGACAAGGTGAGATGGGACAAGGTGAGATGGGACAAGGTGAGATGGGACAAGGTGAGATGGGACAAGGTGAGATGGACAAGGTGAGATGGGACAAGGTGAGATGGGACAAGGTGAGATGGGACAAGGTGAGATGGGACAAGGTGAGATGGGACAAGGTGAGATGGGACAAGGTGAGATGGGACAAGGTGAGATGGGACAAGGTGAGATGGGACAAGGTGAGATGGGACAAGGTGAGATGGGACAAGGTGAGATGGGACAAGTGATGGGACAAGGTGAGATGGGACAAGGTGAGATGGGACAAGGTGAGATGGGACAAGGTGAGATGGGACAGGTGTGAGATGGGACAAGGTGAGATGGGACAAGGTGAGATGGGATGAGATGGGACAAGGTGAGATGGGACAAGGTGAGATGGGACAAGGTGAGATGGGACAAGGTGAGATGGGACAAGGTGAGATGGGACAAGGTGAGATGGGACAAGGTGAGATGGGACAAGGTGAGATGGGACAAGGTGAGATGGGACAAGGTGAGATGGGACAAGGTGAGATGGGACAAGGTGAGATGGGACAAGGTGAGATGGGACAAGGTGAGATGGGACAAGGTGAGATGGGACAAGGTGAGATGGGACAAGGTGAGATGGGACAAGGTGAGATGGGACAAGGTGAGATGGGACAAGGTGAGATGGGACAAGGTGAGATGGGACAAGGTGAGATGGGACAAGGTGAGATGGGACAAGGTGAGATGGGACAAGGTGAGATGGGACAAGGTGAGATGGACAAGGTGAGATGGGACAAGGTGAGATGGGACAAGGTGAGATGGGACAAGGTGAGATGGGACAAGGTGAGATGGGACAAGGTGAGATGGGACAAGGTGAGATGGGACAAGGTGAGATGGGACAAGGTGAGATGGGACAAGGTGAGATGGGACAAGGTGAGATGGGACAAGGTGAGATGGGACAAGGTGAGATGGGACAAGGTGAGATGGGACAAGGTGAGATGGGACAAGGTGAGATGGGACAAGGTGAGATGGGACAAGGGTGTGAGGTGATGGGACAAGGTGAGATGGGACAATGGGACAAGGTGAGATGGGACAAGGTGAGATGGGACAAGGTGAGATGGGACAAGGTGAGATGGGACAAGGTGAGATGGGACAAGTGATGAGATGGGACAAGGTGAGATGGGACAAGGTGAGATGGGACAAGGTGAGATGGGACAAGGTGAGATGGGACAAGGTGAGATGGGACAAGGTGAGATGGGACAAGGTGAGATGGGACAAGGTGAGATGGGACAAGGTGAGATGGGACAAGGTGAGATGGGACAAGGTGAGATGGGACAAGGTGAGATGGGACAAGGTGAGATGGGACAAGGTGAGATGGGACAAGGTGAGATGGGACAAGGTGAGATGGGACAAGGTGAGATGGGACAAGGTGAGATGGGACAAGGTGAGATGGGACAAGGTGAGATGGGACAAGGTGAGATGGGACAAGGTGAGATGGGACAAGGTGAGATGGGACAAGGTGAGATGGACAAGGTGAGATGGGACAAGGTGAGATGGGACAAGGTGAGATGGGACAAGGTGAGATGGGGAAATGAGGTGGAAGGTGAGGGAATACAAGGTGAGATGGGACAAGGTGAGATGGGACAAGGTGAGATGGGACAAGGTGAGATGGGACAAGATGGTGACTGACAAGATGGGGACAAGGTGAGATGGGACAAGGTGAGATGGGACAAGTGAGATGGGACAAGGTGAGAGGGACAAGGTGAGATGGGACACATGGGTGAGAGATGGACAAGGTGAGATGGGACAAGGTGAGATGGGACAAGGTGAGATGGGACAAGGTGAGATGGGACAAGGTGAGATGGGACAAGGTGAGATGGGACAAGGTGAGATGGGACAAGGTGAGATGGGACAAGGTGAGATGGGACAAGGTGAGATGGGACAAGGTGAGATGGGACAAGGTGAGATGGGACAAGGTGAGATGGGACAAGGTGAGATGGGACAAGGTGAGATGGGACAAGGTGAGATGGGACAAGGTGAGATGGGACAAGGTGAGATGGGACAAGGTGAGATGGGACAAGGTGAGATGGGACAAGGTGAGATGGGACAAGGTGAGATGGGACAAGGTGAGATGGGACAAGGTGAGATGGACAAGGTGAGATGGGACAAGGTGAGATGGGACAAGGTGAGATGGGACAAGGTGAGATGGGACAAGGTGAGATGGGACAAGGTGAGATGGGACAAGGTGAGATGGGACAAGGTGAGATGGGACAAGGTGAGATGGGACAAGGTGAGATGGGACAAGGTGAGATGGGACAAGGTGAGATGGGACAAGGTGAGATGGGACAAGGTGAGATGGGACAAGGTGAGATGGGACAAGGTGAGATGGGACAAGGTGAGATGGGACAAGGTGAGATGGGACAAGGTGAGATGGGACAAGGTGAGATGGGAGGACAGGGTGAGATGGGACAAGGTGAGATGGGACAAGGTGAGATGGGACAAGGTGAGATGGGACAAGGTGAGATGGGACAAGGTGAGATGGGACAAGGTGAGTGATGGGATGGGACAAGGTGAGATGGGACAAGGTGAGATGGGACGGGGGGGACAAGGTGAGATGGGACAAGGTGAGATGGGACAAGGTGAGATGGGACAAGGTGAGATGGGACAAGGTGAGATGGGACAAGGTGAGATGGGACAAGGTGAGATGGGACAAGGTGAGATGGGACAAGGTGAGATGGGACAAGGTGAGATGGGACAAGGTGAGATGGGACAAGGTGAGATGGGACAAGGTGAGATGGGACAAGGTGAGATGGGACAAGGTGAGATGGGACAAGGTGAGATGGGACAAGGTGAGATGGGACAAGGTGAGATGGGACAAGGTGAGATGGGACAAGGTGAGATGGGACAAGGTGAGATGGGACAAGGTGAGATGGGACAAGGTGAGATGGGACAAGGTGAGATGGGACAAGGTGAGATGGGACAAGGTGAGATGGGACAAGGTGAGATGGGACAAGGTGAGATGGGACAAGGTGAGATGGGACAAGGTGAGATGGGACAAGGTGAGATGGGACAAGGTGAGATGGGACAAGGTGAGATGGGACAAGGTGAGATGGGACAAGGTGAGATGGGACAAGGTGAGATGGGACAAGGTGAGATGGGACAAGGTGAGATGGGACAAGGTGAGATGGGACAAGGTGAGATGGGACAAGGTGAGATGGGACAAGGTGAGATGGGACAAGGTGAGATGGGACAAGGTGAGATGGGACAAGGTGAGATGGGACAAGGTGAGATGGGACAAGGTGAGATGGGACAAGGTGAGATGGGACAAGGTGAGATGGGACAAGGTGAGATGGGACAAGGTGAGATGGGACAAGGTGAGATGGGACAAGGTGAGATGGGACAAGGTGAGATGGGACAAGGTGAGATGGGACAAGGTGAGATGGGACAAGGTGAGATGGGACAAGGTGAGATGGGACAAGGTGAGATGGGACAAGGTGAGATGGGACAAGGTGAGATGGGACAAGGTGAGATGGGACAAGGTGAGATGGGACAAGGTGAGATGGGACAAGGTGAGATGGGACAAGGTGTGAGGAGGTGAGATGGGACAAGGTGAGATGGGACAAGGTGAGATGGGACAAGGTGAGATGGGACAAGGTGAGATGGGACAAGGTGAGATGGGACAAGGTGAGATGGGACAAGGTGAGATGGGACAAGGTGAGATGGGACAAGGTGAGATGGGACAAGGTGAGATGGGACAAGGTGAGATGGGACAAGGTGAGATGGGACAAGGTGAGATGGGACAAGGTGAGATGGGACAAGGTGAGATGGGACAAGGTGAGATGGGACAAGGTGAGATGGGACAAGGTGAGATGGGACAAGGTGAGATGGGACAAGGTGAGATGGGACAAGGTGAGATGGGACAAGGTGAGATGGGACAAGGTGAGATGGGACAAGGTGAGATGGGACAAGGTGAGATGGGACAAGGTGAGATGGGACAAGGTGAGATGGGACAAGGTGAGATGGGACAAGGTGAGATGGGACAAGGTGAGATGGGACAAGGTGAGATGGGACAAGGTGAGATGGGACAAGGTGAGATGGGACAAGGTGAGATGGGACAAGGTGAGATGGGACAAGGTGAGATGGGACAAGGTGAGATGGGACAAGGTGAGATGGGACAAGGTGAGATGGGACAAGGTGAGATGGGACAAGGTGAGATGGGACAAGGTGAGATGGGACAAGGTGAGATGGGACAAGGTGAGATGGGACAAGGTGAGATGGGACAAGGTGAGATGGGACAAGGTGAGATGGGACAAGGTGAGATGGGACAAGGTGAGATGGGACAAGGTGAGATGGGACAAGGTGAGATGGGACAAGGTGAGATGGGACAAGGTGAGATGGGACAAGGTGAGATGGGACAAGGTGAGATGGGACAAGGTGAGATGGGACAAGGTGAGATGGGACAAGGTGAGATGGGACAAGGTGAGATGGGACAAGGTGAGATGGGACAAGGTGAGATGGGACAAGGTGAGATGGGACAAGGTGAGATGGGACAAGGTGAGATGGGACAAGGTGAGATGGGACAAGGTGAGATGGGACAAGGTGAGATGGGACAAGGTGAGATGGGACAAGGTGAGATGGGACAAGGTGAGATGGGACAAGGTGAGATGGGACAAGGTGAGATGGGACAAGGTGAGATGGGACAAGGTGAGATGGGACAAGGTGAGATGGGACAAGGTGAGATGGGACAAGGTGAGATGGGACAAGGTGAGATGGGACAAGGTGAGATGGGACAAGGTGAGATGGGACAAGGTGAGATGGGACAAGGTGAGATGGGACAAGGTGAGATGGGACAAGGTGAGATGGGACAAGGTGAGATGGGACAAGGTGAGATGGGACAAGGTGAGATGGGACAAGGTGAGATGGGACAAGGTGAGATGGGACAAGGTGAGATGGGACAAGGTGAGATGGGACAAGGTGAGATGGGACAAGGTGAGATGGGACAAGGTGAGATGGGACAAGGTGAGATGGGACAAGGTGAGATGGGACAAGGTGAGATGGGACAAGGTGAGATGGGACAAGGTGAGATGGGACAAGGTGAGATGGGACAAGGTGAGATGGGACAAGGTGAGATGGGACAAGGTGAGATGGGACAAGGTGAGATGGGACAAGGTGAGATGGGACAAGGTGAGATGGGACAAGGTGAGATGGGACAAGGTGAGATGGGACAAGGTGAGATGGGACAAGGTGAGATGGGACAAGGTGAGATGGGACAAGGTGAGATGGGACAAGGTGAGATGGGACAAGGTGAGATGGGACAAGGTGAGATGGGACAAGGTGAGATGGGACAAGGTGAGATGGGACAAGGTGAGATGGGACAAGGTGAGATGGGACAAGGTGAGATGGGACAAGGTGAGATGGGACAAGGTGAGATGGGACAAGGTGAGATGGGACAAGGTGAGATGGGACAAGGTGAGATGGGACAAGGTGAGATGGGACAAGGTGAGATGGGACAAGGTGAGATGGGACAAGGTGAGATGGGACAAGGTGAGATGGGACAAGGTGAGATGGGACAAGGTGAGATGGGACAAGGTGAGATGGGACAAGGTGAGATGGGACAAGGTGAGATGGGACAAGGTGAGATGGGACAAGGTGAGATGGGACAAGGTGAGATGGGACAAGGTGAGATGGGACAAGGTGAGATGGGACAAGGTGAGATGGGACAAGGTGAGATGGGACAAGGTGAGATGGGACAAGGTGAGATGGGACAAGGTGAGATGGGACAAGGTGAGATGGGACAAGGTGAGATGGGACAAGGTGAGATGGGACAAGGTGAGATGGGACAAGGTGAGATGGGACAAGGTGAGATGGGACAAGGTGAGATGGGACAAGGTGAGATGGGACAAGGTGAGATGGGACAAGGTGAGATGGGACAAGGTGAGATGGGACAAGGTGAGATGGGACAAGGTGAGATGGGACAAGGTGAGATGGGACAAGGTGAGATGGGACAAGGTGAGATGGGACAAGGTGAGATGGGACAAGGTGAGATGGGACAAGGTGAGATGGGACAAGGTGAGATGGGACAAGGTGAGATGGGACAAGGTGAGATGGGACAAGGTGAGATGGGACAAGGTGAGATGGGACAAGGTGAGATGGGACAAGGTGAGATGGGACAAGGTGAGATGGGACAAGGTGAGATGGGACAAGGTGAGATGGGACAAGGTGAGATGGGACAAGGTGAGATGGGACAAGGTGAGATGGGACAAGGTGAGATGGGACAAGGTGAGATGGGACAAGGTGAGATGGGACAAGGTGAGATGGGACAAGGTGAGATGGGACAAGGTGAGATGGGACAAGGTGAGATGGGACAAGGTGAGATGGGACAAGGTGAGATGGGACAAGGTGAGATGGGACAAGGTGAGATGGGACAAGGTGAGATGGGACAAGGTGAGATGGGACAAGGTGAGATGGGACAAGGTGAGATGGGACAAGGTGAGATGGGACAAGGTGAGATGGGACAAGGTGAGATGGGACAAGGTGAGATGGGACAAGGTGAGATGGGACAAGGTGAGATGGGACAAGGTGAGATGGGACAAGGTGAGATGGGACAAGGTGAGATGGGACAAGGTGAGATGGGACAAGGTGAGATGGGACAAGGTGAGATGGGACAAGGTGAGATGGGACAAGGTGAGATGGGACAAGGTGAGATGGGACAAGGTGAGATGGGACAAGGTGAGATGGGACAAGGTGAGATGGGACAAGGTGAGATGGGACAAGGTGAGATGGGACAAGGTGAGATGGGACAAGGTGAGATGGGACAAGGTGAGATGGGACAAGGTGAGATGGGACAAGGTGAGATGGGACAAGGTGAGATGGGACAAGGTGAGATGGGACAAGGTGAGATGGGACAAGGTGAGATGGGACAAGGTGAGATGGGACAAGGTGAGATGGGACAAGGTGAGATGGGACAAGGTGAGATGGGACAAGGTGAGATGGGACAAGGTGAGATGGGACAAGGTGAGATGGGACAAGGTGAGATGGGACAAGGTGAGATGGGACAAGGTGAGATGGGACAAGGTGAGATGGGACAAGGTGAGATGGGACAAGGTGAGATGGGACAAGGTGAGATGGGACAAGGTGAGATGGGACAAGGTGAGATGGGACAAGGTGAGATGGGACAAGGTGAGATGGGACAAGGTGAGATGGGACAAGGTGAGATGGGACAAGGTGAGATGGGACAAGGTGAGATGGGACAAGGTGAGATGGGACAAGGTGAGATGGGACAAGGTGAGATGGGACAAGGTGAGATGGGACAAGGTGAGATGGGACAAGGTGAGATGGGACAAGGTGAGATGGGACAAGGTGAGATGGGACAAGGTGAGATGGGACAAGGTGAGATGGGACAAGGTGAGATGGGACAAGGTGAGATGGGACAAGGTGAGATGGGACAAGGTGAGATGGGACAAGGTGAGATGGGACAAGGTGAGATGGGACAAGGTGAGATGGGACAAGGTGAGATGGGACAAGGTGAGATGGGACAAGGTGAGATGGGACAAGGTGAGATGGGACAAGGTGAGATGGGACAAGGTGAGATGGGACAAGGTGAGATGGGACAAGGTGAGATGGGACAAGGTGAGATGGGACAAGGTGAGATGGGACAAGGTGAGATGGGACAAGGTGAGATGGGACAAGGTGAGATGGGACAAGGTGAGATGGGACAAGGTGAGATGGGACAAGGTGAGATGGGACAAGGTGAGATGGGACAAGGTGAGATGGGACAAGGTGAGATGGGACAAGGTGAGATGGGACAAGGTGAGATGGGACAAGGTGAGATGGGACAAGGTGAGATGGGACAAGGTGAGATGGGACAAGGTGAGATGGGACAAGGTGAGATGGGACAAGGTGAGATGGGACAAGGTGAGATGGGACAAGGTGAGATGGGACAAGGTGAGATGGGACAAGGTGAGATGGGACAAGGTGAGATGGGACAAGGTGAGATGGGACAAGGTGAGATGGGACAAGGTGAGATGGGACAAGGTGAGATGGGACAAGGTGAGATGGGACAAGGTGAGATGGGACAAGGTGAGATGGGACAAGGTGAGATGGGACAAGGTGAGATGGGACAAGGTGAGATGGGACAAGGTGAGATGGGACAAGGTGAGATGGGACAAGGTGAGATGGGACAAGGTGAGATGGGACAAGGTGAGATGGGACAAGGTGAGATGGGACAAGGTGAGATGGGACAAGGTGAGATGGGACAAGGTGAGATGGGACAAGGTGAGATGGGACAAGGTGAGATGGGACAAGGTGAGATGGGACAAGGTGAGATGGGACAAGGTGAGATGGGACAAGGTGAGATGGGACAAGGTGAGATGGGACAAGGTGAGATGGGACAAGGTGAGATGGGACAAGGTGAGATGGGACAAGGTGAGATGGGACAAGGTGAGATGGGACAAGGTGAGATGGGACAAGGTGAGATGGGACAAGGTGAGATGGGACAAGGTGAGATGGGACAAGGTGAGATGGGACAAGGTGAGATGGGACAAGGTGAGATGGGACAAGGTGAGATGGGACAAGGTGAGATGGGACAAGGTGAGATGGGACAAGGTGAGATGGGACAAGGTGAGATGGGACAAGGTGAGATGGGACAAGGTGAGATGGGACAAGGTGAGATGGGACAAGGTGAGATGGGACAAGGTGAGATGGGACAAGGTGAGATGGGACAAGGTGAGATGGGACAAGGTGAGATGGGACAAGGTGAGATGGGACAAGGTGAGATGGGACAAGGTGAGATGGGACAAGGTGAGATGGGACAAGGTGAGATGGGACAAGGTGAGATGGGACAAGGTGAGATGGGACAAGGTGAGATGGGACAAGGTGAGATGGGACAAGGTGAGATGGGACAAGGTGAGATGGGACAAGGTGAGATGGGACAAGGTGAGATGGGACAAGGTGAGATGGGACAAGGTGAGATGGGACAAGGTGAGATGGGACAAGGTGAGATGGGACAAGGTGAGATGGGACAAGGTGAGATGGGACAAGGTGAGATGGGACAAGGTGAGATGGGACAAGGTGAGATGGGACAAGGTGAGATGGGACAAGGTGAGATGGGACAAGGTGAGATGGGACAAGGTGAGATGGGACAAGGTGAGATGGGACAAGGTGAGATGGGACAAGGTGAGATGGGACAAGGTGAGATGGGACAAGGTGAGATGGGACAAGGTGAGATGGGACAAGGTGAGATGGGACAAGGTGAGATGGGACAAGGTGAGATGGGACAAGGTGAGATGGGACAAGGTGAGATGGGACAAGGTGAGATGGGACAAGGTGAGATGGGACAAGGTGAGATGGGACAAGGTGAGATGGGACAAGGTGAGATGGGACAAGGTGAGATGGGACAAGGTGAGATGGGACAAGGTGAGATGGGACAAGGTGAGATGGGACAAGGTGAGATGGGACAAGGTGAGATGGGACAAGGTGAGATGGGACAAGGTGAGATGGGACAAGGTGAGATGGGACAAGGTGAGATGGGACAAGGTGAGATGGGACAAGGTGAGATGGGACAAGGTGAGATGGGACAAGGTGAGATGGGACAAGGTGAGATGGGACAAGGTGAGATGGGACAAGGTGAGATGGGACAAGGTGAGATGGGACAAGGTGAGATGGGACAAGGTGAGATGGGACAAGGTGAGATGGGACAAGGTGAGATGGGACAAGGTGAGATGGGACAAGGTGAGATGGGACAAGGTGAGATGGGACAAGGTGAGATGGGACAAGGTGAGATGGGACAAGGTGAGATGGGACAAGGTGAGATGGGACAAGGTGAGATGGGACAAGGTGAGATGGGACAAGGTGAGATGGGACAAGGTGAGATGGGACAAGGTGAGTGTGGCAGCAAACCACGCATTGATGCCTGAAACCGCTCTGCCATGCTGCCTCACTGCTGGGTATCCGTGGCTGGCAGGGCTGGCGGAGGAGCAGGCGCGCTGGCAGGCGGGTGGAGGGCGGGATGACAGCAGGGCGAGGCACGGAGAGGCGCCCCCAGGGATGGGTGACCCAGGGACACATGCGGCAGCAGCAGCAGCAAGCAGCAGCAGCAGCAGCAGCAGCAGCTTCACCGGGCGCAGTCTCAGCATCAAGAGCAGCAGCGCCAGTAGTAGCAGCAGTATCAGCACGAGCAGGCAGCATCCCACCAGGCAGCATCCCGCCAGGCAGCATCCCGGCACTGACGCCCCTTCCACCACCGCGTCCCCAGGTGTGCCCCCCTGCTGTCGCACTCACTGCTCGTTGCGTCACCTGAATGGCACCACCTTCACTACACGCTACCCCCCAAGCATGCACCACACACCGTGTGGACTCTAGAGCTGGCCTCTCCATGCAGTGCAGCCATGCAGTGCAAGGCACGTTGCCATCTTGACCATGTAACTCGGTTCTTCTTCTCCCCACCCTCCCTCCCTCAGGCACCACCTCTGCTTCTCTCCGCCGTCACAGCTCACACTCCTCGCTCACGCTTGCAGCCCACCCAGCCACATCAGCAGCCCGCCCAGCCACATCAGCAGCCCGCCCAGTCACATGAGCAACACGTGGCAACAGCTGCCAGCAGCAGCGCAGTTGACACAGACACCAGCACGGACGTGATCACTTTACCGAGCAGCAGGCAGGCCTGCAGCACCCCTCCCAGCAGCGGCAGCACCCAGCAGTGTGGCAGCAGCAGCAGCACCACCCCCCAGTCTCCGCTCTTCTTGGGAGTGCCCTCCATGGACGCTGCTGTGCCTCGCGTGCGATCACACCTCTCTGCACTGCATGCCCCGCCACATCCCCACAACTCCCCGCCCATTGTACGTCGCCCGTTCGCCCTCCTACCTCTGCCCTTCACCTTATCGCCTTCTTCCCCACTCCTTGCCCTCATCTCCCCCTCCCCCTCCCCTCTCCCCTCTCCCATTAACCCTTTGATTTATTTGCACCTAAGTATTCCTCGTGTCGCTCACAACTGTATTCGTCCATCGTGCCACTTCCACACTGCGACGACCTCTCGCCATCGTACCCCATGCCGTGCATGCCCCCCATCACTTTTGCGCCGCTCACATGCCATCCATCCACCACTGCAGGTGGGCAGTCCTGTGAGGGACTGCGGGGCATCGGAGCACGGGATTGGGAGTGCACACGACCGTGGTCTACAAGGCACGGGGCACATTCACACCAGGGAGGCACACGCGCATTGCACTGCGAGCCTGGTTCAAGGCATGGCACAGGGAGGGGAACCGGAGGGTGTAGGTGAGGGTGCTTGTGATGCCGGGGCAGTTCCAGCGGTGTTGCGGCCCGCAGCAGTGGTTATTCAGACCCACTCGCAATGTGCGCCGAGCGATAGTGCAAGTGAGCGTGCTGTTGTGCAGCCCATTAAAAAGACGCGTAGACGAATTTAGCCTGCATTGCATTTGTAAGACGGGATGCAACTGTACTCAGTTCTCTTTGTGCAGTTCACTGTGACGCTGATCGAATCATATAGCGCGGATGAAATTCGCATCTCCAACCAATCACAGCCCGAGCAGAGTTCGGGAGCCCTCTGAAAATCCATCGCCGATCACATTCGTCACGCCATCCTGTTCGACATTCACTTGACCAACACGTCACTGCCAGCTGGCACTTTCGCGATGCTCAAGCCTCCGTGCCGGCCGGCAGCCCGCCGGCCGCAGAATTGCGATGAGAGAGTACTCATGGCGGATCGCCGTTCGTCGTCGCGATGTGCGCGCGCGTGCGCGGTGATTGTTATCGCCGCATCGTTGCTACCGTCACTCTCCCTCGCCGCTGAAACCGCCGAAATAACGCGCCGCGTCTCTAGCGAGTCACGTAAATCGAATTCGACAGGTTCGTCGTGCTGCTTTCGCCTCTCGATCCCAATTGCGCGATCGCCAGCCTCTCCCCTCTCGGCTAGTCTTTCCTCTCCTCTCTCCTCTCTGCTCTCCACTTGCCGAATCGCTCTAACTCCGTGCGGCGGTTGTCCCGCATGCATCGGAGAGCGCGTGGAGTGGCACCAGCCTCTCGCGCCCTCCGCCTAGCATCCCCGCCGTCCCGCTCATCCCCCTCGCACCACATCACTCTACTTCCCGATTCACCGCCCAACCACCGCTCCCTCAATTGCCGCACCTTACGACCCATCCTGTCATACAAGCTATGCTTCCCCGTCCACCCCGCCGCCGCCTTCCCTCCCCAACTCGCTTCCTTGCCTTCCTAGCCTCCCGGCCCCCGTCTCGTCCGCATCTCGTCCGCATCTCGTCCGCATCTCATCCACATCTCGTCCGCATCTCGTCCGCTTCTCGTCCGCATCTCGCCCCTACCGCCGTTCTCTGCTCGCTCCCTTTACCTTCCCCCCCCCCCCCACTTTCCTTTTCCCCCACCTCCCCCTTCCCTTCCTCCCCTCCCTCCTCCCCTTTCTCTCCTACACCCCCCCTTCCCCCACTCTCCCCCCACGCAGTCCCCCCCGGGCGCTGCATATCGCAGGGTGGGCAGTGGCCGCCCTTCTGGCTGCACGGGAAGCTTCCACGAAAGAGCCCGAAGGGCGGCGCGCAGGAGCTGACGCTGTGCCGCGTGTACAAGGATAGCACGTGCTGCGGACGCGATAACAGCGACCACGCTCTCATCTCCACCCGGTGAGAGCCGCGCAAGGGGGAGAGAGGAAAGAGGGAGGAGGGGGGGAGAGGGGAGGGGGGAAGAGGGGAGGGGGGAAGAGGGAGGAGGGGGAAGAGGGGGGGAGGAAGCGGAGGCACATGGGTGGAAGGGCGCTTTGGTGCGCCCCTAGGATTGAGCTGCTGGCAGAAGCACATCTGGACCGAGGGGAGGGCACGTGGTGGGGGGAGGGCACGTGGTGGGGGGAGGACACGTGGTGGGGGGAGGGCACATGGTGGGGGGAGGTGAGGGACTGTGCTGTGCGGTGCCTGCTTGCGTCGATTCCCTTATCATGTCCCTTCTCCCCCCTCCCCGTGCCGCTCTTTGCTTATTGCATATGCCCCCTCCCCGTCCCCCTCTGCTCCCTACCTTTGCCGCTGCCACTGCCTGCTGCCCCCCTTTGCCCTTCCCCCGCCTCCCCTTGCACTCCCCCCTTTTTGCCTTCCCCCTGCCTTGCCCTGCCCTCCCCCCGCCTTGCCCTGCCCTCCCCCCCTCCTCGCCTGTCCTCCCCCAGGCGGCTGGTGGTGGGGGGGGAGCCCACGGACGACTGCGTTGCCAAGTGGGAGGCGCTGCAGTGTGCCACGTGTCACCCCCTCATTGGCACACAGCACGGGCCACCCGCCATCTGCAACTCGTTCTGCGATGCCGTCTTTTCTGCCTGCGGGGCGGCATTCTTCGCAGCGGACGGCACTTCACAGGTAGTTACTCTCAGGTGCTCCAGGTAATTTTTCAGGTAGTCTTGGCTTCTGCATCATCATCTCTTCTCTTTCCATTTGACTCCTTTCTGAATGAATCCCATCCTCTATGCTGGGTTGTACTATAGAGGGTACGGGTATGAATCCCATCATTCTCTCTCCCCATTTGACTCTCTTTATTCCTCCGCCCCAAACCATCTTTCCCTCGTCTCTCCCCTTCCAGCCCACCATCACCCTCTTCCCTCCCATCACCCCCTCCCCCATTCCTCCACCCCCACCCTCCTCCGCTCCCCCCCCCGGCAGCACATTTTCCCCTGTGGCCGCCGCGACACGCTCTGTGCACGGGCCGACTCCCTTGCCTCCTCCGGCCGCCAGTTCTGCCAGCTGGCGGGCTTTGATTGGCTGCCCGACTCGCACGGGGCGGGGGTGGATAGGAGAAGGGGGCGAGGGGAGGAGATGGGGGGGAGAGAAGGCGAGGAGGGGGAGGAGAGGGTGTGCTTTGACAGCACACTCCCTTCTGCTGCTGCTGTTGTGAGGGGGGGGCACAAGAGGGCAGGGGGGAAAGGGGAGAAGGGGAGCGGCGAGGAGGAGGAGAGGGACGAGGAGGGCAGTGGGTGGTGGGAGCAGTGGGCGGGCGGCGAGGGGGGGAGGCCGTTTGGAGGCAACGTGGTGTGGATGGTGTGTGGGCTCGTGCTCACTGCTGGCCTCACCTACATGCGGTCAGTCCGCCTCCCACACCCCCCCCCCTCCCTCCCCCCGTCCTCCTTCCTCCCTCCTCCCCCCTTCCCCCTTCACATGTTCCCTCGCATGCTCTTGCTTGTCTTTGCACCGGCATGCCTCAAGTCCCCTTCATCGCTCCCTGCACTCATGACGCCTTCACCACCCTCCCACCATCACCTTCCCTCACATCCCTCCCCCCTTGCCTCCTCGCCGCCCCTCCTCGCCCCCCCTCCTCCCTCCCGTCCTCACCCCTCCTCGTCTCCCCCGTGCCTGGCAGGTGGGTGGCGGCACGCAGCCGGCGCAGGAGGTTTCCCGTGGGGCTCATCAAGCGGGCAGGGGGCGTGGGGCGGCAGCAGCACGTGGAGGGGGTGAGGGCGAGGCAGCAGCAGCAACTGAACGAGGCTGCCGCTGCGGCTGCTGCTGCCTCCCCCACCGCCACCACCACTGCCTCCGCCGCTGCTGCCACCACCACTGCCCGCGCCACCGCAAGGCATGCTCGCTAGTGCACAGCTTGCATGGCGTGCTGCTGCTCGCTAGTGCACAGCTTGCATGGCGTGCTGCTGCTTGCCAGTGCACTGGGCTGCATTGCACAGCAAGGCACGGGCGTATGGCCATGGGCATGGGGCATGTGGATGTGGTAAAGGGCATCGTTGGTGGGCTGCTGGTGGCCGAGTAGGTGGTACCTCGACTCACCTCACCCGTCCGTGCATAATGTGCCTCACAGTTATTTACAAGTTGCGTGAGGTGTCACTCGTACTTGACTCGCATACAGGTCGTTTGAGGTGTAGCTCTATTGTTATACACTTTCTTGTAGTCGTGTGAGGGGAAGGGAATGGGGGGAAGGGGAAGGAGTGGAGTAGAGGAAGTGAGGAGTAGTAGGCAGGGATGGGAGGGGCACAAAAGCACAAGGAAATTAGATATCTGGAGAACTGGGACGTGGGTAGGAGGGTACGGTAACTGGGAACCGGTGCTACCTGTGGCTGGTTGCATGATTATACACATGGGAAAGTAGGGATGAGTTCAACAATGCATTGTTTTATTATTCCCTGCGCCTGTTGCGCGCTTGGCAAGCAAATGATGAGCATGGCGGACGCTACATTTGTTCTAAAATTTCATATGGAATGCCCTCTTTCACATTCTTGATGAATTAGATGCGAGCCATAAGAGGAACTTGGTGGATGACCCATTCTGAGACACTTTAGACACTAAGCGGATGGGGCGAAGGGGGGAAGGGGATGGGGGGAAGCAGGGAAGGGGATGGGGGGAAGCAGGGAAGGGGATGGGGGGAAGCAGGGAAGGGGATGGTTGGACGCAGGGAAGAAGATGGGGGGAAGCAGGGAAGGGGATGGGGGGAAGAACGGGATGGGGGGAAGCAAGTCAGAGGATGAGGGGAAGCAGGGCAGGGGATACGGGGAAAGAAGGGATAGGATGGGGGGAAGCAGGGCAGGGGATACCTCTGTCCCTCCCCCTCTGTCCCTCCGCCTCTGTCTCTCACCCTCTGTCTCTCACCCTCTGTCCCTCCCCCTGTGTCCCTCCTTTTCTGTCCCTCCCCCTCTGTCCCTCCCCCTCTGTCCCTCCCCCTCTGTCCCTCCCAAGCTATCCCTCCCCCTCTGTCCCTCTAAAGCTATCCCTCCCCCTCTGTCCCTCCCCTTCGGATGGAATGAGGGAGGTATATGCGGGGGGGAATGAGGGAGGGATATGTGGGGAGGAATGAGGGAGGGATATGTGGGGGGGGAGGCGGTTCAGGTGTTGGGGGGATGGAGGCAGGTGTGAGCGATGAGGAGTAACGAGGGCGAATTGAAGAGGCGCTATCGACGAGGGCATTGAGGGCGAATTGGGTAGGCGCGGGGAACGAGGGGAAGCGCGGGTGACGAGGGAAGCGCGGGTGACGGGGGGAAGCGTGGTTGACGGGGGAAAATGTGGGTGACGAGTGGATGCGCAAGCGACGAAGGGAAGGGCGAGCGACGAAGGGAAGGGCGAGCGACGACCCGGATGAGCGGTGACGACGTGAAGGGCGGGTGACGGCGGTTTGCGCTCAGTACGACGGGAAGCGCGGTTGACGAGTGGACCCGCGGGACGCGAGCGGAAGCGCGGGTGACGAGGGGATGCGAGCGTGATGGGGAAGCGCGTGACGGGAGGCGAGATCGAGTGAGGAGGCGAGCGAGTGACGAGGCGAGATCGAGTGAGGAGGCGAGGTCGAGTGAGTGACCCGTGCCTAAAACAATAGGATCGTGACACGATGTTGAACCGCACCAATTGCGCGTTATGCGAGCCTGTGTGTGCGACGCGAGGTTGTAAGCAAGGCGCGGGTGACCGCTTTCATCGTTCGCTAACGTAAGTGACACGAATGGGGGGTGTTACACGAGACCGGCGACGCGAGAGTGGAATGAGAGAAAGCTCTCCCTAACACGGCTGCGGCTGGACTTCATGTCTCTTTCGCG
Source organism: Closterium sp. Yama58-4 (assembly GCA_947470075.1). NCBI lineage: Eukaryota > Viridiplantae > Streptophyta > Zygnematophyceae > Desmidiales > Closteriaceae > Closterium > Closterium sp. Yama58-4. Next base: position 80,589 of record CANIUD010000502.1, on the reverse strand, counting down.
GGGAACATAAAAAAAATGGGGCTATCGGCTCGCTTTTGCCTCAATAGTGCTAGTTTCTGCCTGGGGAGCCTACTAGTTTATGAGTACAACTTGGCTTTCAAGTTCTGTGAGTGGTGAACAGTGCATATTCCGTGCGATGATCGCCTCGATTTTGCCTTTCAGAACACAGACCAATAGGAAACCGTCGTCGCAAGACGATGGCCCGGGGTCGCGAGAGTTGTTTGAAAGCAAGTAGGGTAACTCGGTTATTGGTGAATAGGAACCTTCCCCCAACTGCGTTTTTTGGATCAAACGCCCGGTCAGCCCGGAAAATGGATCCGAGCCTCCCATTTACCCTCCGAACGTAAACGAAGGTAAATGGCAACAGAACAGCCATTTACCATCGTGGATATGTGGGCATAGGAAGCTGCTTATTTCCCCACCCCACCTTCCTTATCTGGCAAAATTTGTCTCCTTCTCCCCCCCTTTCGAAAACTGCTCTTGCCCGGGATGTGAGACGGAGGGAGGAGGGAGGTGCTGGGTTAGGGAACACCACACTTGAACCCTGGAAAGCAAACAGCCCCTCCTTTGAGTCGCCCTAACAGGGACGCGTCAAACTAACAGCTAAAAAAAAGGTTCGAATCAGCGGGGTTTGTGTCTTGCTGGAGGGAGTGCAGGGCGGGACCATTTTTTTCTACGTGGTAACCCTTATCAAAATTTCAACCCTTTTCCAGATTTCGCGCAGCTCTATCTACCCAACTTCTGAGAGTTGGAAATTGTGGTTGTTTTTTCGGCATTTACCTTAGCAGCTTCGCACCCTAAACCTGGAATTTCCAACTTTCGGTTGTAGCGGGGGGGGGAGGGCTCGAAGGGGTAACTGCCTCGGAACCCTCGTCATTTCGCTTCGCCCCCCCACCTCCCTCCCAAGGGAAATGCCTACAGTCCATCCGGGCCCTGGTGGGATGGCTTTCACCAGGGCCCCCTCCTGGTGGAACCGAGTTTCCACCAGGGCCGCACGCGGATGCACGCTGTGTCGCGACCCCCAGCTGGGAAACGCACGCGAGCGGGAGTCCCCCGCCCGGCTGCAAGTCCCTAGCGAGATTCGGGCGGCGGAGTCAGCTGGCGGGGTGGTCCCGCGCCGAGCCCGGGACACGCCAGCGCCACGCAGCCCGGGACCACACCCCGATGTCCCCCGAAACCCAGCCCTGGCTCGCGAATCCCCTCGCGAAACGAAACCCATCGCGTGCCAATTACGCGGGCCCCGAGCGCGCCAAAGCTGTTCCGGCCAATCGGAGCCGACCTAGCGAAACAGTTCGCACACCTGGCAGCCCGTGCGAAGCGTCGCCTGTGCGCGCCGGCCAATCGGTGACGGTCCATACCGGATCCCTGGTCCGGAAGCTCGTCGCGAAATACGCTTCGCGCGTGCGAACGGTCGCCAGGGTTCGCCCATAAAACATCCGCATTTTGGGAGAGTGTTCACCCAACGTACTGTTGTTACACTCTTTTTTCTATCTGCAAAATTTAAACGCGTTTGGCATTTCACGTGAAGTTTGCCATAAATTTAAAATTCACGTCATTTTGTTTTTTTGCGAAGTAAAACGCACCCTCAATTTTGGTTTTTTTTTTGTCTACGGTGTATTGTTATCCGTTCTTGAAGCGACACATTTGGTGCGTTTAGCGTGTTCAATTAAACACGATTTACAATTATGCACGCGTGTAGTGTATTATTCGTGAGTGTAAAAAGTGGTAGTTTGAGATCGTAACCCTGTTTTTTGGCGGACGCGACGAGGAATACACTCCGCCCGAGGTGGTAACCGTCGGCCCTTTGCATGCAGACCGCGGTCGGAGAGCTACATGGCGGGTGTTGGTTCCACCCGCATGCATGAACGGGAACGCCCCCCACCTCGGGTTGTCCGAAGGGGCCCGCGGGTTCCTCCCCACCACGCGCAGTGCCACCCCCATGCCTGTTGCTCGCGCTGGCCCCATCCTGGATGCGTCCCGTCCCCTATTAGGCCCTTGCAAGAGGGTTTCACGGGCTCATTTTAGCTCTTTTCACTTTGGTTCCCTTCTTGTCAACCTGCTAGGTCCTCTCCGCCTACTTCTCGGTGCGAGCGATTTTCTTAGCTGTAGAGTGTTCGCGTTCGCGTTCGGTATCCCTAGCTCCTCGCATCGACCACGCTGTAGGTAATTGCACGCGTTCTGCAACCGCCATGGCCGGTCGCGAATTGAAGGCGCTGTTGAACAGTGGCGAGCAGGGCGCTACTTACACTGCTACGATCTCGATCGCTGGCGCCACTGTGGAGCTCCCCCCCGAGCAGAGGAAGTGCTTCTCGGATGATAAGCATCCGTTCACCGCAACCTCCTTCGACTTTATAGCCTGGTAAGCCTACCTTGCGATGCCAGGCTTGTTTAGGGCGCATTTTTTTTTGGGTCGCATCGCGGCGTATTCCGGCTGGTTTAGGTCATCTACATGCATGGCATCGCGGTCGCGTAAATCACGTTCGCGTGACCTTTTCGTCTGCATATAAATCCATCAGAGCCATCTCTCGACCCTTCGATTCCGCTCGCGAAACCGGAGAGTTCCGTCGGGATTGTTTCCACATATATTCGCGACACCCCGACCGCGATATTTCTGTAACTAAATATGTTTTCCGTTCCACGTGCAGCGTGGTAGTTCGGAAGTGCGTGTCCCCGTCGCTCGTGGAGGCAATTAAGGTGGTGCCCTCCAATGTTGTCGCGGACATCGTCGCTGGTGGAGAGGGCGCGCACGTGGCGTTTGACGGGTTGGTTGGGTGTAAGCTGGCCGCGTTCTGCATCTGGTCTGAGTGAGTACATCGGGACTTGTTGTAGGCTGGTTCTGCTTTGCGTACGGGTTTGCCGATAGTTGCTGAAGCGTTTCTCCTTGTGTCATGTAATCATGTGTCAGAGAATTGAGTGACAAGAAGGCCTCCAACGCGGGCATGTTGCTGCTCTTGCGACCGGACCACCTGGGACTTGACGCGACTTCACCCTGGAAAACCCGCTTTGTCCGCGTCTGTCACCCCACTGCCGCGGCTGAGCATCTTGCCGCGGTGGACAAGATTGTCAAGTACGTCTCTAGTATAGGTGCTCCTTTTACGCTAGGTTGCTATTATTCATCGGTGCCTGAGATTCGTATTTTGAACCGTGCAGGTGGTTTCGCGATCGCGTCTGCCTCTACTACGGGAGCGAATCGGTCCAGTGCGTTCGGGCAGGGCAGCTGGGCGAGCCGTCGCGCCTCGTAGACCTGGTGAGTTTGTTGATTATTCGCGGTTTATATGTCGCGTTTCATTCGGCCGCGTTTGTCTACGTCGCAGGGCTCTAACCCTACATTCCGACCCCCCTGTTTCCTTTCAGGATATTTCTTCCTGGAAGCCCCATTGCGGTCCGCTCGCATGTGGGTTCGCGTTCGACAGAGTTCTCAACGACCTCGACGCGGTTGTTGGACACGACCCTGCTCCTCGCATCGCCAAGCCAATTGCCAGGACGCTGAACACATTGCGGCAGGATGCGAAACGCGCCGCCGAAGAGCTCGCGTTCAGATCTCGTTGCGGCATCGCGGATGGTCATGGGGGGGATGCTCACGGCAATGACCGTGAGAGGTCGCACGAACACCCCGCGGGATCCCGCGTGTCCGGACGCGATAACATCGCTCTCAACACAGCTCTTGCGCTCGCGAACACAGGGGAGGGGGACCAGGTGAAGCCGGACAACAAGGAAGAGGGCTCGAGCTCTGACCGCGACGAGGACGCCCCTGTTAACGCGCCGCAGGGTGGAGGTGACAACAATGAAGAGGAGGCAGACGAGGCAGAGGATCAGGGTCGCGGTCACGACGAAGAGGATGCCCGGAGGATCACCAGCGCGGTGATTTGGAGCCGGAGGGTTCGGATGAAGTGGAGGAGGAAGAGGATGACGAAGAGGATGAGGAGGAGGAGGAGGAGGTGGAGGAAATCGCGGTCAACAATGCCGGTCGGTCGGCGGTCGCGGTCGCGGTTGCAGGGAAGAGTATTCGCGGTCTTCAGGCTGTGCTGTCCCCCCGCCACGGCAGCGCGACCCCATCGGGCGAGTTTGCGGGCAAGAGTCCGGTCTTGGGCAAGCGGAAACACTCGGAGCTGGTGAAGATGGCTCCTGAGAAGCTGGCCACGGAGATCCTCCGCTTGAACGAGCAGCTGAAAAATCAGAAGCGCAAGCTGGACGAGGTCGCGTCCGCGGTGCCCGGTGCTGAATTCGCGGTGGTGATCACGCAGAAGTATGAAGAACTCGAGGCCACGGTGGGGAAGGTGCTAACCCACGTGCAGAACACGGACCGGGTGATACGCAGGGAAGCCAAGCTGGCCGCGAAGGACAGGGCGGAGAATCGCGACATGCGGGAGGTGCTGAAACGAGCTGCGGTCCGGTTGGAAGATTGCGCGGGGAGCATGAAGGGGGTGGTTGTGGGCTCCATGGAGAACGCCAAGAAGAAGCTCACGGACGAGGTCGCACGGAAGATCGACGGCGCGTCATCCAACATCGCGAGTACCGCCGATAAAGCGATCACAAGCAGTGGCGTCACGACCTCCCTCAACATCATCATCGCGATGCTTTCCGGGCGTGCAGCACCGCAAGAAGTCCCCGATGGTCCGCGTGGGAAGGAGGTCGCGAAGAAGGAAGGAGGGAAGATGGCCGCGGAGAAGGAGGCCGGGAAGAAGGACACGGACAAGGAGACCGGGAAGAGGGTCGCGGACAAGGAGGCAGGGAAGAGGGTCGCGGACAAGGAGGCAGGGAAGAGGGTCGCGGACAAGGAGGCAGGTAAGTGCGAGAGCAGCAGGGGTGGGAAGCGGCAGAAAGGGGTCGCGATCTATAGCGTCACCGACCTTCTGAAGACCAAGGGTGGCGCGGTCGTCGAACGTGCTGCGGGGACCAACAGGGGGGCTGCTGCTGCTGCTGGACCGCCGACTGCGACCTCAGGGGTGGAAGCTGGTAAAGGCAAGGCCAAGGTCGAGGACGCCCCGCCAAACACCACCTCCACCACCACCGCCATCACCACCGCGATTGTGCCCGCGTCAGGCACCGCCGCGGTCGCGCCAGGACAGCCTGGACCCAGCTCTATCGCCCCTGCCATCCCCCCCTCTGCAGATGTGAAGGCGAAGAATCAGGGCCGCAGTGGTTGTAAGCCTCCTGCAGCCGCGTTGAAGTGTGAACGCGACGACGACGACGACTCGGACGCGGACGATGAGGTTGAGCTTGTGATGCAGAGGTTCTTGGGGCCAAGCGACGCCAGCGGAACAAGCGGCAAGCGCAAGGGCTGTGGTATCCGCCCTCCGCCTAGGGGTGGGGAGGGGATGGTGGGCGAACCGTGGCTGGGGGGGAGACGTCGCTGGCTCGGACATCACTCTCTCCAAGAGGTGCAGTATCTGACCGCGATCGCGGTGATGTGTTACGACAAGAAGATAGACCCCGGGCTCAAGCTGACTGCGCAGCAGAAGAGTGAGTGGGCCGAGGACATCTCCGCGGCCGGGACATTGTGCACCGGGTTATTCACCACCATGCACCTCCGCAACCTCTGCGGCAATGTTGACAGGTACGGTCATCTGATCACTTATTTGTTTTACGCGGTCACACTTGTGCCTAACCATGTTGCGTGTTACCCCATGCATGCAGGTACCACCACATGTTCAAGGCCTACCGCGACCTCACCCGCTGCGGGTCCTCGATCGGCAACGCGATAGCTTGGGCAGCCGCGGTGGGGAAGGAGGCTGCAGATGAGGAGCCCGATGTCACCGGCGCCCAAGCGGGCCTGTTCGCTCGTGCGGTCGCGTGCGCCATCGCGATGGTGTGGGAGACCTGCAACGGTCTCGAACTCGAGTCTATCGCGGATGCTGGATACTCCGCGGCGCAGCTTGCTGGCACGCCTGAAGAAAAGGCCCCGCGGTTACGCCACGATCGTGACCGCGGTTTTCAAGTGGGCCAGGAAGGAGAATGCTCGCAAGCAAGCTCCTGAGGTCACCCCGAAGCAGATCGCGGAGAAGATTGAGACCGCGGTCGTGAACCGACTTGGTGCGCGACTTGGAGACCCTACCTTAGTCGCTATGGTCGCGCACGAGGCAGTAGACGTGCTGATGACCTGGTGCGACTGCAAGGTCGCGGCCAAGGCGATGGAGGCCAACGGGCTCTACCTCGCTTTGCCGGAAAAGCGGCTGTCCGCGAAGAAGAGGTCCGCGTGAAGGTGGTAGTTTCGAGGATGTGAACTCTAGGTGATAAAGACTCTTGTTTGTGTGGTCGCATGAGACTCTTGGTAGTGTAGGTAGCTTGCCCACCCTGCTTGAGATTTTCTCGCGGTGGTCATTCTGTCTATGCTGTGTACTCCCTCCCCTTTTTTGTAATTCAACTCTTATGCTTCTGTCGCGGCCAGGTAGCGACCTAAATCCTCCTTGGGCATTGACCCAACATCACACCCAAATAGGCACCGCGCGGATGACTTCGCGAACAAAATGAATACGCACAAGAGCAGTATTTGAACGCGGACAGTATGTGAACGCGTATGCGACCACCTTAAACGCGTTTTGTTTAGGGTTTAGGGTTAACACCACACTGTACAGACAACACACTTCGACCGCGGCACAGTTAACACCCGAATATAGCAGTATGGTATAGGGTTTTCCAGTTTGAAACACAATCTACAGCAATTTCCGAACGCGAACATAGTAGGACCACCCAATTAATCTAGCGGGGGCATCTGAGCACAATACTGAGGCCACGCGACAGGAAACTCTGACGCGGGAAGAGAGGCATCGATCATGCGGTCGCGTACCAGCATCCATTTCACCCGCAACTGCACCTCCGCCGGGGAACCCTTCTTCAGCTCGCACAGGTTCAAGTCAACACTCTTCTTCTTCACCGCGATCCCTTCCGACACACCCGACATGCCCACAGTTCGAGACACGAGGTCGAGCTTGTCGAGCACGACCGCGATGTTGTCTCCCTGCTCCACCCTGCGCGAGATGAAGTCCATGACTCGCTTTACACGGTTTATCGCGTTCTGGGCGGCGTTCTGGCCGCCTCCCTCCTTCCCAATGAGCTCGGCCATTCGTGTAACTGCACCGCGGGGTTGGGCCAGGAGCGACTCTGGACTCTCGCCTACCAGCGCGTGCGTGGACTTGTACAGCTTCCATCCGTCCGACGGCTTGGTCGCGTTGACCCATGGCTTCATGATCGCGTCCCGAATTGTCTCTTCCCTGGTCGGCTGTGCGGGCTTCTTACGCGTTCCCTGGTCGGTGGGGGTTGCGGCATTGGTAGGCGCGGCCGCGGCTCCAGGAGTGTTTGCCGGACTCGGATCCGCGGTCGGCCCTGAGCTGCTCACGGTGAGACGCGACAGCTGGGCCTCCAGATCATTCACGCGATCGTCTTTCGCGGCCAGCTCCCGATCGCGTTCTTCCAACAGACCCTCCAGCTCTTTCACCCGTTTATGAGTCGCCACCAACTCTACACCCAGCCTGGTGTTGTCCGCTTGCGAACGAGTCAGGTACTCAGTGAGGACGGCCACCTGGTTCTGCACGTCCATTCTGGTACTGACCTCCTGCACATACAAAACGCGATCGCGATATTGTGATGGGTACTCATGGACATTACAGCCGAATTAGTAACGTGACTATACAGTACGCACCGCGGGATGGGTCTGTGTAGGTGTGTTACGCATTACTATGGCCAGCTGATTTGCCAAGGAGACATCTGCTGCCCACCGCGCAAATTCCTCTGTCTGGCAGAGCGGGTTGTTGACCACGTACGGGTGTCGCGGCTGGTGGATGTAATACATGGCCAGGTCTTGCGCGACCGCCATTCTAGCCTCCCCATTCAGCTCCTTCAGTATGTTTAGACCCGCGGTGTCCTGCTTCTCTGCGTTGTCCTCGCTTACCATCTTCCGGTTGTAATCATGGCACTATGCAACACAACAACGTGGTAGTTAGCCCGGAGCCAGAGGGTTACGTGGAATGATCGCGGTCTCTTGATAGTACTCCGCGCGGCCCACACATACCTGATTCTGTCCTTTGTCCGGTGCGGCCCAGGGGAAAATGTGCTTCCTCAATAGCTTCTCCAACTTCTCGCTCACCGGAACAGTTGCGCGACCCAGGAAGTAGTCACCATCAACCCCTGTGAAGCCAGCCTTCAGGAGCACGGCCTCCCTCGGAATAGTTGTGAGGTAGTGCTTAGTCATCACGTCGATGAAGCGCCAACCCCCCAGTCTCGCCAGCTGATCAGAGGGCATTCCGTCCGCGGACGCGTGCTGAGCCCCACCAGCTCTCGTCGCGTGAACCACACGCGAGCATGTGATTCCCGCGTCCCCCAGAATCTTCGCCGCCCAGTCGTGATGAGTCGTGGGCGGTATCTGCTTCTCGGTGCCCGCGCGAAGGGGGAAGAAGAGGTACTGGTCGTACCACGTCGAGGGTTCCGTGAAGTCGAGAGGGGGGGCTATGTCCCCGTAGAGGATGGGGACCAAGTCGTACACCCAGTGCAGTCAGAGCAGCGTGGCTCCGACCGCGCACAGAGTCCAATCTATGTGTCTCACTGCCGAGATGTAGTTGAGCGAGAAGTCCTTGTTTGTCTTGCCCGTCCTGCACGCGCAGACAAACGCGAACGCGTTCCGCACTGGATCTGTCTCGGATTTTGCGCCGAGCTTCCACATCATCATGTCTGGAAGCTGGAGGTTTCTGATCGTGCACCCGCGGGCTAGTGTGTGATGACCGAGGACGGTCATCGTCCTGATGCAGAGGTCGCGATGCATTGCCTGCGTGTACTGTTGCTTGGCTAGTGTGAAGCTGCTCAATATGGCGGCCATGCTGGTCTTCCGTATCATCTTCTTGAACTCGTCCGGGTTGTACGTGTCCGCGGCCGTGCCCCGATGGCGATCCATGTGTTCCCTGCGCAACCAGTTGGACGATGGTGAGCATGTTAGTGAACGCGATTTTGTTGGAAATACGCGTTCACTTTGATCGTAAACTTACGCGATAAATCGCTTGTACTGGTCGCGTACTTGAACGCGGACCCAGATGCGACACTCTGCAAAGTCGCGCAGCAGGTTCAGAACGGGCTTCCTGAAGATGGCCCCGTCCAGCTTGATGAGCAGGTTCAAAGCCTAGAGGCGCCCCATCAGCATTGCAGGGGAGCACTGGCGTCTCTTCTTCAAGGTCTTGTCGGGCCGCTTTAGTGTGGCCATCCTGTCCGCCTGTGCGACCGTCTCGTTCGCGAGGAAGGTCACGTATTTGCGTAAGCGCCACGGATTCGTCTCAGGGCCGTGGAACCACTGCTCGACGCCCTCCGCCATCTTCCAGTCACCACCCATGTTCTGCTCGAGCGCGGCACCGATCTCGTCGGGGTTCGCGTTACTCAACGATGCTTCCTCACCGAACCTGCTCGCGTCCAGTTTCGGCAGCTCGTGCGCCATGAACAGCTTGTACTCTCTGGCCCAACCGCGATACTTCTTCAGCGTGGCCTCAGAGACACCGTAGAGGATGCCCATGCACATCTCCCTTTTCGCGGCCGGCGTGTCGTCCACACCAAGCCTGTTCCAATCCGCGATGGGGACCTCCAAGTCCGTTCGCGTACCCCGCACCCGTTCGTTGTCTTCCGCCTCCTCCTCGTTGAGCGCGGACAGCGAGTTCGACAGGTAGCTGTCGTCATCGTCATTCCAACTGTCGTCCGCATCGTCAGCGTCGTCCTCGTCATCCTCATCGTTTTGCCCCTCGCTCCCTTCCCTCGATCCGTTGCGTGCAGTGTGCGGCACGACTTCGACTCGCCGCCTCCTTATACGAGGTATACTGGCTGTCACGTTCGCGGTACCTTCGGTCGCGTTAACACTGTTACCTCTGCCGCCGTTGCCTGTCACCCCAGTCGCTCTCCGCCCGTTCGCACTACCTCCGTTCCGTCCCACACCGGTCCCACGTCCCGCGCTCGCTCTCCCACCCCTTCCTCTCGCACCTGTCCCACTTCCCGCATTCCCTCTCGCACCAGTCCCTCTTCCTCTTCCCGCGTTTCCCCTTGCACCAGTCCCTCTTCCTCTTCCCGCGTTTCCTCCTGCACACGCTCCACGTCCCGCGTTGCCCCCGTTCGCCTGTGGTTGCCCACCTACACCGGTCGCGTCCGCTGCGGTCGGTTGAGCGGGAGTGCGGATGTGGACGTCCGGGTTTCCCGGCAACAGTGAGTTCACGTTCCATATTGGCGGCGAATGTGCACGCGCGCTTGCATTCATTCCCGATCCACCATTCACCTCACGCACTAAACCGTCGTTGTTCGCATTCGTTAATGGGCCGTCTGTTCGCGGCTGTGTATCCACACCGACCACTAATGGTTCTATAGGGTCTGGCGGGGCTTGCCCCGATGGCTGGCTTTCCGGATAGATCGCGGTGGGGAATGGGGTTGACGGGCCGACTGGAGGAGTCGCGACAGACGCGGGTGCGTGCACCGTGGGCGGTGGTTGAACGCCGATGTACCCGTACCGGAATCCCACATTCGCGTACTGCGGCCCTACGAAGCCACGCACAGGCGTCCCAAAGAGCTGGCTTGTGGGCACGGACGGGGACGCGGTGTGTTGGCCATCAACCTGTGGTCCGGGATGAGGCATGGATACTCCATGCGCGGTCAGATCATCCTGCTGATTTTGAAACGGAATATGTGGCCGCGGTGCTAGGTGGAGCCCGTTGACCAGTTGCTGTGGGTGGAACGCGGGCATCCGCGACCCAATAACCACAGGCTGCACGTATGGGATGCTCCATGTGGGGTTGTGCGCGTGCACGCCTTGCACGGGGGCGAGAGGCGGATCGGCATTATGGAATTGCTGCGCGGTTGTGTTGCCTGTAGCATTGATGGAGTCGTGAAGTATTGGCGCCGCGACGCGATTCACGGTATGCATGCGGCGTGCGATAATGCCCCTACTCCTATTCACCGCGCGCGTCAACATGATGCGCGGTCACAACTTGTACACCCGGGTGTGACTGCGACCGCGGTCCTCGCGGACATTCGAGAGCGACACACACCGTAACCGCGACACTGGTGTCCAGTTTTCCCCGTCTAAGTCCGGTGAATCCCGTGGGTCATGAGAGGGCTTGGTGTGCAACTGGCGAGCGAAAGGTGAAAGTGTGGGCATGCACGGAGTAATGACCGGACTCCGCGTGGACGTGATTGACACGCTACCGCGATCGCGCCTCGACCAAACAGCGACAGCTGTGTGGCTCGTTCGAATTGCTGCACGTGTCAGCCAGCATGGAGCCTACCAGATCGCGCCAGCTGTTTACGAACCGAATCAAGCGGTGCGCTTACCCAACCACTCCTCGTGCGAATTATGTTCGCGACAAGTTGCGAGACAGCACAACCAATAGTAGCGCCCCATTTTTTCGCGAATGCTCAGTTGCATGCGCGGGAAGTCCCGCTCGTTGATGTTCCCGACCAATTTCGTGCGTTTTTTACCGAGTCGCGCATGCATCGGCGCGTAAGAACGAGATGGGTTCTTTCGGTTTTTGGGGGGGCGCGGAGCTTTCGGTGAAACCCTGGTGGATTTCACTGAGCCACGCAGGGCCGCGCTAAGGCCAATTCTGGTGAAATCCTGGGTGGCCGACTTTGCCCCACGTTTCCCGCGAGGTCTCCGCGCCCCGTGCATCCCAAGGCGTGGGCGGGGTTTTTTCCGAGCCGCGCCATATGAACATACCAGAACGCGGCCAGAGAGTGTGGAAGTGCAGATGAACTTGAACTCGCTTCCAGCAGCATTATTGCCAAGTCGAGTTTATGGAGATCCGCTGTAGCAGGGTAAACCTCGAAGCAAACCCACTTTTGCGACCACGTGAAGAATTATACAGGATGAAGCATCATTCACGGGACACCAATGGGGATGGTCGCCACTGTTGTTTGTACTGGATTTTGACTTGCCAATCAAATGTATTCCTGCCCGCATTCAGCAGTCTTTAGAGGTGTGGTGTGCGGTCTATGCATAGACCGTAACCGTGAAGGAGCGGGATTTCGGCGACAGTGCTGACGTGTATCGGGGGAGGGCTCAAGAGGGGTGAATTTCAGGGCTACAGTGTCGCAACTGCGACCCCAATTGGCTCATTCCTCAAGTCTCCATGCACAGCGATGTCCCCTCTCATGCCTCAACTCCAGGGTGGTTATTTCTAAATCCAAAACACTTCCTGCTCGACTCTGCAAATACTGGAAACTAGCCAAAAAATTATGCGGCAAAAGTGCATATGCTTTCTCATGCCATCCCAATCCCAATCCCAACACATTATGGGTATCCCATAATGCAAGGCGGCAGCGACGGGTCAATCGTTTTTCATCCGACGCTAGCAAGGCCCCATGGAGGTATCGCGTTCCGTTGAAAGCATGGCCTCGGACATTTTCCATGTGAGCGATCGCAGCTCATTTAGCTCCTCGCCGGGACCTGATAGATTGTCAGACATCCTAGCGGAGAGTGTGAAACGAGTCGGACGGATAGCGATAGAAAACACGGCGGCGGTGTGGAAGTGGGGCGCATTATTTCCATGCGAATTCATATGCTCCAATAGCTTTCCCCTAGTCGTTGAGACACCCGCGGGGGACAACCAAGCCGGACGTCGCACAGCGCTAACGACATGGAGTTCGAGCTGCAAGCGACGCGAGGCGACAGCTTGCGAAATGATCCAAGCTACTCGTCGAGCGACGACGACTCGACGAACGAGACAACAGACAATGGGGGCTCGGGAAACCTTTCGCGGATCGAGGGAGGACAGCGCGCGGGCGCTGGCAGCGGAGACGGCCCTGGCGCGCGGGATCGAGAGTGCAAGGGAGGGCGGATTCCGCGGGGGAGCCAAGGCTCTCAGTCCCCGCAAGCCGCCGTTACCGCAGCCGGCGCTGAAAGCGTCTCACGTTCCGCGAACGTCGCCGCGCCGCCGCTGCCCCGCCTGGACGCGATGGGCAGCGCGGCGAACCGGCACGTGCGCGTGGTGGAGGACGCGGCGCTGTGGTACGCGTGCGCAGGGCCGCTGGTGACGGTGCCGGCCGTGGGGTCGCTGGTGGTGTACTTCCCGCAGGGCCACGTGGAGCAACAGCAGCGCCTCGCGCAGGTAGAGCCCGTGCCGCCATTGCAGCGTGCTGGGTCGGCACGACTCGACCACTGAGCGACGTCGCCCAGACCTCGGTCGAACATTACACGAGAATCTCGGCCTTTTCGGATGGTCCACGTGTGGGGCCAATGCCTGTGCTTCACATCCGCCGCGCTTCACGGGCGGCGTCCGCCTTTCCGCCTCCTCTGAGGAGTCCCCCCCGGTCACCTCTACGCTCTCCTTCGTTTCCCCGTCTTTATTCACGTTGCCCCTCCCCGCCCCCCCTCCCCAACTACCCCCTCCCCCGCAGCGCGACCCACCGCAGTCGACCGAATCGGAGTCGCCGCCCCGCTCGCCGCCGTCGGGGCTGTCGTCGCCGATCGCCATCTCCACGTCAGAATCGCAGTCGCAGTCGCACAACAGCGGCGACGACTCGCCAAGCCCGTCGCACGGCGGCAACAGCGGGTTGAGCCAATCGCCCAGCCAATCAGACTCGAGCGGATGCACTCTCCCCAGAGGCTGCGCGTCCGCTTCCCCCCCTTCCGCCGGCCAATGCGCGCAAAGCAGCGGCAGTCCTGGCGGGCGTGGCGGAAGCGGCGGAGGAAGCGGCACGCGCGGAGCGGACAGTGGGAGCGCAGCGGAGAGCGCGCAGGCGAAGAGGCGACAGCAGCTGCCGCCCAGCCACATTTTCTGCCGCCTGACGGCCGTCGCGCTTCAGGTACCGCACTCTCGCGCGACGCGACACTCGCCGTAGGCTCGGCTAGGAGGTGACGGAGGTGACTTTCCCGCCGCGATTTCCCCCCGCGACTTGGCCCTTCCGCCGGGATTGGATGACCAGATGAAATTATGCGTGCGCGCTTGCTTCCATTCCGATAACAAACTCCTCTCCGCAATACCCGTCCGCTGCCCGTTCCTCTGCCCCCCCCCCCAGGCGGACGAGCGCACGCACGAGCTGATGGTGCGCTTCGACCTGCAGCCCGTAGACGAGGTGAGGCGCCCTTCGGGGCTCAGCCGTGGCGCATTCAACCGTTGAATGCATGAGTGACGGAGCGCACGAGTGTTTGGCTGCTTGCCTCTCCTCGCCATGCGCTTGTTTCCCTGTCAACTCGTTCGTATGTTGCCCCTCTTCCCCCTGTCTTTCACTTGTGCGCCATCCCTTTCCTCCGCACTGTCAGCTGCCCTTCCCCCTCCTCTGCCCACTGTCTAATCCCCCCCTGTGTGTCCACTCGCCTGTTCTTTCGCCCGTGCCTGAGCAGGCGGAAGCAGTGAGGGTGCAAGCAGCGGCCAGCCAGGAGGCGCGCAGGGCAGGCGCGGGGGGGAGGAGACGGGGGCGCAATGGGGAGAAGGCGGACGCGCAAGAGGAGCGGAGCGAGGAGGGCGGCATGGACGCAGACGGCGGGCGCACGCAGGCAGCGCGGTCGGGGGGCCTGCAGGCGCAGGCGGGTGTGCAGGCGGGGGTGCACACGCACATGGGCGCGCATGCGCGGCTGCACATGTGCTGCAAGCGCCTCTCCACCAGCGACGCCGCGCCACACGGCGGCTTCTTCATCCCGCGCAAGGCCGCCGAGTCGCTCTTCCCCGCCCTCGTAAGCCCCGCCCCTGCCCCTCCCCTGTGCCTATGCTGCTCACCGCCTCCTCGCGCGTTGCTTGCACCTAGAGCACTGTGCCATGCCACGCCGCTGCATCTTCGTCTTCTCATCTGTGATTCGTCCTGCATGATGGCATGGCATGGCATGGCATGGCATGGCATGGAGCACGGCAGGACGCCAATGAGGAGGGGCCATGTCAGCAGCTGGTGGCGTCAGACGTGTTCGGGCGCGAGTGGAACTTCCGCCACGTGTACCGCGGGTCGCCACGCCGCCACCTTCTCACTGCCGGGTGGAGCGCCCTCTGCGCCTCGTGGGGGCTTGCCGCCTCTGACCGCATCATCTTCCTCAGGTGATCTCAGGTGTTTTCTCAGGTGGGTGGGGCAGCATCGTCTTCCTCAGGTAAGCGCCTTGCTTGCCGCTCACTGCCTCACGACACGTGCTTCCCCTGCCCGCCCTTCTTCTTGTCAAAATAGTATGTAGTGTTAGGAGCCATAGCTAGGAGAGTCCTAGCTAGGCAAGAGACAGTTTAGGCAAAAGAAGAGGGTTTTCACTAGCAGCAATGAGGATACATATAGCAAACCCTAGATGGGTTGTACTCGCTACAGAGCACCCCACTACAGGCTAGAGAATAACATTCTGACACACCCCCATAGCCAAAGTGGGGTGTAATCAGCAGAGCAAACAAAGCAGTACAAGCTCAGGGTGGATCACAATGTCACCACACATTCTGAGCACAAGTTTAAGAAGCAATAGTTTAAAGTTCACAATTATGAGCAAAGCTAGTGGTAGTCACAACGGGCAAGTGAGGAGGAGGAAAGAGACTATGAGAGGAGAGGAGGTAGTGGGCGGCAGCTGAAGCTGCTGGCACACGGCGCAACTGGAGCAACTGGCAACTGGAGCAACTGGCACACTGGCAACTGGAGCAACTGGCACACGGGCGACTGGAGCAACGGGCTCACGGGCGACTGGCGCAACGGGCTCACGGGCGACTGGCGCAACGGTCTCACGGGCGACTGGAGCTGCTGGCTTGACGGCGGCCACCCCCTTCAACCTCCCCAAACTATCCCACTCCCCCTAACACACACCCGCTGCTACACCGCTAGCTCCACTCCCCTTTCACCCCCCCCTTAGTACCACTCCGTCGGCTCCAACAGGTCCACCCCCCCTCAGCGGCAGCTGCAGCACAGGGAGACGGAGGAGGAGGAGGAGCAGGGAACGGCACTCAGAAGCTGCACCCCCATACCCCCCACCCCCAAACCCTAATCCAGGAGAACGGGCAGAAGGAGGGGTGGGGCGCCTTCAGAAGCACGGGGGACAGCGGGGAGGACAGGGGCAGCGAAGAACGGGCCGCCCACGGGCCTGGCACAGCCTCCCGAACCGCGCGCAGGCGGTCCGAGCCGCGCGCGGGCCTGGCGCAGCCCGTACGAGCCGCGCGCGGGCCTGGCGCAGCCCGTACGGGCCGCGCGCCGGCTGTACGGGCCGCGCGCAGGCCACGACGGGCGACGGGGGGCGACGCGCGGGTCCCCGTCGCCCGTCGCAGCGCCTCCCGGGGGCGACGCGCCGAGTGACGGGGCAGAAACCCGCCGCGCGCCTCGGGGCACACGGCGGGCAGAGAACCGCCGCACGCCTCGGGGCGCACGGCGGGCAGAAAACCGCCGCGCGCCTCGGGGCGCACGGCGGGCTGAAAACCCTAATTTCGACGCCGCGCACCACGGGGCGCGCGGCGGACAGGGAGTAGCAGTAGCAGCGGAAGCAGTGAAGTGGGCCCACAGGCCAGGAACGTTAAGCTCTGATACCATGTCAAAATAGTATGTAGTGTTAGGAGCCATAGCTAGGAGAGTCCTAGCTAGGCAAGAGACAGTTTAGGCAAAAGAAGAGGGTTTTCACTAGCAGCAATGAGGATACATATAGCAAACCCTAGAAGGGTTGTACTTGCTACAGAGCACCCCACTACAGGCTAGAGAATAACATTCTGACACTTCTTTCCCTCCTCAAGCTCTACAGCCGCCCCACGCCTCTCTCCACCGTGCCATGCCTCAAACTCCTCCGCTCGCTCGCTCTCCCCCCACTCTACCCCTCTCCTCCCCCCCCGCGCGGTGCTGGCAGGGCGGGCAACGGGGCGCTGAAGGTGGGCGCGAGGCGCAGCGAGGCCGTGCTGGCAGCGCAGCACAGGCGGCAGAGGGAGCGGGAGAGAGGGCGCGGGGCAAGCGATGGTGCAAGCAGTGCGGGCGCAGCGAAGGATTCAAGCAACACGGGTGCGCATGCGATAGCAGCAGCTGCTACAAGCCGGGGTGGTGGCGGTTCAGCGGCGACAGCAGCAGTGGCAAGCGTGACAGCGAGTCAGGTGTTGGAGTGGGCGGCGCACTGCCATGGCGTCAAGAGGGCCTTCTCCGTCGTCTACCACCCCTGGTATCCCCCCCTCCTCTCCTCACTCCTCCCAACTCCCGCCCTCTTCCCCTCACCTTGCTCCCCCTCCTCTGCTTGCCTTGACTCTCTTGCTTCTCTCCCTTGCCCACCCCTTCCCGTCTCCTCTACCCGCCCCTACTCTCCTCGACCTCCTCGTTTTGTCCGGATTTCGCTCGTCCCACACTGCCCGTGCCACTCCCTCCGCACACCCCTCCTCTCTCTCTCCCTCCACGCACCACCCCCCCTCCTCACCTCCCCCTCCCTGCGCCTCCCCTGTGCTCCGCCCGTCCTCCCCCCCCCCAGCGTGGCGTCAACGCCAGCGCCCTTTGTGCTGCCCCTCAGCGCCTTCTGCCATAGCTGCGTTGCGCCTCAAGCAGCGCCTCACCGCAGCCAGCGAGGTGCGCATGGCGTTCGAGACCGACGAGCTGTCCACGCACCGCCTGCGCGGCACAGTAACAGCCGTGCACAGGGCGGCGAGCGGCGTGTGGCCCACGTCCCAATGGCGCTCAGTGCGCGTGCGCTGGTTTGACTGCGACCCCTCGCTGCCCCGCCCCCCCCTCGTCTCCCCCTGGCACCTCGACGACTCGTTGCCCTCCGCCCCCCGCGCCTCCCCCTGCTCCTCCTCGCTCTCCGCGCCCATGTCCCTCTCCCTCTCCACCACATCCTCCCTCACTGCCTCCGCTCCCTTCCCCTCCTCCTCCTCCTCCCCCTCCCCCCGCCCCCTTGTCTCCCCGCGCCCGCCCTCCTCCCCCCGTGACCCCCGACCCGCCCGCTCCAGCCTCAGGGATTCCGCGTTCCCCCCTCTCTCCGCCTCTCCGCCCCTCCACACTTCCCCGTCCGCGCTCATGCCGCCTCCCCCCTCCCCCACCACGCCCAGAAGCGCCTCCTCCGCCCCACACCTCCCCTCCGCGCCCACCCCCCCCACGCCTCTGCGCCTGCCCCCCTCCGCATCCCCCTGCCCGTCCCCCGGCGGGGGGAGGCGCATCAGCCTGGCGGAATGGCGCCAGTGGCGCGCGCTCGTGAGGCAGTCCCCCGCCGACCACCCTCTCCCCCTGCCCCTGCACCTTCCTGCCAGCGGGGCGGGCAGGGGCGGGGAGAGTGGGCGCGAGGCAACAAGGCAGACGGGCGCGGATGGCGGGGAGGGAGGGCGGGAGGAAGAATGGGAGGCGGAGGATTTGGAATGTGGAGGGCGGCAGCGAGGGGGTGGGGGCGAGCGACCAGTGTCGGCACTGCCCGCCACATCAGCAGAGGTGGCGGCAGGAGCAGGTGCGGCATCAGAGGAATGTGCGTCTGTCACCCCACCACCACCGCCACCACCACCACCACCACCGTCTCAAAGGCACCAGCAGCGGGTGCTTATTACCCGCCCGGTGGCCCGGTCCATGGCCCCCAACGTGGCTGCTCTGCTGCACCTCTCCCACTCCCGCCCTCGCTCCCTCTCACTCCCCCCCACACCCTCATTCTCTCACTCTCACTCTCACTCTCACTCTCACTCGCACTCTCACTCGCACTCTCACTCGCACTCTCACTCTCACTCGCACTCGGACATGAGCAGCAGCCGCAGTGAGGGTGGAAAGCCAGCCACCCCTCGCCCCACCACACGCCTGCCGCCCGCCGCACCACAACAGGCCGGCAGCGGCGGGGCGGCAGGTAGTGGGGCGTGCGGAGTGCTCCCACCTGCCAATGGCGTGCTGCCACCTGGCAGCGCGGTGCGCAAGCGAGTGCGCTTTCAGTGCGACCTCGACCCGCCTGCGCCCTCCCCTCCTCCTCCTCCCCACTCCACGCAGCTGCAACATACCCCTTCCCAACCCCCCTCCGCCCCCTCCCCACCGCCCCCTCCCACGCCGCCCCCCCTTACGGCGACCCTCGGCCTGCCAGGCTGTCTCTCGCCTCACTGCTTCCACTCACTGACTGCCACGTGGCAGCTGACTCAGCAGAGGAGCGGCCAGGGAAGAAGCCGAGGAGTGCCGACCGTTGTGCGAGCTGGCAGAGCGGTGATTTGGAAGGGCGTGAGGAAGAGGGCGACGAGGCGTGTGAGGAGCAGGAGATGCGAGATGAGGAGTGTGGGAAGGGCGGCGAGGAGGGGGACATGGTGGAGGCGCAGGGAAGAGAGGAAGAGGAGAGAAGGGAGGGAGAAATGGGAGGGGACGGAGAGGAGGGAAGGGAGAAGAGAAAGGAGGGAGAGAAGGCAGAGCAGGGAGCAGAGGAGGGCGTGACGGGCAGGCACAGCCACTCATCGTTTGAAGTAGCGGCGGCATCCCTGCTCGTGCTCAAGCAAGGGGGGCAACACACCGCACCTGCAGCAGGAGCAGCAGCAGCAGTGGCAGCTATGGCACCATCAACACCACCGGCAGCAACACCGGCAGCAGTGCCTTCGAATCTCGCCCTCTCACTCTCCCCGTCACCTCCTGATCGCCCACTCTCCATCGCCCATTCCACAAAGCTTCTCGCTTCACCTGCCTCAGGTGCTTCAGGTGCCTCAGGTGCTTCAGGTGCCTCAGGTGCTTCAGGTGCCTCAGGTGCTTCAGGTGCCTCAGGTGCTTCAGGTGCCTCAGGTGCTTCAGGTGCCTCAGGTGCTTCAGGTGCCTCAGGTGCTTCAGGTGCCTCAGGTGCTTCAGGTGCCTCAGGTGCTTCAGGTGCCTCAGGTGCTTCAGGTGCCTCAGGTGCTTCAGGTTGGTGCGATCCCCTGGCGCTCTCCCTCACTCTCTCTGCCCCTCTCGCCCCTCTCGCCCCTCACTCGCCACGTCAATCCCATTCGCCACAGCCGCAGCAGTTGGGGGTAGGTGGCACTGCAGTGGCACACGACAGGCATGACGTGGCACAACAGGAGACAGAGCAGCCTGCCGCAGTGGGAGGAGCAGGGAGGGAGAGGAGAGAGAGTGAGTGGGGAGCTCGGAGGAGCGCAGTGGGGGCCCAGGAGGAGGTGCCTGCGACGCCAAGGCAGGGTGCAGAGGCCACAAGGGGAGTGGCAATGGACGGTTGTGATGAAGCCATGGCGGCGCGCACTGACAACCATGCACCTCCCTCTGCTGCTGCTGCTGCCAGTCCAGCGTGTGAGGCATTGCAGCCAAGCTGCCATGCTGCTGCTGCTGCTGCTGGGCAGTCTCGGCGCATCAAAGTGAGTGTTTCCTTGATGCAATCACGGATACATGCAGCATGGCGCATGGTTGAATGGTTGACTGCATGCATGCACTGCACGTATGCCACCCTCTCACCCGCACCCATTGTGCTCTCTTGCTCCTGCTGCCTTGTGCCCTGTGCAGCTGAGGGTGGAGGGAAGCCCGGTGATGCGCACGGTGGATCTCAGTGGCATCGGCAGCTTCCAATCGCTGTACGCCACGTGTGCAGCCATGCTACAGCTGCCTCTGCAGCAGCCAGGGGAGCCCTCAGCGGGTGCCACGTGTCCCTGGCAGCTCACCTACACCGACACCGACGGCGACACGCTCCTCGTTGGCGACGGGCCGTGGAGGTCAGCCCACCCTCACTGCGCCTCCTTCCTCTCTCACGGCTTCTCGTCCCTTTCTGCCTCTCTTCCTCTCATTCGCTCCCTCTCGTTCTCCCTCCCACTCCCTCCTCTTCCCTCTGTTGCTCCTCTACTTACTGCATCTCCTCCTCATGCTCTTCCTACACCCCATCCTGCATCTCCCTTTTTTATCCCTGGAGCTCCGCACTATGAGTGCTGCACTGTGCCATTTGCATGCAACCGTGCTCACTATGAGGCTGTCTCTCATCTTCTCCTGTGTGCGGCGTGCAGTGAGTTTGTGAGGGACGCACGGAAGCTGAGTGTCATAAGGACGCCCAAGCTTCAACAATGGGGGGAGAGTTGCTGATTGCAGCTGCAGCTGCAGATACCAACACAACATAACACACTTATGTATTCCACGCATTTGTTTGGTAGGGTACCGGTAGCTGTTTTAGCTTTGTATGGTTTGTGTTCAAATGCAATAACTGCTGGGCAGATGTCTTGTATAAGAGCGTATTCCTATCCTCTTATCAATCGAACCTCATAATATCAAGCTCACACTGAAAATTTCCTTAAATCTGAAACCTCTCGCTAGTTTTACCAGGCAAAAAGTGCGATATTGATACGACGTAGCCTGAGCCCAAGGAATACGCTCTAAATCAATTAGTGGAGATTGCGACCGTTACAAATATTCTCAGGGAGGAAAATGCAAATCAGGAATGAACAGCATTATTTGCATAAAATAAATTTCGATATGAAAAAACATATTCAATGCCGAAATTTTCAGGACTAGCTATTGAATACAAGCAAGCAACGAAGGAAGAGTATTTGAGTCGAACCCCACATAATACACACCCTGAAGCATTTTAATTCTCAGGGCTTCGAAACACGTCAAGCCATTTGAATGCCCTTGTACGCCGCAATCGTCGGCAGGTCGTGTCCGTCATACGCCGTGTACAGGCAGTCGGGCGACAGCACGCCGGACGTGCGATAGTCCTTCACGTCGCCGTCCAGGAAACCCGCACCGCTCGGCCCGTCGGCAGCAATTGGGCGGCCAATCACCTGCGAGAGCGTGTTGTAGTCGAGCGCGCGCTTCTCGCGGCCGTCGCGGTACGTCTGCCCCATGATGCCGTGGATGTCGTCCGTCCTGTAGATGTGCTCGAAGTGCACGTTCAAATGCGCCTCGGCGTCGTCCTTGGTCTGCAGCAGCGGGTGCGCGACGCGGAGCTTGACGCCCATCTTAAGAAGCCCCTCGATCTCCAGGTGGTAGGCGTCCACATCGAAAAAGCCGCGCCCGGCCTTCTCGTACGCCTCGAAGGCGAACGTCAGTCCGCCCTTGAGCGAGTACTTCTCGCCGAGCTTCAGCAGCGGCAGCACGTGGCCGTCGTACTCGATCTCCTTCAGGAAGCCCTTTCCGCGCGCCGTCTTCTTGCCGTCGCGAGCCAGCAGGCGGAACGAGTGCTTCTTGCCGGCGGAGTCGGTCCACAGGAAGCCCAGTTCGCGGATCCACGTGCGCACCGCCTTGCCGTTCTTGAGAATAGACGCGCCGGTGGTGCGCGTGTCGTAGTAGCCGCGCATCTTCATGTTGACGTGCAGGTTGCGGTCCGTCAGCAGGCAGAACGACTGCTCGGGAAGACCGTTGAACTCGAAGCGCGTGCCGTGCGCGCCGCGGAAGTGGGGGTCGTTCTGGCCCTCGCCGCAAGGATGGCCGACGACGCTGATGTTGGAGAGGTAGCGCGTGTACTCCGTGCCGTCCGCCAGCGACAGCGTGATCGGCGTCGACACGCAGCCCGGCGAGTAGCCCGGAGGGTAGAGAATGCAGATACCGCAGCCCTCGCACGCGGTGGCGGCGGGCTTGAAGTGCTGCCAGTACGAGCACGTGTTGTTGTCGGTACACGCGTTGCAGCACTGCTCTTCGAGAATCGCATTACTGTAGCAGTACGGAAGACCGGCGACTTTGTTATCATTCTTAGTGACGCTAGTGCAGCGGTAGAAAGGGAGGGAGTACTGGCCCATGTAATAGCGAGTCGGATTCTGAGTGCTGCAGTTCTTAATGCACAGCTGGTTGTCCTCGCACGAGCTGTAAGTCACTCTCCCGCTGTCGAAGTCAGCCTGGTACCTGTTGTCGTTCCATGTGATGGCACGCGCCGTAGCAGCGCAAGCAAGAACCAAGACTAACGCAACGGCGAGCCGACCCATTTTCGGTGTCTACGCCCAGCAGGTAAGAATGGTAAGTAACTAAACGATGTAGAAGTGACTATGAGGTAGGGTTGGGACCTATGCTTCCTAACCTGTAGAGAACCAAGCAGAACAATGAGAAGGGGGGACAGGCTGGGCTGGTTTGATTTGGGTCGGATGGGTGGCGGAAAGGATTTTGTTGTTCTGCCTCACATCCCGTGACAGGGGCAGGTGACTCGAGGCAGGTGAAAGAACGATCGCTCGTTGCGACACTGTACGTAGGTCTCGGCAGCTGAAAACCACCTGCGATGCGACTCCTTGGGCGGACAGCACTGAAACTCAGGTGAGCATGAGTATGTCAGGACAGGGTTACCAGTGACACTGTCGTTTGCGTTGATTTGGTGGTAGTTGAAAATGTCTCGAGGAAAGTGACCTTGCCGAAGAAGCAGCGTTACCACTGCTACTGTAGTCGTGCTGGCTTGTCACGGGGCCCAGAAGTGACTAGCGAAACTGTGGCGAGTGATGGTTGCGTCGCAATCAGAGCCTGGATGAACAGTCCGCAGGGAGAATTTCAAAAACGACCAGCAGGACACCTGGGATACCGACAACCCGACAGTCCAGAGGGCAACTGAGAACCCCCAACACACATAACCCCAACCACTGTTTATCGGACCCCGCGGGTGGATACGCGAGTCCAACAACGTTCGGAATGAATGACGTAAGGCCGAAACCCAAGGCGGAAATACTGTAATCGGAGTTGACAGAAAGCTGCCGATATACCGAGAAAGGCTATAAGGGAATTACCTGTTTCTAGCTGCAACAACAAAATTTGCCAAATTATCGAGCCAATATGCAAGGAATTTTGCCTTATTTCTAAGGCACTTCATACGCGTACAACTCAAACTTTTGGAGTTCAGCCTCGGCCCGACGACCTCGCCTTCCGAACGTCCCTCGCGTCGCCTTCGGGTTTCCCAACCCCAAAACGTGCACCCAGCCTTGGTTTCGCGGCCTCGGCCTACCTAGCTGTCAAACAATATGTTCAATATATACCCTGCGTGCTGTAGTTACTGTAGTTATTATTATTAAGAGTTGGTGGTGCACCTTCTTTGTTGCTTTGCTATATGTACCTTGTGTGCTATAGTGAAACCCCTTCTTCTTTCTCGTAACCCTCTTGACACAACTCCCTCGACACCCCTTGGCCTAGGCTCCTAAGCCTAGGCCCTCCTAAACTCATACGTCCCTATCTTGACATGGTACAGAGCTGGTTCTTTCCCGGAACCTTCTCTTTTTTTTTTAAGAATCATGGGCCCGCCCGTACTACAGCGCGAAATGCGCTATTTTTTCTCCCCGTTCGCCCGTCACGCGCGCCCTGCCCGTCCCCCCGAACGTGCCACGTCGGCTGCCTCGCGGACGCCCCGTCGGCTGCCCCGCGGACGCCCTGCCCGTCGCCCGCTGCCCCCCCGTTTCGTCGCCACGCGGCCCCCATTTCGTCGCCACGCGGCCCCCGTTTCGTCGCCCCCGTCACCCCGCAATCCGCCAGCGCGGAGGCCAGCGCCGCGGCCAGCCGCCAGCGCCAGCAGCAGCTACCGCCGCCCCCCCCCCCCCCCCCCGCCCTCCCTTCCGCGGCTTCCGTCGTGGGGAGGGGGGAGGGAGGGGGAAGGGGTTGTGGGGAGGGGGGGCGGGTGTGAGGAGCCTGCCACTCCTCCCTCCCTTCCCTCTTCCTCTCTCCCTGCAGCAACTGTTGCTGTAGGGGGGGGGGGGGAGAGAAGTGCAGAAGGGTGAGGGGGTGGCGGGAGAAGACAGGTGCGGAAGGTGTGAGGTTGACGGGGTTGAGTGACGAGGGGGGTGAGGACTAAGGGGTTCTTAACGGGGGGGGATCGCATTGAGCGTGCGCGCTCATGCCCGCCTAGCCCACCTCCTCTCCTCATCGGGACTTGGGGGTTCTTAACGGGGGGGGATCGCTATGAGCTTTCGCGCTCAAGCCCGCCTAGCCCACCTCCTCTCCCTTCCCTCTCTCACCTCCCCTTTGTAAAAGGAGGTTCGTAAGCGGGTCCGCCGGTCCTGGCCCCCCACCTCCTCTCCTCTCCTCTCCTCTCCTCTCCTCTTCTCTCCTCTCCTCTCACCTTCCTCACTTCTCTGCCTTCTTCCACAGCGCTTGGTTTGCTCGTTCAGGGGGTGCTGGCTGCACCAGTTTCTACTGCACGCAGGCTAAGGGGGTGTGTCAAACAATATGTTCAATATATACCCTGCGTGCTGTAGTTACTGTAGTTATTATTATTAAGAGTTGGTGGTGCACCTTCTTTGTTGCTTTGCTATATGTACCTTGTGTGCTATAGTGAAACCCCTTCTTCTTTCTCGTAACCCTCTTGATACAACTCCCTCGACACCCCTTGGCCTAGGCTCCTAAGCCTAGGCCCTCCTAAACTCATACGTCCCTATCTTGACACTAGCCTTCGCTATATCTGTGCTAGGTCTCATTATTCTGCCAGTAGTTGTAATCACTTCCGCGACATTGCATTCTGCGCGCTCTTCTTCTTACAACTTAATAACCAATGCCTGTGCGTCACGAGTTTTCTTGATAGCAATCTACATTTTTACTGGATTGCATTGAATTGCATACAATTCCAACTTGAGGCGGAGCCATAGGGATGAGAGGTGTAAATAATCTTGTTTTCCTTGGATCATTTCCAGCTAGCGCATACAACACAATTACTGTATATCTTCATAAACTTTATGAGGGCACAAATACCTGACTAACCAAGAGTCTCTGTCTGAAGTGAGTGGAGGGACCCTGTAGTCAATAGCCGTAACCACCGCCTTGATGATAATTTGCAGCACCATAATTGCCTTGCTGGTAACTAGGCTGCTGGTAGTTACCGGCACCTGTCGGATAGCCACCTTGAGGATTTGGATATCCACCACCTCCCATTCCCATGCCCATGTTTCCTGCCATGCCCCCTCCCATCGCTCCCATCCCCCCAGCACCCATCCCCATTCCCCCGTACCCACCACCCTGCATACCATAGCCACCACCACCACCACTGCCCATGGCACCCATTCCACCCATCCCCCCCATTCCTCCTCCCATTCCCATCCCACCACCCATGCCTCCCATGCCTCCCATTCCCTCCATGCCTCCCATGCCCCCCATGCCTGCCCCCACACCCATGCCACCGGCACCAGCACCAGTGCCAGGCCCCATGGCACGGCCCATGGTAGCGGGCACACCCCCCTGCTGCCCCTGCCCCTGCCCCAGGCCCAGGTGCTGCTGCTGCTGGTGCTGCTGGCGAGTGGCGTCCTCCTTGCGCTCACGCGCCGACCGCAGCTTCGACTTGGGCATCACACCCACCGAGCTCAAAGGGTCGTCCGGCTCTGATGCGCCATGTGCACGCGATGGGCAGGGGGGCGGAGGACCGGGGGAGTGAGTGGCGGATGGGAGGAAGGGAGATGGGGGTTTAAAAAAATCGCAGAGCAAGGAAGAGCGGAAGCTGACAGGAGAGGGGATGACGCATGAGAGAAGGGCGAGTGGGATGCATTTAAAAGCAAGGACAGAAATGCGGCTTGATGGATGGAGAGAGTGAGAGCCAGTCAGCACAGTGTGAAGGCACGCATACTGCAGCTGCACCTTGTATGACTTGCTGCTGCACACTCACGGCAGGCACCCTTACCCCTGCCATGTGCCATGCAACACCCAGCAGCAGCAGCAGCAGCCATGCACTCGCAGTACACGGGCGTGCTGTATGTGCATATTGCATCATAAGCACATTGTACACGCATGCAAGGGTTTACCTGAGGTGTCATGATGCCCCGACTAATGAAAGGCATACCTTTGGAGATGTTGAGGTCCACGAGGCCGGCACTGAGCACGTCTGAGAACACACTCGACTTCTTCACTCCCGCACCCGCCCCCCCACTCGCACTGGACTTGCCCTCTCCTCCTACGGCACCGCTATCACTGGTGCCAGCAGCAGGGGGGGCAGCAGAAGCAGGTGCAGCCACGGAGGCAGGGGGAGCAGGGTGATGGGCAGTGGGATGAGGGGGAGCGGCAGCGGGGGTGGGTGCAGTGTCTGAGGCAGAGAAAGCATACGGAGCAGCTGGTGCGGGTGCAGCAGGCTGGGAGGGGTCTGTGTAGCCAGATGCTGCCAGCTGCTGCCGCTGCTGCTGCTGCTGTTGCTGCTGCGGCTGTGGGGGCTGCTCGGAGGAGAAGGAGTAGGGAGGAGGGGCATCAGGTGGGAAAGCTTGGAAGCCCTCCTGAGAGGCCGTTGCTGCTGCAGCACCAGCTGGGGGGCTGGTGGGAGCCGCTGCTGGTTGCTGCTGCTGCTGCTGCTGCTGCTGCTGCTGCTGCTGCTGCTGCTGCTGCTGTGGCTGCTGGTATTGTGGAGGAGGCTGGTCATACTGCGGAGGCGGCTGCTGGTATTGCTGAGGTGGCTGCTGGTATTGCTGAGGTGGCTGCTGGTATTGCTGAGGTGGCTGCTGGTATTGTTGAGGTGACTGCTGATACTGCTGAGGTGACTGCTGATATTGCTGAGGTGGTTGTTGATATTGCTGAGGTGGCTGCTGGTACTGCTGAGGTGGTTGCTGATACTGCTGAAGTGGCTGCTGATACTGCTGAGGTGGCTGCTGATAGTGCCCTGGTTGCTGCGCCTGCTGCGGTTGCTGTGAGAACGTGGCTGGGAAGGACGAATCCCCAAAAGCAGGGGGCGCTGAAGGAAAAGGGGCATGAGGGGGGCAAAGGGGGATGAGGGGGGCGACAGAGAGGGAGGAACGAAAGAAACACCTGGTGAGGTTCGAAGAGAGATTTGAAAGCGTGGGGTGACAGGCAGAGTAAGAAAGAGGAAAACTGAAAATCGATGGGAGGACATGCAGAATACGACGAAGATCAGACGGAAGTGAGTCCAAAGGGGCGAGTGCGTGTGTACCTCCAGCGGCTGCAGCAGGTGCGGGCTGCCAGTGCTGCGGCGCTGGCTGCTGCGCTGCGGAGCGCGGGTCAAAGTCGTCATCGTCAAAGCCCCCGCCGCCCCCACCGGACGCCACCGCTGCAGGCGCCGCAGCAACTGCAGCAGCGGCTGCAGCAGCCGGAGGCGCATCGGAGGGCGGGTAGGTGTAGGGCTGTGTTGGGCCTGGGCCGTAGGCGCTGCTGTGGGTGATTCCAGAGGAGAAAAGGAGGGAAAGGGCGAGTTAGTATGGCGAGCAAGTTACAGGCCCCCAGACAGTGATGTGCAACGCGGCCATGGGATGCTTGACGCCGAGGAGGGAAACGTGCATATGGTGATGATGAACAGATGGAGAATGAACACACTTGACGGGAGACGCCTACCTTGCAGAGAAGCCTTCCTCTTCAAACGGACTGGCGCTGGCTGCTGCAGTGCTGGCCACAGCAGCAGGCCTGGGCGCACTCTGTGGCGTGCCCCCACCGGCCCCACCACCCCCCCCGCCCCCCACCTGCACCGCTGCCACACCCTCCCCGGCAGCACTGCTGCCTGCCACCCTGCTGCCAGCCGCACCTCCTCCCTCGTGACCGCTCGCCCTCGCCCCACCGCCCCCCGTGCTGCTGTGCTCCACGTCCTCCTCACCACTGTACCTCTCCTTGCCTGTGTACCCGCTGGGCCTCTCGCCGTCACCACTGTGTGCGCTGCCTGTGGAGTGCACCCGCTCTGCTGACCCCGTGCTGTACACACTCCTGGCCTCGCCCGCGCAGCTGTTGCTGCCGTAGCTGGCCGTGGGGTGCGAGTCCCTGGACTGCCTCTCGGGCTCGTAGTCGCCATACGGGTTCGATGCCCGCCCCGTGCCCGCTGCTGACGCGCCCTTGAACCTGGTGGAACGGTCAAGAGTGGTTGAGAGGGGCGAGGAGGTCATTTGGAACTTAGCATAGCATGCCAAGTCAAGAATCTCTGTGTGACTGCACCTGTTGCGGGTGGCAGCAGAGCAGCACGCACCTGTTGCGGGTGGCAGCAGAGCAGCACGCACCTGTTGCGGGTGGCAGCAGAGCAGCACGCACCTGTTGCGGGTGGCAGCAGAGCAGCACGCACCTGTTGCGGGTGGCAGCAGAGCAGCACGCACCTGTTGCGGGTGGCAGCAGAGCAGCACGCACCTGTTGCGGGTGGCAGCAGAGCAGCACGCACCTGTTGCGGGTGGCAGCAGAGCAGCACGCACCTGTTGCAGGTGGCAGCAGAGCAGCACGCACCTGTTGCGGGTGGCAGCAGAGCAGCACGCACCTGTTACGGGTGGCAGCAGCACGGTCCCTGAGCTCAGCAATGCGAGCGGAGTCGCGCAGCAGGGCGAGCAGCGCCTGCGCCTTGGTGCGCACGTTGAGGCCCTGGTCCTTGCCCGCGCTGTCTATGTACTGGAAATCGCCCAGACTCTGAACGCGCAGGCCACAGGGGGATGGGTGACACGAAGAAGAGGAGTTTACTGATCGTCATAGCACAACCACATTACACAAGTAAGGAAAAGCTACACCTAGCCTTCAGTTTGACCGAGCAATCACAGTGAGTAACAACAGAAGAATGAGCAGGCAATAGCAGAATGAGCAGGCAATAGCATGCGGAAAGAAGGCACCTGGATGAAGGCAGAACGGTCGCGGAGGTCTCTGACAACGCGCTCTGTGCCATGCGCCACCAGATACTCCATCACCACCAGCGACTGCCCTCGCACCCCGCACCATGACACCACAACACGAACGAGGATATGGGGTAGGGACACAACGTACAAGAGGACAAGCGGAGCACACACATCACTGCCAGTGAATGCCATTCAACCGAAAGCGACCTCCTACCAAGCCCATAACGAAGGAATGTTACAACATCCTTGTGCTTTGAGCACGAGCAGAAGTCGACGACTCCAATTAGCAAGCACTCTCGCCTCATACGCGTGGAGAGCATTACCGAGAATAACTTCTATGCCACCATTGCTCAAATCCTTTGTAAAAATCGTCGGCTCGCTCTGCACACGTGGACTCACCTTGTACACGTGGCGCCAGTCCTTGCCAACATCCTGGCAGCGCTTCCACAGTACGTTCATGACCAAGGAGTACTCGATCCTGCACCGCGCACAGTCATGAGAGATGAGCGGAAACGCAAGGGAACTGACGTGACACAACGAACTGCACGCAAGCGGGATGCTCCCACGAGAACGATCAGTGTGCTGGCGGTTACGACAGTGGAGTTTAAATGGCATAGACTAAGCTGAACTAGCCAGAAAAACGAGTTGAATGCAAGATTCGCGGCGCTGCGAAGGGAGCGGGCCGTACGGGTTGTGCGACGCCCGCGCGAGGTCCACGAGCAGCTGGCCGTGAGGCCCCCACGGCTCGTTGGTCGTCGCGTCCAGCGCCTGAGAGACAGGCACAGGCACAGGCACACGCGACACACGCTCACGCACACGCGCACGAACAGTCGCAAGCACACACGCATACACACACGCGCACGGACAGTCGGACACGCGCACGCGCACGTGCACACACACTCATGAGCATATGTACACTCATGTGCACGCAAACGAACACGCACACGCAAGACGCACACCCACGAGCATCCAAAATCATGAAAGGAATTCACCGTGTCAGTGCAACAACGAAATCGTTCCGTTAACGGTAGTTCCGAATCTCAGAGGCTGATGCACAGAGGATAATCGGAATGGTGAAATCTAGATGTTGGAAGGTGGGTCGCATCAAGAAGCAACTCGCTACAAATTAAAAACTCGCATCGCTACGCAGTTCGGAAAGCGCAACAATGAATGAGGGGACGAAAGGCATCTCACCTTGCGCTCGGCATCAGGCACCTTGAGCACATTCTTGTTGACCTCACGCTTGCTGCACCAGCAAACCACAGAGACGAATGGTAACAGATTAGCACGATCGAAGCAGATCAGGAAAGCAAGAAGGTTGTTCAACAGCGAGAAACTCAGAGGAACGGCGTGAAGGCTCCGCTTCGGACAATGGCGCGAAGTAGCACAAAAAAGGAAACGTACAGGTCTCGAACCGTACGGTCGAATGCCTTGTAGATTGACGACATGACTATTGACTAAACGCTGCGATCACGATGCTGATAGATGCAGGTACTGATCAGTATTCTAATACGGCCTGCAATAACAAGGATCTTGGATTATGGCCATTGATGCAGTGTCAGCAGAACGACATACAAATGCTGCGAATGAGCTATCCACTTTTGCTGTGGAATCTGTTCTTGAGTGAACTGCTGACGGAAGCATGCCCATCCCAAAGCCGAGGCGGTGGGTGAAAGTTCGAGAAAGTCGCGGCAATCCCGTTGCTTTCAACTTTTTGTATTTGCTCGTTGACAAGATGGCTTTGGGATGAGTAGTGCGGTGGGGAACAATAACAATAACGAAACAAAAATCCTTGATATAAACATGGCGGGGAACAATAATTTTGGTCTGACAGCACCTTGCGTCACGCCCACTCACCGCAGGCAGCGGAAGAAACCAGACCAGGCCTTCCTCGCTTGGAGCAGTTTTCCGCATAGCCGACCATCAAGACATGCCCGCAATCCACGAATCACGCAGCCTGCTTCCGCTACCCCTTTCCACAAATTCTTCCCCTTTTCCCCCCAACTCCCTTCTTCCCCCATCCCTCCCATTCGCACCATTCTGGGCCAACGGGGTTCACCGTTGACCGCCGTGATGTAGCTTGCGACTGACGGTGGACGACGGAGGGAGGCACAAACAAGCCACGAATCCCACTAGTGCGCGTGACTCGCGCGGTAGGAGGTTTCTAGGCAGGCTTACATCATTCTAACCTTCAATTCAAACATAGCGCCGACCACGTTCTTCGATTACCCGCGACTTTGCTTAGTATCAGAAGCATCGACGACCCTAGCCGATCCCTAGCATCAAGTAACAAAATTACCGCGATGGCAGCAGCAGCTGGGAACCCTAAGAAGGAGTCCAAGAAGCCTAAGTGTGAGCTCCACTCGATTTTGCGAGCTAATTTCCATCTCGACTGCTCGGTCACTCACCTATCGATTCCGGATTCGTATATTTATCACTCCGGCCATCCGTGTTTGCTTCTCACGCCGTTTCTTTTTCCACTTGTTATTCTCATGCAGCTGTTGATACACCGCATTGTAATCCTGATCCGTGTTCCCATTCATGCGTCCAGACTCGCGTTTCACGCAGCAGGAGCTGCCGGCGTGCAAGCCGCTGCTGACGCCAGCATGGGTCAGTTCCACGCAAGCGTCGTGATTCCCACCTGCGAGAGGATCACAATCAAGTCATCTATCTATATATTGTTTTTGCGCGTCGGTGGTCTGTCACTGCCTCTTGGCCGCGTATCCTGTGATGTTCGAGTCGCCCTTTTGCTCTTTGAACCACCGTCCGAAGCCATCCCATGCGCTCCTCCTCTGTCCACCTCCCATTTCTCCTTCCCCTTACGCTCTCTGCTCCGCACCTCTTGTCAATCGAGCCCAAACCTCGCTCCCCTGCCGCTTTCCCGCCCCTCGTCACCCGCCTGTCTCTGCGTGTGGCAGGTGATCGCGACGCTCTTCCTTGTCGGCGCCGCCTTCATCCCCATCGGAGTCGTCGCTCTCATGGCGTCTAACAGCGTAGGTCGCGCGTGGCGTCTAACAGCGTAGGTCGCGCGTGGCGTCTAACAGCGTAGGTCGCGCGTGGCGTCTAACAGCGTAGGTCGCTCGTTGCGTCTAACGGCCTGTCAGCGCACGGGATGAAGTTCTTGTTGCGTTGTATCAACGCTCGTGTGCGCCTTGCCGCCCGCATGCGCGCCAGCTTACTTACTGCCTGTGCGCTCCCTGTATGACATGTGTGTGCGTGCGCGTGCGCGTGCCGTCCCGCAGGTGGTGGAGGTGGTGCAGCGCTACGACGACCGCTGCGTGCCGGCCGGCAAGGACGGCGTGGCGTACATTCAGGACGCGTCTATCCCCAAGAAGTGCGACATCCAGATCACCGTCAGTCGCCTCGCCCCTTCTTCCGCTCGCCCTCTACTCACCCCTTTTTCTCACTCTCTCACCTCGTTCCAATCGCTCACCGTTTGAACTGATCGTTCGTGACCTCATTTATCCCCAATCGTTGCGCGCTCTGCTTGATCCGCCCGTCACGCGCGTGTTCGCCCCCCGTGCAGGTGCCGAAGCGCATGCAGCCGCCAGTGTTCGTGTACTACCAGCTCACCAACTTTTACCAGAACCACCGCCGGTACGCGATGCGCTCTCCCGCCTGCCCTCATGCCGTGCCATGATCTCGTTCTTCAACGAGTAGCTCTCTGGTGGCGCACCCGTCAAGCTGCGCTGCCACTATGCACTGAAGCTTTCTCCAAGCGAGCTTATCTCAGTTGTGGGCAGTTGTCCCCGGTTCATGCCTCCCCTACCTCATGCCCACAAGGCCCTCTCTACTCCCCTGCTCTCCTACTGCTGGGCGGTGCTGTTGCATGGGGCGGTGCTGTTGCATGGGGCGGTGCTGTTGCATGGGGCGGAGCAGGTACGTGAAGAGCCGCAGTGACAGCCAGCTGCGGGGCACCAACATCAGCGGCAGCGACTTTGACGTGTGCCAGCCCGAGGCGTACCTGTGGGACAACACATCGTCGCCCATCCGGCCGTGCGGGCTGGTGGCGTGGTCGCTGTTCAACGACTCGTACGCCATCACGGACGCTAGCAGCGGGCAGCAGCTGGCCATCGACAGCAGCAACATCGCGTGGCCCAGCGACCAGAGCGGCAAGTTCGCTGGCGTGCCCCCGGAGAACTTCAACACCGTTGCCGACCTGCGCGGCGGGGCGCAGCTCAACACACTCGTAAGCTTGCTTGGGGTGGCACCGCACACGCATGGTGCATGAACATGCATGGATGTGGGTTACACGTGCTTGGTAACATCCATGGCAGTGGTAGCACGGGCTAGTATTTGGAGCGAGTGTGATGTCCTCATAAGGCTTGTGTCCCTTTCCTCCGTTTGGTCCCTGGGAGTGCAGCTGAATCAGTCGCAGAATCTGATGGTGTGGATGCGCACGGCAGCGCTGCCCACGTTCCGCAAGCTGTATGGGCGCATCAACACGCCGCTGGAGGCGGGCAGCACGCTGGCTGTGGTGCTACAGAACAACTACAACTCCTACCAGTATGGCGGCCAGAAGGCCCTCGTCCTCTCCACCGCCAGCTGGCTGGGCGGCGCCAATGGCTTCCTGGGCCTCGCCTACCTCACAGTGGGAGGCCTCTGCTTCCTCCTCGGCCTCCTCTTCTTCGTCCTCCTCTTCACAAATCCAAGGTATGTATTGGAAACTCGTTTAGGCTTTTGTCTCCAAGTGAGCATTCCACGGCCAGGCGTCAGGGTAGGAGGGATCGTAAACGTTTGTGATGCCTATTTCTGGTATAGAGTGCCAGGCGTCACAAACATGAACCGCAAACATGAAACTTTGTGTTCGTAACTGGCTGCCGCGAATCCTGTGAAGTCGCCCTTCAATTGTGCAAGGCGCACACAGTCTTGATTCATCGTGAGCGGCTCGAATGAACGCGCCTGAACCAGGCCGAAAGACAAACAACAGCAAGCTCTTTTTTTGCATGTGAAAAAAACCTCAGTGCACAGACTTGAATCGTACAGCAAACGTGACTTTCCATGACTACAGCTCATTAACATTCAAATTTCATGCATTCCTCATAAGTCATGTGGTAGTTTGTAGGTGTCGCAAGCACAGCCTCCTTTGTGAGGCGAGGCTTGGCACGTAACTCATACAAAGTCATGTGGTAGTTTTTTGGGGGTTGCAAACCCCCCCTTTACGACATATGCTCATACAAAGTTCCTTCAGACCTCACTTTGCCAGGCTGGTGTAGTCATTTGCAATTTGCACTGGAAAAATGACGTGTCATGTGTGCGTGTGTGTGCAGGCCATTGGGAGATACCTCATACCTTTCGTGGAATCGCCAGGCTCATCATGTGCCTCCACCTGCAGCAACCGCTGATGCCACCGCTGCAGTGGATGGCACGCAATAAGCGAGTTAGTGCTTTTGCTGTTTTGGCTGCAGTTGTTTGTGCTGGCATCATGTTAAAATGTGCCCAAGTGCTCAGCCGTTTGTGCAAAACGTTATTTTATCTGTGTTCAGTGTACCGGTCCACCATGTGCCAAATGGCTTGGGCGAGATGACGAGAATGATAACACCAAGGCTTAAGTTGCTAATGTGGATCAACTGGCGCAAGGTTAGGCAGATTAACAGTGCTGTTAGGACCTCTAATGGTATAGAGCTAGAGGTCCTTAGGACCTTAAACCTACCTCCTTTAGGGCCCACCTTAAAATCGCCTCCGGTTACTGCGTTACCCTGTGCCCGCCCTGCCCTCCTACGAGTCGCACTGCCACAGCTGCAGCTGCAGCGCGCTTTTTTTTTCCCGTTTTTTTTTTTTTTTTTTTTCGCGGGCGCTGCCCTGCCCGCTCTGCCCCGCGCGCGCTGCTCGTCGCGTCGCCCCGCAGCCCCGCAGACCCCCGCGCGCTGCTCGTCGCGTCGCGCCGCAGCCCGCTGCGCCCGCGCGCCGCACGCTTAGCCGCCCCGCAGCCCCGCGCGTCGCCCTCTCCCCTCCCAATCCCGTCGCCCACCTCCTCCCCGCCCCTTTCCTACTGTCGCGCCTCCTCCCCGCCCTTCCTACCGTCGCGCCCCCCTCCTCCCCGCCCTTTCCTACCGTCGCGCGCCCTCCTCCCCGCCCCTTTCCTACCGTTGCGCCCTCCTCCCCGCCCCTTTCCTACCGTCGCGCCCTCCTCCCCGCCCCTTCTCACCGCGCCGCCCGCCAGCCAACGCGCCGCGCCGCCTGCCAACTAGCGCGTTGCGCTGCCTGCCTGTCCCCATGCCGCGCCGCCTGCCCGCCTGCACGCCTACACGCTACTGACGGTCTCCCCCTCCCGCGGCTGCGCTCTCTCACTTTCGCCCCCTATGGCGACCTCCCGAGTACTTCGCTTTGACCCTGAGGGGAGACCGATTGACTTTAGTACGTGGCTTACGCAGGCGCAGCGCCACCTTAAGAGCCAGCGGCAGGATGGCGTGCACCTGTTCGCACACGCGTCCGGCGCTCAGACCGCCCCTCTGCAGCCTCGGCCGCTGCCCACTACCCCACCGCCTGCTCCTGAGCTAGAGGCCGAGTACCAGCGCCAGCTCCTCGCTCGTGACGTGTGGGAGTCTCGTGACGCCGCTGCCTGCCTCGCCCTGACCGACCTTCTCCCGCCGACAGAGGCAGTCCACTTCGCTCAGGTCGAGTCTGCTGCAGATCTGTATAAGGCTATTGTTGCTCGCTACTCCACACCCTCCTCTGCTTCGCTCAGTCGCCTCCTCGTACCCTTTATCTACCCTGACCTCGCCTCCTTTGAGACTGTCTCTGACCTCGCTACCCACCTGCGCTCTCTTGACGCTCGCTTTCGCGCTGCTTGCACTGAGGACCAGCTTGCCCTTGCCCCGCCCCCTATGTGGCTCACTATTCACTGGCTAGTCACTCGACTCCCTGACCGCCTAGCCACAGCCCGCGACGCGCTTCTTCTGAAGCACCCCACTGAGCTCACCATCGATCTTCTTGAGACCGCTCTCTCGAAGATCGAGAGTAACCTCCTCGCTGTTGCCTCTGCCTCTTCCGCGCCTCCTCCTCGTCTCTTTGAGGGGTGTGCGGTACCACAGCTTCCCACCTTCACTGCCTCACTTGCCACCCCCACGTCTTCTTCCTCTGAGGAGACGGCGGCTGTTTCTGTCTCTGGCGGACAGAAACGTGGCAAGGCCGGCAAGAAGGGCGGGAAGGGCTGTCAGAATGTTGTATTTGTCTAGCCTGCAGTGGGGTACTCTATAGCGAGTACAGCCCAATCTAGGGTTTGCTATTTGTATCTCAACTGCTGCTAGTCCAAACCCCTCTTTCCTGTTTCTCGTTTTGCCTAACTATCTTGACATGCTATCAGAGCAGGTCGACCCTCCTGGGTCGATCCTGTGGGTGGGCCCACCACCTCACTGCTTCCGCTGCTACTGCTACTCTGTGTGTTGCACGCCCCGTGGCGTGCGACGGATTTTTCATCCCGCCGCGCGCTCGGAGCGTGCGGCGGTTTTCTGCCCGCCGTGCGCCCCGAGGCGCGCGGCGGTTTTCTGCCCGCCGTGCGCCCCGAGGCGCGCGGCGGCTTTCTGCCCCGTCACTCCGCGCGTCGCCCCCGGGAGGCGCTGCGACGGGCGACGGGGACCCGCGCGTCGCCCCCCGTCGCCCGTCGTGGCCCGCGCGACCTGCGTAGGGCCCGCGTGCGGCCCGTACGGGCTGCGCCAGGCCCGCGCGCGGCCCGTACGGGCTGCGCCAGGCCCGCGCGCGGCTCGGGCCGCCTGCGCGCGGTTCGGGAGGCTGTGCCAGACCCGTGGGCGGCCCGTTCTTCACTGCCCGTGTCCTCCCCGCTGTCCCCCGTGCTTCTGAAGGCGCCCCACCCCTCCTTCTGCCCGTACTCCTGGATTAGGGTTTGGGGGTGGGGGGTATGGGGGTGCAGCTTCTGTGTGCCGTTCCCTGCTCCTCCTCCTCCTCCGTCTCCCTGTGCTGCAGCTGCCGCTGAGGGGGGTGGACCTGTTGGAGCCGTCGGAGTGGTACTAAGGGGGGGTGAAGGGGGAGTGGAGCTAGCGGTGTAGCAGCGGGTGTGTGTCAGGGGGAGTGGGATAGTTTGGGGAGGTTGAAGGGGGTGGCCGCCGTGAAGCCAGCAGCTCCAGTCGCCCGTGAGACCGTTGCGCCAGTCGCCCGTGAGCCCGTTGCGCCAGTCGCCCGTGAGCCCGTTGCTCCAGTCGCCCGTGAGTCCGTTGCTCGTCTGCCGCTACTTTCAGCCGCGGAGCCAGTTACTCCAGTAGCCCGTGTGCCAGTTGCTCCAGTTGCCAGTGTGCCAGTTGCTCCAGTTGCCCGTGTGCCAGTTGCTCCAGTTGCGCCGTGTGCCAGCAGCTTCAGCTGCCGCCCACTACCTCCTCTCCTCTCATAGTCTCTTTCCTCCTCCTCACTTGCCCGTTGTGACTACCACTAGCTTTGCTCATAATTGTGAACTTTAAACTATTGCTTCTTGAACTTGTGCTCAGAATGTGTGGTGACATTGTGATCCACCCTGAGCTTGTACTGCTTTGGTTGTACTGCTGATTACACCCCACTTTGGCTATGGGGGTATGTCAGAATGTTGTATTTGTCTAGCCTGCAGTGGGGTACTCTATAGCGAGTACAGCCCAATCTAGGGTTTGCTATTTGTATCTCAACTGCTGCTAGTCCAAACCCCTCTTTCCTGTTTCTCATTTTGCCTAACTATCTTGACAAGGGCGGCGGGGGTACTGGGGGTGGTGCGGGTAGTGGCGGCGGTGGTGGGGCAGGTGGTGGGAGTAGTGCTGGGGGTGGCTCGGGCCCTGACGGCCCTCCTCTTGACGGTGGAGTTCTCACTGGTGGTGCGGGGTTCCAGCAGCAGCAGCAGCAGCCGACTTCTCAGCAGCTGCCACCGCCTGGACAGCAGCAGCGGCAGGGACAGCAGCAGCAGCGCCCGCCACAGCAGCAGCCGCAGCAGTGGGGCCCGCCGCAGCAGTGGGGCCCTCAGCAGCAGTGGAGGTCTGCTGGTCCCCCGAGCACTGGGCGCAGTGGTGCCTCCTCTAGTCGGGGGCCTCGCTCGGCCGGCCGCGACGTTGGTCCCTGTGAGTACTGGATCCTTACAAGTCTTCGTAGGGACTCGTACTGTGGCCGCCCCGACCACTCTGCTGCACGCTGCTTCAGTCGTCTCGACGACCTCTACCGTTTGCACCACGGCCCCTCCGCTCCCCCGCCACCACGCTGGGGGACGCTTCTTGCTCGTGGTATTGCTGTTTTTGATATGACTATGGATGATGCTAGGTCCTATGCCATGTATGCTGATGTTGACTATAGTGCTCCTGGATCTGTGTACTTGCCTGTACCTAGCTTAGGATCTTTGCCTGTTGCTAGAGTAGGTGCTAGTGTAGGATCTTGCTTAGCTACTAGTACAGGTACTCCCTCGGCGGACGCCTCTCTCTCTTTCACACTGGACTCAGGAGCGACGCAGGGCTTCTTTCGCGACCGCACGACCCTCTCTTCACTACCGGCGCCAGTCTCCGTAGCACTGGCCGATCCCTCTTCGGGACCGGTCATTGCGACTCACGCCACTACGCTCCCGTGCCCAGCTGCTCCTTCCGGTTCCCTGACTGGCCTCCACGTTCCTACGTTCTCTAGGAACCTGGTTGGTGTGGGCCCCCTGGCGAGACAGCACGTCGGGGTCTGGGTTGAGCCTTCTGGTGACACCGCGGTCTGTGTGGACGGTGACACGTACGCCCCCTTGGCCACTTTTCGCCAGGAGCCGGGCTCCGGCCTGTACACCCTTCACACCGACCCCCGTCAGGTTCCTCCGTCCCACCAGGTAGCCAGGTCCAGTCAGGTTGCTGTGTCCGGTCTAGTTGTTGCGTCGTGCTCGTGTCGGTCGCTTGCCCACCCCTCCCTCCTCTGGCACCACCGCCTTGGTCACCCGTCCCTCCCTCGTCTCCGCGCTATGTCCAGTCAGCGTCTTGTCTTAGGCCTCCCCCGAGTCCTTCCGCCGCTCCCGCCGTCCCCCGCTCCTCCGTGCGGTCCTTGTGTCCAGGGTCGGCTGCGCGCCACCCCCCACTCCTCCTCCCTTCGTCCGGCCACCGAGCCCTTCCAGACACTCCACTTAGACGTCTGGGGCCCCGCTCCCCGCCTTGGCCCTGAGCGGGAGAGTTTCTTTTTGGTGGTCGTTGACGATTACTCTCGGTACACCACCGTGTTCCCTTTGGCGAAGAAGTCCGACGTGACTTCTACGCTGATCCGGTGGCTGCTCGCCACCGAGGGTACTCGAGGTCGTCGTGTCAGTTGTCTCCACTCCGACCGTGGGGGTGAGTTTCGCTCCGGCATTCTCGCCAGATTCTGTGCTGAGCAGGGCATCACCCAGTCCTAGACTCTTCCAGACTCCCCACAGCAGAATGGGGTTGCTGAGCGCCGCTTAGGCCTGGTCATGGAGATCGCCCGCACCTCCATGATCCACGCCCGCGCGCCCCATTTTCTGTGGCCCTACGCGGCTCGGTACGCCGCTCACCAGCTGAACCTCTGGCCTCGCGTCTCTCGGCCAGGGGCTTCACCGACCAGTCTTTGGACAGGGTCCCTTGGTGTTGCGTTGAGGTTCAGTGTCTGGGGCTGCTTGGCTCTTGTCCGCGACACCTCCGCGGACAAGATCTCGCCTCGCGCCGTCCCCTGTGTCTTCCTTGGTTTCCCAGAGGACTCCTCTGACTTCACCTTTTACCACCCTCCCTCCCACCGGTTCTTTGACTCTCGTGACGTCCGTTTCGACGAGTCCGTCCCCTACTACGTCAGGTACCCCTGTCGAGGTCTCCCGGTTCCCCCCCCTCCCCTCTTCCTGGCTCCAGCTCCTCCTCCTCCCGCCCCTGCTCCTCCGGTACCCCCCCCTGGTCCTGCTCCGTCTGGTGTGTCCCACGCTACTCCCCCTCCCTCGGTACCCCCCCAGGTCTCTCCTCCTTCCCCACAGTCGTCCTCACAGCCTCCGCAGCAGCCGTCAGCGCTTCCTTTACCGGCCACTGCGGACTCTGAGGGTGTTGGTGCTCGAGGTGAGGGCTCTGGAGGTGCTTGTTCTGGGGGTGCTGGCGTTGGAGCTGTTCGTGCACCTACAGGAGCCGCCCGTTCTGGGGGTGTTGGCGTTGGCGCTGAGCGTGCACCTGCCGCGGCTGCCCGTTCCGAGGGTACTGGAGCTGGTGGTGGTGCTGGAGCTGGTGGTGTTTCTGGAGCTGGAGAGTCTGGGGCTGGTGCTGGTGCCACTGGAGGCACCACGACTGGGGGTGCGGGTACACCTCCTACAGGTACTGGTCGTGCTGCCGCAGGGGGTACTCGCTCTGGGGGTGCTCAGCCGGGTCCTGTCGAGGGTGGAGCCGGTTCTTCTTCGTCGTCTCCTGACACCACTCCTCCTCCTCACCCCTACCCGACTCGACACCAGGCCCGTCTTCGTCTTGCGCGCGAGGAGCAGCAGCGTGTGGAGAGTGAGAGGTTGGAGGTTCAGCAGCGGGTGGAGCGTGAGAGGTTGGAGTTGCAGCAGCAGCAGCAGCAGCAGCAGCAGCAGCAGCAGCAGCCGCCGCAGCAGCAGCAGCAGCCGGAGCCCCCTGTTACT
The DNA here is from genome assembly GCA_947470075.1 of Closterium sp. Yama58-4. Lineage (NCBI taxonomy): Eukaryota > Viridiplantae > Streptophyta > Zygnematophyceae > Desmidiales > Closteriaceae > Closterium > Closterium sp. Yama58-4. The sequence goes on along the minus strand of CANIUD010000502.1, from coordinate 39,816 downwards.
GGCCTTCGGACCCTTGGTCTCCCCTCCTCTCCTCCTGTGTTTGGTCCTACGTTTCCTCCTCCGGACTCAGCTCCGGCTGTGTTCCCTCGTTCTCAGTCTCCTCCGTCTCCCTCTCCTCTCGCCCACACTTGGGCTCCTCGTTCTCCTCGTGCTCGTCCCTCGTCACCTGTCACTGACCTCCGTACCGTGTTGTTTCGTCCTAGTCCTCCTCGTTCTCCTCAATCTGTTCTTCCCCGTCCGCCTGAGTCGTCCCTCACTGCCTCCCTGTCCACTCCGGTCACTGACTACTACCGCACGTACCGCCCCACACTCTCTCGTGTTCTCGCCTCTCTTGTTACAGACCCTCGTGCCTCTCCTTCCTCCGTCGCGGTCCTCACTGCCGCTGTCACTGACTTTACTGCTACGCGTCGCCTTGACTACGCCACTCGTGTTGTGGCCGCCCCTCCTGCCCGTCCTCTGTCCGCCGGGGGTGAGTCTGCCCTTGGCTGTGACGTCCTAGAGGACAGACAGTTTGAGCTAGAGTTTCTGGCAGCTGCTTCGCCTCATCTCTGTGCCATGCTCCTCGCCCCTGAGGGAGACCCCGACGCTCCTGACATACCTACTCCTCGCACTTACGCTGAGGCAGTGTCAGGGCCTTGGGCCTCTCAGTGGAGAGCTGCCATGGACGCAGAGATGGCCTCCTACAGGTCCACAGGCACTTACGTTGACGAGGTTCCCCCCCCAGGGGCGAACATCGTTGATGGCATGTGGATCTTCAAGGTGAAGCGGCCGCCGGGATCTCCCCCAGTCTTCAAGGCACGCTACGTGGCTAGAGGGTTCAGTCAGCGCGAGGGGGTTGACTTCTTTCAGACCTTCGCGCCCACCCCGAAGATGACCACTCTTCGGGTGTTACTGCACGTAGCAGCGCAGAGAGACTACGAGCTACACTCTCTTGACTTCTCCACTGCCTTCCTCCAGGGCAGCCTACACGAGGAGATCTGGCTGCGTCGTCCTCCGGGCTTCACTGGCACCTTCCCGCCTGGGACCCAGTGGAGCCTCAGACGACCGGTCTACGGTCTCCGCCAGGCACCCCGTGAGTGGCACGACACTCTCCGCTCTACTCTCTCCGACCTCGGGTTTGAGCCGTCTTCCGCCGACCCGTCGCTGTTTGTTCGTCGTGGGCGCACACCTTTCTTCGTTCTGGTCTACGTTGACGACTTGGTTTTTGCCACAGCCGACACAGCTGCACTGGCGGAGGTGAAGTCCGAACTGCAGAAGAGACACACCTGCACTGACCTTGGGGAACTGCGCCGCTACCTTGGCCTGCAGATCTCCAGGGACAGAGCCGCTCGCACCATCACTCTGACTCAGTCACACATGGTGCAGCAGGTCCTTCAGTGGTTCGGGCTTCAGCACTCTTCTCCTACACCCACCCCTCTTGCTGTAGACCACAGACTCACTGGGCCTTTTCCTGACGAGCCGTTCGAGCCCAGTGGTCCCTACGCAGAGCTGGTGGGCTGCCTCATGTACCTGATGACCTGCACTCGCCCGGACCTCGCCTTCCCTCTTAGCATCCTTTCTTGCTTTGTTGCGACTGGGAGACACCGTCCTGTTCACTGGACGGCGGCTAAGAGGGTGGCGAAGTACCTCGGCGCGACATCAGACATGGGGCTTGTACTTGGAGGGACACAGCCAGTTGTACTCACCGGTCACTGCGACTCCTCGTACGCCGACGACGTTGAGACTCAGAGGTCTACGCAGGGTTACTGTTTCAGCCTAGGCTCTGGAGCTGTTTCGTGGAGGTCTACTCGGTCCTCCTCTGTTGCGACTTCTACCGCAGAGGCCGAGATCTACGCTGGAGCCCTCGCTGCACAGGAGCTACGCTGGTTGACCTTCTTGCTCACTGACCTTGGTGAGCGGCCGAGCTCTGCACCGACCTTGTTTGCTGACAACAAGGCGATGATTCTCCTGTGTCGTGAGCCTCGACTGGAGAGCAGAGTGAAGCACATCAACGTCAGGTACTTCCTCCTTCGAGAGTTGCAGAGACGCGGTCAGGCACGTCTGGACTTCGTGGCCTCCGAGGCCAACACTGCAGACATCTTCACCAAGGCTCTTCAGCCTTGTGACCACCGTCGGTTTTGTCTGCAGTTAGGTCTCGTTGAGACTGGGTCTAGTAGACTGCAGTAGTGATTTCTTGCCTCTTGTTTGTTTGTACCATATATATATTAGCTTGTACACTCTTGAACTGGCCTTGTGGCCCCTTGTTTGTGCTCAGACTGTGTGGTGACGTTGTGATCCACCCTGAGCTGTGTTTTCTCTCTTGCTTGTGACTGGTCTTGTGACCTTAGGTTGTGTTTTTTGTTGCTTGGCATTCCCCACTTAGGCTATGGGGGTGTGTTAAATAATATAGCCTGAAGTGGGTTGTCATTTATATGCATGTTTAGTTATGTTAGGCTATATGGGGGTTAGTATTAGGGGGTACACAAATTTCTCTCGACACTCTTGTACTCCCCCCTTGACCTAATCACAACATCCTAGCCTAAGTATTATGACACAGATGAACAGTGCTGTACGCGGTTGCAGGGTGATGCAATGCAACATAGGCAAGGTGAATCTCTGCAACAATCAATACCAGCTTTTCAAGATAATCAACTACCGGAACCAACACGGGCTCAACTGCAGCATCCTTCACATCGTTGATTGTTTAGGTAAAGTCTAGAACTGACAAACAATACATTCTATCGTCTACTGACGTCGTAATATTGTATAGAAGAAGAAGATTCAAGAAGATTCTGCTTTAGAATAACGATGCTACACTAATTCATACGCTGTTTCTTTGGGAGATTTGTGACACGTTGCCAAGTTTGACGGACGGGCAGGTTATAACTGCGACTTGGGGTCTGCTTGACGGCGTTGCTGGCGGCGACTGCGGTTTTGCCGTCGATGGGGCTGGATCTGGCGGACGCACATCCGTCCTTCCGTGACCGTTGCTGCGAAATGTTTATTCGTGTCAGTCAGCGGTTCGATTCGCGATGCGTCAGTGGTACCCGACACGGATGAAGCGAGGCGGCGCGTCAAAATCATCGGCTGGTGGCCGGTGCCGTTGAGCTTTGGCCAGCGCCAGTCACTTCGCGTGGTGGTTTCGTTCGCGAGGAACATTTGACATGTTCCAAACCATGCCGAACCGTCCCAACCTGTCTCTGCGAGGTTTGGCTGGATGCGCTGTGCGAGCTCCGAGCACGGCGGGGGACTGCGGCTTGGTTCGGCTCGGGTGGTTCGGAATGGCACATGGCATGGCATGCGTTGACACTCCCGCCAACCTTGCCTTTCCGCCAGGGGCACACCAACACACAAAATTGCTTCCTCACTTGGGTAGGGCTCAGCTGAAGTGAAACAGAGAAGGGGGACGAGTATCAATGGTCTTCTACACCCCAAGCTCGCGTGCAAGTGCTTGGAAGTAAGCTTTCGTGGAAGGCTAGGAAGTTAGCGCTTTATTACAGTATTCAAGTTGTGGGGCGCGTTAGTCGTCTACCTGGGAACAGTGATTAGTAGCCGAAATTATCCGAGAGAATTCCTCCTATGCTAGCTCGGATCTCAATATTGACAGCAGAAGTTCGTGGTCGTAGGACCATTCGTCAAGCACGTGAGCAGCTGATTCGCATCGGCAGATTCAAGGTAAGGAGATCTGGAGGAGGGGGCAAGCAGGACCAGAGAACGTGAGGGCCAAAAATGTGAACGAATCGATAACAGAAAGGGCACGGCAATAGGCAGGCGTCAACTTACTAGTAGCGATGGCGGCTGCGACGAATGTCAGGCATGGAAGATAGGCAGCTCGGGTATTAGCCATACCGTCGCAGCAGGTTCAGCACAAGACTAACACTCTCCTTTCAGCCACCTATATACCCCTCCGCTACGTCTCTATATCTCTGTCCAGCCTCACCTTTCTTTGCACCACTGGAAATTTACCGTTTTCCTTCCTCCTTTTCACTTCGGAAAATGAGCACGAGTGCGATCGTCGAATTTGCTATTCCCCTGTTCATGATCCTCTGAAGCCTAGCCTCCTCGCCTGGCCGCCTTGTTGCCTTCTCTGAAAGAGCCAACATCAGGTCGCTCGAGTGGTTGTTTCTCCCTCATCCTCTCCTCCTCCCTCCATGTTTTTCCCGCGTCGCCCTCGTTTTGTCCGTTCACTAACAATCTAACGTCCTGCTTCTCTCTCTTGCCAGGGGAACATTCGTCCATCTCACCACTGCGACTGACCCTGCTTGCATGGCAAGGCGTTTAGCGCTTCCACTCTCGCCGTGCCATTGACCCTCGCTTCAGACATGGAAGCAGCACGTGGTTCTTCCGCCGCTCTTCGCGGCCAACTAGCAGACATGGGATTTAGGGAAGCGGAAAGCATAGTGGGAAGTAGGTCGGGCACGGGGGCCGAAGGGCGGGATCAGCAATCGGCGATGGTGCTGGCGGCGGTGGCGGAGTCGATAGAGATGCTGCGCACGGCGGGCAGCGATGCGGACGAGAAGGAGCGCGTCGCCATGCAGCTCAGCCAGCTGGCGGAGACCAGCGTAGACGCGCGCGCGGCCATCGGCTACCACGCGCAGGCCATTCCGCTGCTCGTGGGGCTCGTGCGCTCGGGCACGCTGCCTGCGCGCACGCATGCGGCGGCGACTCTGGGGGCGATCTGCGACGAGCAGGAGTTGCGCGTGAAGGTGCTGCTGGGCGGGTGCATTCCGCCCATGCTGGCGCTGCTGCGCAACGGCCCCAAGGACTCGCAGATGGTGGCGGCCGAGGCGCTCTTCGCCATGTCCAAGGCGGGCTCGGGGCGCGACGCCGTGGGGTCGCGCATCTTCGCGTCGGAGGGCGTGGTGCCGGCGCTGCTGCAGCAGCTGCAGAAGCACGCGGGCATCCACCCGGACGTGCTGGCGCTCGTCACGGGCGCCATGCGCAACCTCTGCTACGCCGTGCCGGGCTTCTGGCGCACGGTGGAGGCGGCGGGCGGCGTGGAGATCTTCACGAGCATGCTCTCCATGGGGCGCCCCGCCACGCAGGAGAACGCCGCCGCGCTGCTCACCAGCTTCCTCACCAGCCCCTACCTCGCGCACCCCAATGCGGCCGCCGCCGCCGCGCAGCAGCAAACCAAGGGCAAGACTCCAGCGGCAACAGTGGCGGCAGCAGCGGCGGCAGCGGCGGCGGCAGCCATGGAGGGCGGAGAAGGGCTGGAGGAGGCGGCGAAGGCGGGCGAGAGTGGTGGAGGCTGGCGCCATTCCGCCGCTCCTCGCGCTGCTGCAGCCGGGTAGAGAGGTGGCGGTCAGGACCGAGGCGGCTGGGGCGCTGCGCGCAATCTCAGCGGTACACGTGGCGGCACGGGAGAAGATCGCGGCGGCGGGGGGAGTGGGCATGCTGATCCGCGCGACGATGGCGCCGTCGGCGGAGATGATGCAGACGGGGTACGCGCAGGTGCTGCAGGAGAACGCCATGGGCGCGCTCGCCAACATCGCGGGCGGCAAGGCGGAGGTCGTCGCGTCACTGGCGGCGGCCGTGAGCAGCGCGCACTCGGACCGCGAGCTGGCGGACAACATCGGCGCGCTGGCGTACGCGCTGATGGTGCTGGACGACGACGACGACGACGGCGGAGGGGCGGAGGACGGCGAGGGGGGGGCGGGCGGGAGCGGAAGCAAGGTGGACGCGGAGGGCATCGAGCGCGCGCTGGTGGAGAAGCTGAGCCCGCTGCGGCCGGCGTCGGCGCTGGTGCAGGAGCGGTCGATCGAGGCGCTGGCGAGTCTGTACGGCAACAGCGTGGTGGCGCGCGGGCTGAGCAACGCGGAGGGCAAGCGCATGCTGGTGGGGCTGGTGACGCTGTCGCCCGGCGACGCGCAGGCGGAGCTGGTGGAGGCGCTGTTCAACGTGTGCGTGCAGGGCGCGCCGCTGTGGAGCGCACTGGGTGGGCGCGAGGGCGTGCTGCAGCTGGTGGGGCTGCTGGGGCTGTCGACGGAGGACCAGCAGGAGTGCGCGTGCGCGCTGCTCGCCATACTCTCGCACGAGGAGGACGACAGCAAGTGGGCCATCACCGCCGCGGGGGGCATTCCGCCGCTCGTCTCGCTGCTGGGGACGGGCACCGCCAAGGCCAAGGAGGACGCCGCGGAGCTGCTGGGCAACCTGTGTTCCTACAACGAGGATATCCGCGCGTGCGTGGAGACGGCGGACGCGGCCCCCGCGTTGCTGCATCTGCTGGGCAGCGGGACGGAGAGGGCCCAGGCGGCGGCAGCGCGCGCCCTCATGCGGCTGGTGTCGGGCGGCAGCAGCGGCGCGAGCAGCGCGATTGGGCAGCTGACGGGCATTCTGGTGGCGGAGGTGCCGGAGTCGAAGGTGCACGTGCTGCGCGTGCTGGGCCAGCTGCTCGCCGACTCGCCCGACGCCGCCCACGACGGCACCGCCGCCAACGAGGCGCTTCAGACGCTCGTCGCGCTCGTCGAGTCGGAGCGCGAGGAGACGCAGGAGAGCGCGGCGGCGGTGCTGGCGAATCTGTTTGCGGCGCGGGAGGATCTGCGCGAGGGGCCAGTGGCGGCGGAGGCGATTCCCCCGCTGGTGCGCCTCGTGGAGGACGGCGGCGAGCCCGTGGCCATGCAGGCGGCGCGCGCGTTGGCGGCGCTGTTCTGCTCCATCGACAGCAACGAGGAGGCGGCGCAGGCGGCGAGGGCGAGCATCTTCCCGCTGGTGAAGCTGGCGCGCGCGCGCGAGATGGCGGTGGCGGAGGTGGCGACGACGGCGCTGGCGAACCTGCTGGCGAACCCCGAGCTGGCGCTCATGGCGCCCGCGGACGAGGTCGTGCTGCCGCTCTCGCGCCTGCTGCGCGAGGGCACGCCGCACGGCAAGGAGCACGCGGCGGGCGCGCTGGCGCACCTGCTGCACTCGCGCGCGCTGGACGAGGAGTTGGCGGAGAGCATCCGCCAGTGCAGCACGGTGCTCGCGCTCGTCGCGCTGCTCGCCGTCGGCGCCAGCGAGGACGCGTCCATGGCGGCGCTCGAGGCGCTGGCGGCGCTGGCGCGCGCCAAGGCGCACAACTGGGGCGGGCAGGCGCCGCTGGCGGTGCTGTCGGAGGTGCCGTACTCGATGGGGCCGCTGGTGGCGGTGCTGGCGGGCGGCACGGCGGGCATGCAGGAGAAGGCGGTGGAGGTGCTGTCGCGGCTGTGCAAGGACCAGCCCGTCACGCTGGGCGACATGATCGCCGGCACCGACAACTGCGTCGCCGCGCTCACCGCGCGCATCACGGAAGCGGAGAGCCTCGAGGTGAAGGTGGGCGGCACGGCGCTGTTGATTTGCGCGGCGAAGGAGCACCGCGCGGCGACGATGGCGGCGATGGAGGCGGCGGGCACGCTGCAGGCGGTGGTGCGGTGCCTCGTGGACATGCTGGCGGCGCAGCAGCAGTCGCGCGACCGGCAGCAGCAGCAGGCGGAGGAGGGCGACGGGGAGGCATCAGCGGAGGCGCTGGTGAGCAGCGTGGCGTTGTGGCTGCTCGCCGTCATGGCGTCGCACGACCACCCCACGCGCGCGCTCGTCGCCGCCGCCGGCGCCGTCGACGTGCTGGTGGACCGGCTCTCCGCGCTGTCGGGGGAGGGGGAGGAGGCGGACGACCTGGGAATGGATGGGGACGGCGCGGAGGGGGGGAACAGCGGGGGGGCGTGGGTGTGCGCGCTGCTGCTGGCGGTGCTGTTCTGCAACCGCGACGTCGTGCGCTCGCCCGTCGCGCTCAGGGCCATTCCGCCGCTCGCCTCGCTGCTCACCTCGCCCGACCCCTCGCAGCGCTACTTCGCCTCGCAGGCCGTCGCGTCGCTCGTGGCGAGCGGCAGTCGCGGCACGCTGCTCGCCATCGCCAACAGCGGCGCCATCCCGCTGCTGCTCGCGCTGCTGGGCCGCGCGGAGGCGGACGTGGCGCACCTGCGCGCGCTGGCGGACGACTTCGAGCTGGCGGGCAGTCCGGAGCAGGTGGCGCTGGAGAAACTCTTCCGCTGCGACGACATCCGCGCGGGCCGCCACGGCAGCGTGGTGGTGCCGCAGCTGATCGCGCTGCTCACGCCCAACGCCGACCAGCCCAGCGCGCCCGCCGTCGCCATTGGCCTGCTCACGCAGCTGGCGGCCGGCAGCAGCGCGAACCGCGTGGCCATGGCGGACTACCGCATCCTCGAGGCGCTCACCACGTACCTCACTCTCGGCCCTCAGGTGCGCCGCGCGCCCGCCCTTGCATCACTCCCCCCCTGCTGCTTTACCTCTGGAGCACGTGCTCACTCACTGTCTTGCCCCACTAGCAGTTGATCACTCTGCGCATTCAACCCCCACCCCTGCTGCTGCATGCGCACCCCCCCATCGCTCATCCCCCAATGCCCGTCCAACCCCACGCGCCCGTACTTCTACCCCCTTCCCCGTGCAGGAGGCGATGGAGGCGGCGGCGGTGGAGCTGCTGCGGGTGCTCTTCCAGGCGGACGACCTGCGCGTGCACGCCGCCGCGCCCGCCGCCATGGACCAGCTCGTCGCCGTGCTGCGGGTGGGCTCCCGCGCTGCGCGCCTGCCAGCAGCAGCGGCGCTGGAGGCGCTATTCGCCGTGGACGCTCACCGCGCGAGCGACGCGGCGCTGCAGGCGCTGCAACCGCTCGTCGACATGCTGGGCAGCGGGGCGGGCGCGGAGGCTGCTGGCGGCGGCGCTGTGGAGGCGGAGCAGCGGGCAGCAGCGGCGGCGCTGTGCCAGCTGGCGCAGGGCAACGTGGGGCGGGTGCTGCAGGCGTGCGAGGAGGGCGGCATCCCTCTCATGGCCACCATTCAGCGCCTGCTCGAGGCGCCAGACAAGTCGCCAGCTGGCGGCGGCAGCGGAGGGTACGACAAGGCGGCGGCGGAGGTGAAGGCGACGGCGGTGGAGCTGCTGCAGACGCTCTTCTCCTTCCCGCGCGCTCGCTCCGGCCCCGTGGCCGCGGCGCTGATCCCACCGCTGGTGGTGCTGCTGCTGCACCCGTCGCCGTCGCTGCAGTACCGTGCGGCGGGCGCGGTGGACGCCGTGATGGACGACGAGCAGCAGGCCAATGTGGTGGCGAGCTGCAGCGCCGTGGCCCCGCTGGTGAGCCTGCTGGAGGGCGAGCGGCACGGGCTGCACGCGGCGGCGAGCAGTGCTTTGTTCAAGCTGGCCAAGGACCGGCGGCAGTGCAAGCTGGACATGGCGGCGGCCGGGGTCATCGAGCGCATCATCGCCATCTTCCCCTCCGCCCCCCTTGCGCTCTGCGCGCTGCTGGCGGAGCTGCTGCGCGTGCTCACCAACAACTCCACCATCGCCAAGGGCGCCGCTGCCGCGCGCCTCGTGGGGCCCGTGTTCGCCATGCTGCGCCACGCAGAGCTGTCCCCCGCGGCGCAGACGAGCGCGCTGCAGGCGCTGGTAAACGTGCTGGAGAAGCCCGGGCGGCTGGAGGCGCTGGACGTGCCGCCCAGCGACGCCATGGAGCCGCTCGTGCCGCTGCTGCTCTCGCCCTCGCTCGTCGTGGCGCAGCTGGCGGCCGGGCTGCTGGCTCACATGCTCACTCTGGAGGCCTTCCACAGCGACGGCATCACCGCAGCGGCGGCGGCCCCCCTGGTGAGGCTGCTGGGCAGCGAGCTGGAGTCGCTGCGCACGGAGGCCCTCAAGGCGCTGGAGCTGGTGTCGGCGTGCTGGCCGGGCGCCATCGTGGAGGCGGGCGGCATCGACGAGCTGTCGCGCCTGGTGGCGACGGCGCCGCACCCCATGTGGCAGATGGCGGCGACGGTGCTGGCGAACGTGCTGCGCGAGCATGACAAGTGCGCGGCGCAGGTGCCGGTGCCCGTGCTGGTGCGCCTGCTCATGGCCAACACCGAGCCCGTGCAGGTCGTGGCGCTGTCCGCGCTGCTGGCGCTGGAGCGAGAGGACCCGGCGCGGGGGGACGAGATGGCGCGCATGGGCGTGGTGGACGCGCTGCTGGAGCTGCTGCGCTGCCACCAGGTGGAGGAGGCCGCGGCGCGCCTGCTGGAGGCCATCTTCAACAACGCACGCGTGAGGGACTCGCAGACGGCGCTGCGCTCCATCGCCCCCCTGGCGTCGTACCTGCTGGATCCCAACTCCACCGACCCCAACGCTAAGCTGCTGGCCGCCCTCGCGCTGGGCGACCTGTTCCAGGAGACGAGCGTGGCGCTCAAGACGGTGGACCTGACGGGCGCGTGCCGCGCGCTGGTGGCGCTGATGGCGGAGCGAGCGAGCGAGGACCTGGTGATGGTGGCGCTGTGCGGGCTGCAGAACCTGGTGGCGTCGTCGCGCGCCAACAAGCGCGCCGTGGCGGACGCGGGCGGGTTCGGTGTGCTGGTGGAGCTGCTGACAGGCGGGTCGGCGGAGGTGACGTCGCAGGCCGCCAACCTGGTGCGGCTGATGCTCAACAACCACACGGTGCAGGAGTACGCCACTCCCGAGCTAGTGTCGTCCATGACGGGTGTGATCGAGCGCGAGCTGTGGAAGACGGCGAGTGTGAACGAGGAGGTGCTGCAGGCCATCGAGGGGCTCCTCGCCACGTTCTCCCGCCTGCGCTTCAGCGAGTGCGCGACGGCCGCCATCCCCGTGCTGGTGGGCGCCATGAAGGTGGGCAGCGAGGTGGCGCAGGAGACGGCGCTGAACGTGCTGTGGCTGCTGCGGCAGGGGTGGGCGCAGAGCAAGGAGATGGCGCGCCTGCAGTCCATCGCCATGGGCGACACCATCCCCGTGCTGCAGCTCATGCTGCGGTCGGGCCCCATCAACCTGTACGAGAAGGCGGAGACGCTGCTGTCGGTGCTGCCGGGCAGCCTGTCGGTGTGTGTGAAGCGCGGCAGCAACCTCAAGGCGTCCATGGGCGCCACCAACGCCTACTGCAAGCTCACCCTTGCTGACACCCCCGCCAAGGTCACCAAGGTCAGTCACGCCCACTGCACTCATGCAGGGGCAGGCTCAGCGGCAGCGCGCGGGGCTCATGGGGGGATGGGGATGGTGATGACATGAGTGGGGTGATGGGTGGCACAGGGATTGAGAAATGGCTGGTGGTGGGGAAATTACAACGTCTAGAATAGGTGCACTGTAATCAGCAATTGAATTCCCCGTCTCTGCTTGTTGGCTTGTGTCGTGTGTGCCATGTAATGTCGTGTGTGCCATGTAATGTCGTGTGTGCCATGTAATGTCGTGTGTGCCATGTAATGTCGTGTGTGCCATGTAATGTCGTGTGTGGTTATCAATGGTGTGCCTCCTGGTGCGTTTCATGGAATGTTGTGTGCTGTTTGTGCGCATGGCATGGCATGGCATGGCATGGCATGGCATGGCAGGTGGTGAGCGGCACGTGTGACCCCGAGTGGAAGCAGACCTTCACATGGCCGCTGGACGCCCCTCCACGAGGCCAGAACCTCCACATCTCGTGCAAGAACAAGGGCACCATCGGCACCGTGAGTCCATGCCTGCTGCACCCCTCATGTGCCTCTCAGTGTGTGCTGCTGCACTTGTGTCCCGTTCCATCATGTCTGGTTCCTCATTCCCTTGAGTTCTTGCGTTGTGTGTTGGCGTGCTCTGTGTGTGTGTGTGTGGGATGACAGAGCTCGTTGGGCAAGGCGACGATACAGATAGACCGGGTGGTTGCGCTGGGGATGGTGTCAGGGACGTACGTGCTGCAGCCAGAGGGCAACCGAGACGGCACCCAGCGCACCATCGATGTTGACTTTATCTGGTCCAACCGCTGATGCCCACCACCATGCCCCTGCCCATGCCCCTGCCCATGCCCATGCCCGCACTCCACCTTCCATGCAAACCCCGCTCATCCTGCCTCCCACCCACCCACCTGCCGCTGATGCTACTTACACTTGATAAACTTGGGGTGGCCTCCAGCAGCAGATGCGATCAATCTTGTGCCAGTCTCCCCGCCCTGCCAGTCTCCCCGCCCTGCCACCACTGCCTGCTCGCTGGCCCCAACCCTACCACGAGCTGCCTCCAAGCATGCATGTGTCTATAAGGCGCTATACTGCCATGCAAATGCATACCGACCCTGCTGTGCCACCATGGGTGCAGCATGGACGAGCATCAAGAGCCTGAGCCACAAATACCGGCCCTGGGTGGAGCCAGTGGGGGGCTCAAGCTCGCCACACGGCACAAGAGGACAACCAAGCTTGTAGTCAGTCAGTCTGTAGATGCCCCCCCGGGCTGCCATTAGCACTCATGCACCCTGTGCATCCCATGTAGTCAAGAGTAGTTTAGTGAGGTTCCCTGGTTTATCAGGCATAATTGAAATGCGCCTGCCACTGGCAGGAAAAAACAGCCACCGCCACTGCCATTCATATGCCTCATTTGAACTATGGTACACTGAGCAGGTGTGCTACATTGCTCCGCAACTAGTGAGACACATCTAGGAAGTTGGAATGGAACATGCTAACACTTGCAGAGCTAAATTGTAAACCCGATTAGAGGGAGGCATTCTCGTGGTGTTGGAGATGGAGACGGCTGGTGTCAGGTCAGGTGCCCATGGGCTCAACTGAAAAGAGTAGCACGGTCACCTGCAGCGAGCATGGAGCATGAAGGGCAATGTGCATGTAGGAAGGGTGGTGCAGGCAGTATGAGGGAGAGGTGCGGCACACAGACGAATGCGGCGTTGGGGCTAAAGGGGTTCAAGCCAGAAGTGGTTGGGTGTAGCAAGCCCTGGCCTTTTGATTCGCCATGCATCAGCCTGTGTGTGTGGCACATGCAGCCAGGACCTGACCTGAGCGCACTGTGCAAGCTGCAAGGACTGACACACACCCACCCACCGTGCAGTGAGGAGAGAGCGAGCAGCTGACCTGCACGGTGGAAAAGGCGAGCAGAGGGGACGCCACACTGCCCCCCAGCACACGGCCGTCGGCGCCCACAAGAGTGGCAGTGAGCCCTCCCACGCGGCTGGAGGCATCGGCGGGTCCGTTCGGCACGTATGAGCCCGACAGCGACACCACGTCCAGCGCTCCCTGCATGCATGCATTCACGCACGCACATGCACGCACATGCACGCACATGCGCGCACATGCACGCACATGCGCGCACATGCGCGCACATGCGCGCACATGCGCGCACATGCGCGCACATGCGCGCACATGCGCGCACATGCGCGCACATGCGCGCACATGCACATGCACACGCACATGCACATGCACACGCACATGCACATGCACACGCACATGCACATGCACACGCACATGCACATGCACACGCACATGCACATGCACATGCACATGCACACACATGCACACACATGCACACACATGCACACACATGCACACACATGCACACGCATGCACATGCACATGCACATGCACATGCACACGCACATGCACATGCACATGCACATGCACACGCACATGCACATGCACATGCACATGCACACACATGCACACACATGCACGCACATGCACGCACATGCACGCACATGCACACACAAGCACGCACATGCACGCACGCACAGCAGCCACACTCAACACCCATTGCTTCCTGCCTCAAGTTCCCTCTCTCAACCCCCAGACTCACACTAAAGTGATCTTAACCACCCACGCCATGCATGCTAGTCCCTATCATCCATCCCATGTGGTGTGCGCTATGACCTACCCCATGTGGTGTGGCAGGCAGGGCGGTGACGCCATCAGAGAGGGTAGGCGGGAGCACGGAGCCATTGGTGGACAGCACACACACCGCCTTGCCCTCCTCACGGGACAGCATGAATATCCGCGCCGCTACGTCCTGTGCTCCGCCCATGGGAGGACACACGCAGGGGAGGACACACGCGGGGAGGACACACCCAAGGGAGGACACACCCAGGGGAGGACACACCCAGGGGAGGACACACCCAGGGGAGGACGAGTGATAGAGGCACACGTCTCTACGCCCCTCCCCTCCCACTCGCTTTCCACTGTGCTATCCTCCCCCCTTTCTACGATGCCATCTGCTACTGCCCTGTTCCGCTGGTACAAATAGGCTAGCTGCCCTTCCCATTCCCGAGTAAAAAACGGGTGAGCATGAACGGAGAGGCAGTGACTTACAGCGGCAAAGAGAGATCTAACAAGGCATTCTCAACAGCCCATTCGGGAAAGTCCAACCAAGCCTCGATGCCCACACCTCTCATACCTCGCCAGGTGGAACCAGGAGGACTCTCGGCTCGAGTGCTGCACACGGGGCAAGCAGGAGAGCACAGGGAGCAGGGAGCGGGAGCACGCATGAAGGTGCTGCACTGGGGAACAGCCGCCCCAGCAAGGCCGCAGCCAGAGCAGAGAGGTTGGCGCGCAGCACAGCGAGCAGCACGGCGAGCAGCACGGCGAGCAGCACGGCGAGCAAGCAGCAAGGCCGGGGTTGGGCGGGGGACACACACAGCTAGGTGCGGCAGCCAACTCATTCTGACCCGCCTTGCTGCCCAACGGCCGACCAGGGTTTCGCCTCGGCAGACTGAGGTCTTTAGGCGGCCGTCCCGGCTTTCGCTTTGGTGAAGCTGAGTCGTTAGGTGGCCGTCCCGGCCGTCTCTTCGGCAGCGTCGGGTCCTTCGGCGGCCGACCCGGGCCCCGCTTCGGCATGCTCGAGTCCTCAGGCGCCCGCGCGACCCGCACCTCCTGCACTCGCGAGTCCTTGCGCGGCCGTCCGCGCCCGCGCTTTGGAAGCGTGGGTTCCTTGGGCGGGTGTTTGCGCGGGCGGCCTCGCGGGCGCTTCATGGCCGGTGGGGCGTCAGACTCCGGTGGTGGCGACAGCAGCTCCGCGGTCTCCGTCGACATGCCGTTCACTGAATGGCGGGCTAATCCCAGCTGAGCTTACTGCTGTCCTGCCAATGCCTTGGACCTCTTCTGCACTACTTGTACAGTCTAACGGGCCATGTCCGAACCTCAAACACAACGCAAATACAGACACGCCGCGTTTGAGTCCTAACCCTGGAAACCAGAGAAAGCAACACACACAAATAATGTTTCTTGCATCATCGTTTGCTGCATGTCGAGTCCAGGCACCTATTTTTTTACACCTGTTCTCCGGTATTTCCACACCCCCTATCTTCACGCCCTGGGGAAACGAACGCGGGAGTTTCGAAGGTAATAAGACACGACCTCAATGCGAGTTTAACACTCTAACATTATGGCACTGGGAATTTTCCCCGCTCACCCTGATTACAAATTAGAGTTTCGAATGGCCAGAACCTGACGGCTCTTTACTGATAGACCCGTAGTGTCAGGGTGTCCGTCTCATCGATCCTCAAGCCGTATAGGGTGTCTGGCAAAAACGAGGGTAGGGGGTGTGGAAATACCGGAGAACAGGTGTAATATGGTCAGTGCTGAAGAGGTCACCAGTGTTCGGGAATATGGTCAGAGGTGAGTTACACAGCATCAAGTTCTAAATGTTATCGGCACAGCCACAAACGAAGCCTCGCGATAAATCAGGTTCTGGTTCTCAATAATGTGTTTCTGGAGACCCTGCCGGATCCGAGTTGTCCCAAGTTCACCCTGCTACTGCAGTGTGCCGGAGTGGTGTACCAGAAGCGGATCGGGGATGCCTTTCTAGAAACTTCCCGCCAACCCTGACTCATAAAACAGGTCTCCGTGGGATTAGAGATGAGCGGATCGGTGGGGAAAACGATGCTAGTGGACATGAGAAAGGGTAAAGGTAAAGGTAAAGGTAGGGGGGTGTTGCGATCAGAAGGGGATCGACCCTAGGATCACCTCGGGAAGGTTCGTTTGAGTGGTTGGTAGTGGTGGGCCCTTGACCTCAATAGCTGAGTGAATGTAAAATGCTTGAGATGATTGAAACATGCAAATACAAAGGTATAAGCAGTAGTACATGAGAATTCGAAACGACCTAGCTAGTCATGTACTCTAAGGGGTACATTCCCTTATTCGAATTCAAACCAACCGTGCGGCGCGTACAGTTACGAAACTGTTCCCGCCAATTCCCTCGTCCCTGCAGCTGCTTGATGCCGTTTGCCTCCGACGGTCCAAATTCATTCCAACCGTCTGTGTCGCTTCGAGCCAATTCTGACTCCTCGCATTCATTCTCGATACTGCGTGCTTCCCTTTACTGCGGTTAGGAATGCACAATAACATTTCACTATTCGTAACACCCCCCTTCACTCCTGGTCGTAGCTCGACTTGACCTGCTTGACTACTCCGCTGAGTTCGGAGCAGTGCTGATACTGCTGGCGTGGCAGTCGCTTTGTGAGAAAATCCGCTGCCATGTCACCAATCGGGCAATAGGTCAAGTCAACCTTGCCTTTGTCCACTTCGTCCTTGACGAAGAAGTACCGCAGCGCAATGTGCTTGGTACGATTGACGAAACCAGGTTTGTTCGCGATGCGGATCGCGCTCTGGTTGTCGCAGTGAAGGCGGAAGGTGGGCGAACCTGGAATTTTCGCCTCCTGCAGAAGTTCCTGCAAGTAGAGGCCTTCGCGAACTGCTGCCGTTGCTGCGATGAATTCCGCTTCACCCGATGACAGGGCAACCAGCTCCTGTTTCTGTGAGTTCCACGAGATTTGGTCCCGTCGGTTCGAGTCAAAACAGGAAGCCAGTCCTGGACCGTCGATTGTCGGGGTCTGCTGCATGATCGGCGTCCACGTAGCCGATGAGGTTAAATGACGGAGTTGGTACTGTTGAGTAGCACAGTCCAATCTTGGGCGTTGAAATGAAGAACTGTAGGGCTTGCTGCAGGTCCAGAAGATTCTCAGCCGTTGGTTTGCGGGAATATTGAGCCAGCTGACTTGCAATCTAGGAAAGGTCGGGCCTGCATGTGACAGAGGCGAAGAGCAGGCATCCCAGCTGCTGCTGATAAGTATGAATCCCAGCGGGAGGTAGGGCTTTGTTATCAGGTTTGTGATTCGGTCCGGGAGTTCGATAAGGAGTGGAGAGTGGTGTGGGTAATATGTTGAACCGCTTCCCTAACTCCTCTGCATACTTAGCCGCTGAGAGGTGGATAGCTTCTGGCGCGTAGGAGATGTTGAGGCCTAAGAACTGCTTCACCTGTCAGAATGAACGAACAGGAATGATTGAACTAGCAGTGAAATGAGTACAAGTACCTAACCCTAGAAATGTGTACCCCCTAAAGGCTAACCCACTGTAGCCTAAACAACCACAACATATATAATGTTTGACACACCCCCATAGGCAAAGTGAGGGAGAACAAGGGGTCACAAGACCAGTCAGAGCAAAGCAAAGCAAAGCTCAGGGTGGATCTCAAGGGATACCACACAAATTCCGAGCACAAGCAAGTGGTCACAAGACCAGTTCACATGCAGTTTTATAATAGAGCAAGAGGTACAGTGATCACAACCTAGCAAGTGAAAGCATGCAGGTATATATATAGAGATCACAGTACAAGCAGAGTCAAGAAGTAAGCAAGTGAGGTCCAGTAGGTACAAGGCCTAGAAGAGTACAGAAGCGCTGATGGTCACAAGGCTGAAGCGCCTTGGTGAACACGTCAGCAGACAAAGCTGACCACGCTGCTGCAGCTCACGAGCCAGAAAGTACCGCAGAGCGATGTGCTTCGTTCTGTGCTCCAGTCTGTGCTCCTCACACAAGGCAATGGCAGCCTTGTTGTCGACGTACAACACTGGAGGAGAACGAGGCCGCTCTCCCAAGTCGGTCAGCAGGTAGGTGAGCCAGCGTAGCTCCTGGGCCGCCATGGCTGTGGCGTAGATCTCAGCCTCACAACTGGAGCTGAGAACTGAAGAAGAACGTGTAGAACGCCAAGAAACTGAACCGGAGCCAAGGCTGAAGGTGTAACCCTGAGACGACCGCTGAGTGGCCTGGTCGTCCGCCCAAGAAGCGTCTGAGTGTCCAGTGAGAACAACTCGGTCTCGCCCTCCAAGCACTAGCCCCATGCCCGACGTACTGCACAAGTAGCGCAACACCCTCTTAGCGGCATCCATGTGCTCCTTCCGGTGACGGCCAGGAGCGACATAGCGTGCAAGGATGCTAAGAGGGTATGCAAGGTCAGGACGAGTGCAGGTCATCAGGTACATGAGGCAGCCCACAAGCTCTGGATACGGGCCACTCGGCTCTACGGACTCATCCGAAGGCAGAGCTGAGAGCGAGTGACCGGTAGGCAGAGGAGTGGACTGAGGCGAGGAGTACGTGAAGCCGAAGCGCTGAAGGACCTGCTGCACCATGTGTGACTGAGTCAAGGTAATGGTGCGCCGTGCTCTGTCCCGGGTGATCCGCAAGCCAAGGTAGCTTGTCAGTTCACCCAGGTCTGTGCATGTGTGTCTCTTCTGCAGCTCCGACTTCACGTGGGCGAGAGCCTGAGTGTCAGCAGTGGCAAAGACCAAGTCGTCGACGTACACGAGGATGTAGAACGGCGGCAACGAAGTGTCTGTGCGCAGAAACAGCGACGGGTCAGCAGTAGAAGGCGCGAACCCAAGTGCCGCAAGTGTCGTCCTCAGTGTGTCGTGCCACTCACGTGGTGCCTGGCGGAGACCGTAGACCGGCCGGCGGAGGCTCCACTGGGTACCAGGAGGAAACGACCCAGTGAAGCCAGGAGGGCGGCGCAACCAGATCTCCTCGTGCAGACTACCCTGCAAGAAAGCAGTGCTGAAGTCAAGAGAGTGAAGCTCGTAGTCACGCTGAGCGGCTATGTGCAGCAGCACCCGAAGAGTGGTCATCTTCGGGGTGGGGGAGAAGGTCTGGAAGAAGTCGACTCCCTCACGCTGGCTGAAGCCTCGAGCAACGTAACGCGCCTTGAAGACAGGCCGCTTCACCCTGAAAATCCACATGCCACTGACGATGTTCGCCCCTGGTGGGGGAACAGCGTCGACGTAGGTGCCTGTGGACTTCCAGGAAGCCATCTCTGCGTCCATGGTTGTCTGCCACTGAGAGGAGTAGGGACCCGCTATCGCCTCTGCGTAAGAGCGCGGGGTCGGGATGTCTGGTGCATCCGGGTCTCCCTCAGGGGCAACTAGCATGGACACGAGATGAGGTAAAGCAGCAGCAAAGCACTGGAACTCCTCCTGCCTGTCCTCAAGGACGTCCGTGCCAAGAGCACACTCATCCCCGACGGACGGAGGACAGACAGACTCAGACTCAGCAACTAGGCTAGCGGCGTAGTCGAGACGACAAGCGGCAGCAAAGTCAACTAACTCAGCGACGAGAGCAGACGCAGCAGAGGACTCAAAGGTAGGGTCAGTGACAACAGTAGCAAGGAGACGCGTGACAGTAGGACGGGCAGCACGAAGGGAGTCAGACTCCGGGTCAGGAAGCTCAGGAAGAGAGGACGCAGGAGGAGACGGCAGAAGGACACGCTGAGGAGCAGTGGAGGGACGCAGAGTCATGTAGTGAGTGCCAGGGACAGGAGGAGGACGCTCACGCGGGACACGACGACCAGTGCGAGCAGCACGGACAGGCGACGCAGAGCGAGACGCAGGCGACACAGGACGAGACTCAGGCTCACGACGCTCCGTAAGACCTCCTGTGGGACCAGTGTAAGGAGAAGGACCGGGGAGCGGCGAGGGAGGCGGTAACTGCGACTGCGACGGGACAGGCGGAGGACACTCTAAGGAGGGAGCAGGACAAGGAGGAGGAGGCTGACCAAGAACCTGCTGGAGAAGCGGAACGAAGTACGGTCGGGGCCGCTCAGTGACTCCAGAACCAGGAGAGACGGCACCAGCACCCGCGGCAGCTCCAGCAGCACCAGCTCCAGGGTCCGCAGCACCAGCAGCAGCTCCAGCGCCAGGGTCCGCAGCACCAGCAGCAGCTCCAGCGTCAGGGTCCGCAGCACCAGCAGCAGCTCCAGCTCCAGGGTCCGCAGCACCAGCAGCAGCTCCAGCTCCAGGGTCCGCAGTACCAGCAGCAGCTCCAGCTCCAGGGTCCGCAGCACCAGCAGCAGCTCCAACCCCAGGGTCCGCAGCACCAGCAGCAGCTCCAGCCCCAGGGTCCGCAGTACTAGCAGTACTAGCAGGGCCTCCAGCAACAGCAGCAGCACCTCCAGCACCAGGGTCCGCGACACCAGGCGCTCCACTCCGGAGAGTGCAGCGCCGCTCGTACCACTCGCGGATCCGCTCAAGAGAGGGCAGCTCCCGCTGAGGAGGGGAGGCACCAGCACCAGTCGCAGCAGCACTCCTGGTCCCAGAGGCACCTCTCCGGAGGCTGCAGTACTCTGAGTACCACTCACGCAGCCGCTCCGAGGAGAGAGCTCCCCCAGGCGCAGGACTCCCAGGCTCAGCACCCCCAGACTCAGCACTCCCAGACCCAGAACTCTGCAGCTCAGCACCCCCAGGCACAGCACCCCCAGGCTCAGCACCCCCAGGCTCAGCACCCCCAGACTCCGCACCCCCAGGCTCCGCAACCGCAGGCTCCGCACCCCCAGGCTCAGCACCCCCAGGCTCCGCACCCCCAGCAGGACGAGAGTCAACAGCTACCTCAACAGGGTCAACCGGGTCTACCTGGGACACACCTGAGGGAGCGGCACCCTGAGGGGGGAGGGGGTCTACCACAGCAGCACCTGGTGCGAGGAAGAGAGGCGGGGGGGGGAGTGGGGCAGTGCGGTAGGGGAAGAGGCGGTAGTAGGGGACGGACTCGTCAAAAGTGACGTCCTGAGAGGCAAGGACCCGGCGCGAGGTGGCGTGGTAAAACTGCCAACCAGACGCGTCAGGGACAAAGCCAAGGAAGACACAGGGAACAGCGCGGGTGGAGAGCTTGTCCGCGGAAGCGTCGCGGACAAAAGCTCGAGATCCCCAGACCCGGAAACGCGACGCATCGCCAACCTCCCCCGTCCACCGCAGCGTGGGCGAGGTCTCCGGCAAGGAGACACGGGGCCAGAGGTTGAGCTGATGCGCAGCGTACCGGACCGCAAACGGCCACAGAAAGTGGGGGGCAGCCGCATGGATCAAGGAGGTACGGGCGACCTCCATGACTAGGCCAATGCGACGCTCCGCAACCCCATTCTGCTGTGGAGAAGCCGGAAGCGTGAACGACTGCTCAATGCCGTGCTCAGCACAGTAGGCTGCCAAGAGGTCGGAGGAGAACTCACCACCTCTGTCAGAGTGCAAGCGCAGGACAGGAAAGTCCGAGTGGAAACGCTCGCTGAGCTGGAGACGAGCTCTGCGGATCCAAGGGATCAAAACATCAGGGACCTCACCCTTGGTGCGCAAGGGGAAGACCGTGGTGTAGCGCGAGTAGTCGTCAACAACTATCAGGAAGTATCTCTCCTGACCCTGACCACGGACGCGGGCTGGGCCCCACACGTCCATGTGGAGCGTCTGCAAGGGAGCAGTCGTCGGGGGAAAGGAGGAGGAGTGAGGAGCGGCGCGCTGCCGCCCCTCGACACAGGGAAGACAGGGAGGAGCAGGCGAGGGAGGGAGAGGAGGGAGGACCCTGGGAAGACCAGAGACAAGGTACCTGGAGTGCATGGCCCGAAGGCGCTGCACAGACGGGTGGCCAAGTCGGTGGTGCCAGAGGACAGTCTCGTGCGCCAGAGAGCGACACGAGCAGGGGGCCGACAGCTGACCTGACGCAGACGTAGACGCAGACGCAGACGCAGCAACCTGAGGGGACTCAGTGGTCAGTGTGTACAGGTCCGACCCCGGCTGCCGAGTGAAGGTAGCCAAGTGGCGGCCCGTACGGGCACACGTGCAGTGCGTCACGCGCTCGTAGGCCGGGGTGAACTGGTGAACACCCGCGTCCTGGAGCGCACACCCAGCCACCAGGTTCGTAGAGAACGAGGGGAGGTGGAGACCGGACAATGTGCCCGACGGGACCGCAGGACAAGGAAGGACAGTGGAGGAGGTCGCAATGACCGGACCCCCAGAGGGGTCAGCGAGGGAGACAGCAACTGGCCGAGCAAGCGGCTCAAGGGCAGTGCGGTCACGAAAGAAACAGCGAGAAGCACCTGAGTCCAGAGTGAAGGTGTGCAGTGCCTCAGTCGACTCAGTACCAGGGGGCGCAGACTCACTAGCACCTAGAGCAGCAGCCTCACCAGCACCTGGGGTAGCAGCCGCACTAGCACCTAGAGCGGCAGCCTCACTCACAGGACACGGCAGCTGCACCTGTCCATCACCAGAAGCTCCCGACCGACCCACTCCAGAGCGACTACCACTACGGCCACCCCGACAGCCCCAACTGGCGTACCACTCACGAAGCTGCTGGGGTGAAAGAGGACACTGCAGCTGCACCTGTCCACTACGAGAATCTCCCGACCGACCCACTCCAGAGCGACTACCACTACGGCCACCCCGACAGCCCCAACTGGCGTACCACTCACGAAGCTGCTGGGGTGAAAGAGGACACGGCAGCGCCACCTGTCCACTACCAGAAGCTCCCGACCGACCCACTCCAGAGCGACTACCACTACGGCCACCCCGACAGCCCCAACTAGCGTACCACTCACGAAGCTGCTGGGGCGTGAGGGACTCACGCGCACGACCCTGGAGCTGCATCTGGCCTCGCCAGGAGCAGCAGTAGTAGCAGTAGCGGCAGTAACAGCAGTAACAGCAAGAGCAGTAGCAGTGGAAGTAGACAGTAGCAGCAGTAGCAGTGCAGGTAGGGCAATGCTCACCAGTGGTCGGCGCGGCAGGCGCAAGACGGTGGCGACCGCGGGGCCGCTACAACTGCAGGGCGGGGCCGGGCCGCAGCAGGGAGCTCCGCGGCAGCTGCTGCAGGGCGAGGCCGGGCCGCGACGGCAGCTGCTCCAGGTGCCTGGGGCGGCTGCTGCAGGTGCGGGCTGCTCCAGGGGCGGCTGCTGCAGGTGCAGGCGGCTCCAGGGGCGGCTGCTGCAGTGGCGGGCGGCTCCAGGGGCGGCTGCTGCAGTGGCGGGCGGCTCCAGGGGCGGCTGCTGCAGTGGCGGGCGGCTCCAGGGGCTGCTGCTGCAGTGGCGGGCGGCTCCAGGGGCTGCTGCTGCAGTGGCGGGCGGCTCCAGGGGCGGCTGCTGCAGTGGCGGGCGGCTCCAGGGGCGGCTGCTGTAGTGGCGGGCGGCTCCAGGGGCGGCTCCACGGGCAGGTGGCGACGCCGCGGGCAGGGCGACGCGGCGGGCAGGTGACGACGCCGCGGGCAGGTGACGACTCAGCGGGCAGGCGGCGACGCCGCGGGCAGGCGACGACGCCGCGGGCAGGCGACGACGTCGCGGGCAGGCGACGACGTCGCGTGCAGGCGACGACGTCGCTGGCAGGGGCTGTGTCGCGGGCAGGCGACGACGCCGCGGGCAGGCGACGACGCCGCGGGCAGGCGACGACGCCGTGGGCAGGCGACGACGCCGCGGGCAGGGGCTGCGTCGCGGGCAGGCGACGACGCCGCGGGCAGGGGCTGCGTCGCGGGCAGGCGACGACGCCGCAGGCAGGCGACGACGACGCAGCGGAAAGGGCGACGCGGTGGGCGGCGAGAGCCTGCAGAGGCGGCGCGCGGTCGGGCAGAGGCTGCGCGCGGGCCTGACGGGTGTGCAGGGGCGGCTCTCGGGCGTGACGGGCCTGCAGAGGCGGCTCGGGGGGGGCCTGACGGGTCTGCAGAGGCGGCTCGGGGGCCTGAGGGCGCACGAGGGCGTACGAGGGCGCACGAGGGCGCACGAGGGCGTACGAGGGCGTACGAGGGCGCACGAGGGCGCACGAGGGCGCACGAGGGCGCACGAGGGCGCACGAGGGCGCACGAAGGCGCACTAGGGCGCAGGTAGGTAGGTAGGTAGGTAGGTAGGCAGTAGCGGTGGGCCCTAAAAAACGGTCCTAGCGAAGGACCTGCTCTGATACCATGTCAGAATGAACGAACAGGAATGATTGAACTAGCAGTGAAATGAGTACAAGTACCTAACCCTAGAAATGTGTACCCCCTAAAGGCTAACCCACTGTAGCCTAAACAACCACAACATATATAATGTTTGACATCACCTCGTGATTACAGGTGATATCGACGCACCCCGCCAGACTCCTTTCGAACTGCTCCAGTAGTTCGTTGCTTGATCCTGTGTAGAGCAGGTCGTCGACGTAGACCGTGAGTAGGATGTATTCTCTGCGGAAATCCCGGCGGTACATCCCAGGATCGTGGGGCATCTGCTTGAACCCGATTTCAAGCAGGATGTTGTGCAGATACTGCTGCCAGAGCCTCGGTGCTTGCTTGATCCCGTAAAGGGATTTAAGCAGCTGGCACACTCGCGGATCCCCTTCGCCGTACGTATGCGGCTGTTCCACGTAGATCACAGCATCCACTAACGCGTATAAGAACGCGTTTTTCACATCAGTCTGGCGCAGAGGTAGGTGTCTAGCAGCAGCGATGGCGAGCAGGATCCGAACGGAGGTGTGACGGCTAACTGGCACGAATTTCTGGTCGAAGTCAATGCCGTACCTCTGGTCGTACCCGCGCACCACCCAACGCGCCTTGAAGCGCTCGATCGTTCCGTCCGCTGCGGTCTTCACGCGGAAGACCCACTTCCCCGAGAGGACCCTCGCGCCCTTAATCGCTGCGCGGTCGACTAGTACACAGGTATCTCGGGATTCGAGGGTCTTGATCTCCGCATCCATCGCCTCGCGCCATTCCTTGCTGTGTGGTCCAGTGAGAGCTTGGCGCGGGTTTCGCGGCTCGATGACACGTGGCGCCTTAGCAGTTGCAGCATGGAGTCCGAGCATCAACAACCCGGAGACGGTGTTGTCATGTCGATGCTGTGGGACGACTTCTTGTACATCGTCGTCGTCGCTCTCTGGTTCAGGTGGTGCTGGTGGTGCTGCGCCTCTGCCGCTTCCTCCCGTTCCGCCCATTCCTCCTCCAGAGGGATCGCCGTCGTCGTCGTCACTGCTGTAGCAGTCTCCTCTCGTGAACTCGCCCCTGGTGTCCTGCTCCAGGATTGCTGCAGCGGCTTCGTCCTCGGGCGTTGTGTAGATGTGCCCGTCGTTCGCGTAGACGCGATTCACGTTTGTCTGCTCGTCATGGCGGAACTGCTCGAGGAAGAGCTGTTCGTAGAAGATGACGTCGCGGGCATGGGTGGTCTTCTGGCTGAGCAGGTCCAGAATGATCCATGCCTTGTGCTCGTGGCTGATGCCGAGGTGAATGCCCCATCGCGCGCGGCTGGCGAATTTGCCGATGGTTGAAGTTGGCGGGCGATATTGCACCATGCACCCCCACACGCGGAGCATAGAGGTGTCCCCCTTGGTCCCGGTCCATTTCACATGCGGTGATGAGTTGCCGGTGATGGCTGTTGTTGACAGCAGGTTGTGCACCCGCACAGCGTGGTGCATCGCGTAAGTCCAGTAGATCGGCGGCAGTTTCGACTGCTTCATCAGCACCCGTACCTTCGTCATGAGCGTGCGATTAGTTCGCTCGGCTACGCCCTGCTGCTGGTGCGCGTAGGGGAGAGAAATGTGGTGCTTGATCCCCTTGTGCGCCAAGAAGTCCTGCAGCTCCTTGCTCCTGAACTCTGCTGCGCCGTCCGACTGCCAGATCTTGAGTTTCTCCCCAGATTGCCGCTGCGCGTGCGCCAGCCAGAGGCGGAATGCTTCATACGCTGTGCTGCGCGCTTCTACGTTTACGACCCACAAGTAGCGCGTCCCAGCGTCGACGAAGGTAAGCGTATACAGCTTATCGTTGGCTCCGCAGTGTCCCACGTTCAGAAAATCGCTGTACACCTTGTACAGTTTGGGGTAGCGGTTGGTTCTAGGCTCGAGTAACGGGAACAGCTGATGGCTTAGCGCGGCTTCGGGGCAGACGGTGCAGTTGCGCGGGTGTGTCGCGCCTCTCACTTCGGTGCCGTCGGGGCGCAGGAGTGCGCTAGGAGCAAAAACTCCTGCGTCAATGCAGTTTTTCATCGTCGCGCGTGAGGGATGTCCAAGGCGCTGGTGCCAGAGCGCATCGTCAGCGCAGAATCCTGAGGTGCGCATGTAGCGCGCGCGAGCTTCTTCGGGGTCTTCGTCAGGTACTGGGGCAGGTTCTGCTGCTGCTGCTTCTGCTACTTCGTCTTCGTCGTTGGCGGTAGTTAGCATAAGCGCCAAGAATTCTCTGTCGCGGATTTCGGAGAGAGGAATGTTGGTCCCGGGGATAGTTCTAGGGACGAAGGTAGGTTCACGTGGTTCAGGGGCAGGTCCGTAGACGGTGCGGCGCGGAGTTGACGGCTCGTTGCCCCACGCGATGGTGTCCCAAGGATCGCGGTGCGACGGAATGTCAGAGGGAGGCAGTGCGGGTGGAGCACGACGCGGGGGGCGACTAAGGGGAACAACGATTGGTTCCGCTTCTTCTCCCCCCCCCCCCCCCTTTGTTCCTCGCGGGGAGCTTCCCAACCTTCACCGGAAGTGCCCCAACCGCTTGTCTCTCCGCCTGATGCGGCGCCCCATCCACCGGTGGCGCCGCCAGCTGCAGCTTCCCTTCCGCCGGTCTCGCTTGTGCCCATCCGCCGACGCTTCCCCACCCCCCTTCATTGGTGGCGCTCTCTTCTTCTTCGGTTCCCCATGCGCCGCAGGCGAATGTTCCGCGTGCTTCGGCGAGGCTTCGTCGGCGGAGCTCCTCTGCTTCGCGACGCGCCAGTGCTTCTTCCTCTTCCAAGGTGAGTTTTGCCGAGGGGTCGCGCCAGTGGGGTTTAGCCTTCTGGAATTCCTCCCGTGTGTAGGGGCGCGCAACTCCGCGCGCGTCGAAGGTGCCGGCACTGGTGCCGCGCAGCATGCCATGAAGGTGCTGTGCTGCCGAGCCGGTGAGAGGATGTTCCGGCGTTCCGAACACGCCGCGGGCTGCAATTTCGAGCTCCAGTTGCGACATCCCTTCTTCTGGTGGTGCATGTCGCTCTGCTTCGGCGATGGCGGCAAGTCCACGGCCGGCAATCGTGCTGGTTGATGCTGTGGCCGTGTGACAGTCATGGCAGATGCCGTCTGGGTCAGGGTCGTGCAGCGCCAGATCACGTGGGTGAGGATGATGTGGCACCCACAATCTTCCGTCAGGGTGTTTCCAGTCCCTTCGGTAAATATGTTCGAAGCGTAGTGGAACGAGATCGATAAACTCCTTCGAATCGCCGCTGCAGTCGGGAATGTCGAAATCCAGGATGTACACTCCATTTTCGGAGTGTGCTCGTCCGATCTGCCTGCGGAAGAATGTCGGCGATTCATAGTGCAGCAGGATGTCGCGTGTCTCGCGATCCGTGCTGAGTTCGACGCCACAGTCCTTTAGTTGAGCGGCGGAAAGAAGGTTAAAGCATAGGTTCTGGACGATAAGCACGTCATTGAGGGAGATGTGCGTGCGGCTTCCCCGTGCCTTGAGCACGACGATGCCTTGCGCGCTTGCGCGCAGGCGCGTATTGTTGGCCACGGTGACATGCGTGACCATGGGGGTGGGGACGCCGTTGGAGACGAAACGCTCGGAACCCACCATATGCTGGCCGCAGCAACTTTCCAGGTACCAGGTGTTGTACCGCTTCCTGTCGTCACGTGCAAGCAGCGCCAAACGCGGCGTGACGAGGTGAGGTGTGTCGAACTTCATGAACTGCTCGCGCGAGAGCCAATCGAGTGGCGCCACCCGCATGTCAGGTACGTGCGGGGGACTTTCAAGCAGCGGGACTGGAAGGTTCCAGTCTTGGTCGTCGTCGTCGGTGTAGTCGTGGCGCGTGCTGAAAGGGTGGTTGTTGGAGAACGCACCGATGGGGTGCGGGGCTGGCTCAGGTGATGGTGAGCGTACGCGGCGACGACGAGATTCGCCTGTCGTAGCCATGTTCCCCATGACGAGATTCTCATGTCTTGTATGAGCGAATGCTCAACTGCTCCGCCGGCGACATATTCCGCAAGAGCACCCCGTACGCCATCAGGGATTCGTTTTAGTACCTTGTCCTGGCGTCGTCGGTGTCTTCAGCGGGCCCCGCGTAACTCCCGTCGAAATAGTGAAAAATATGTGCGTTCTGCAGCAAAAGCTCCAGCTCGAAGCTCCAGGTATAGAAGTCTCTGCCGTCAAAGCACACACTTGTCTTTATTTTTGATATGCTGAGAAACCTTGATTGCGCGGAGAGAATTGCCTCTTCGCTGGGACGGGGAGTCTTGGGGGTTGAGCCATTGGTGTCGAGGGAGAAAGTGTGCTGGGTGGCGTTCTAGCCGTTTGACGCCGGTTGAGTGGGTTGCGAGGAGGTTCCCGCGTCGCTAGCCCGCAATATCTGGAGTCCTTGCTCCAGGTTGGTGAGTCGCTGAAGCAATTGTGCGAGGACGGCGGTTCCGATCGTCGTCGTTTCCTCGCTTGTCGCAGCTGGGTTAGGCTGCGTTTCAACCGTCAGATTCGTCTGACCACCAGATCCTCCGGCCATTCTCACACGCGAGCGTGTGCCGGTCGCCACTTTCCTTCGTCGAAGATTTCGGAGTTATCAGTGCGAAAGATTCCGGAGTCGCTCTCATACCATGTTGCGATCAAAAGGGGATTGACCCTAGGGTCACATCGGGAAGGTTTGCTTGAGTGGTTGGTAGTGGTGGGCCCTTGACCTCAATAGCAATGTAAAATGCTTGAGATGATTGAAACATGCAAATACAAAGGTATAAGTAGTAGTACAGGGGAATTCGAAGCGTCCTAGCTAGTCATGTACTCTAAGGGGTACATTCCCTTATTCGAATTCAAACCAACCGTGCGGTGCGTACAGTTACGAAACTGTTCCCGCCAATTCCCTCGTCCCTGCAGCTGCTTGATGCCGTTTGCCTCCGACGGTCCAACCGTCTGTGTCGCTTCGAGCCAATTCTGACTCCTCGCATTCATTCTCGATACTGCGTGCTTCCCTTTACTTCGGTTAGGAGTGCACAATCACATTTCACTATTCGTAACAGGGGGAACCCCCTTTGGTTTTACCCCGGCTGTCGGTCGTAACCCGCCTACCCATTTGTTTACACGCCTCGCTGGGTATCGAAGTAGTCATATCCACTCCCAAAGTGAGCACGTGCGTAACCCCCTTCTGGGGGGCTGGCTGAGTACATGCCGCACGGGGGATTTGATCCCGGGACCTAACCCTTCGGAAGTGCCACAGCTAACTAGCTGGGACACTTGAGGATGTACATGAGAAAGGGTACACACACGGACGTGTTCTTGTCAGTTGATAATATTATTTCTTTCATACACTTGGCGAATCCCACTCAAACAATTTCAATCACTTGACGATTTTACGAGACACGGACCGCGTGTCCTGAAAACAAGAGAGACCCAACAATTACAATATATTATGACGCTTAGAAGGAAGTGTGTTCCTTAGAAATGGGAGCAGCCAGTGTGTCACAAACATTTGAATATGAAACTGAGGGACAGAGGGTGGTTTGGCAGTCATGTCCAGCGGTGACAAGGCGGCTCATTCGTCGAACTCCTTGATTAGGGCGCGTCACCTCTCAAGCAGTCGGCCAAAATTTGAATGCTGTCACTATTTTTCGGTGCCCGAACAGCACAATTCCGATGTTCGAACAAGATTTGAAAATTTGGTGAAAGGTGACGGTGTGTCACATGAAGTGACAGGTGTGTTCGAAAATGCGACGTCGCCTGTCGTACGACGTCGTACAACCGTCGTCAGAAGATTTTGATTGCATAACGAATGTAAAAAGGCAGTCGTAAGATACCTGGAAACTTCTTCGTGCTTTTCGTGGGCGTCGTATGTGCTTGTCCCGAATTACATTCGAACGAACTCATTCGAACAGCAAGCGCGAAATCCCTCGTGCTGGATGTGACAGCTCTGTTCGATTTAGCGACGTTTCTATTTGCGAACTAACGAGGACTCAACGAAACGCTTGCGAACGTAGGCGAGACGTGTAACATGTCGCTTGTTCGAACAAAGGGCTTTGTTCGAATTTAGAGGTGACGCGCCCTTAGTTGGGCGTAATTGTAGCTTCCAGAGTCAACCCGCGCGGCTGAACCAGAGCCCTGGCCCTGACCTGGCCCTGACCTGACCACCAACGCCTGAGCACCAACCAGGCCTCAAAACCAAGAAAAGCCCAAATCAGGGAGGTCTGCCAAAGCAACAGCACCAGCTTAGGGGCTGGCCGGACCAACTGAGCGAAGACGGAGGCAGTTTGGTCTGGCTCGGAAAAGGGACGCGGGGGACCGGGGGGCTATTGCAGGTGGGTTCGGGCGCCAGTCAACGCCGCCCAGAAGAGGACAACCCTCCTCGGTACAAGGCTAGCTTTCTTGATGCATGGTTGGCGCCACCTACTCTCTGGAATCGACTACGTCGTAGAAATCTCCTACGAAGAGCATTCTGTCTCGAGGCAGTTCTTCAGCACACGTAGACATAGCGAGCTTCCGCTTTCCGTGAGACGCCATGCAGTTCCAGCAATCGGACTTCTCCCAGCTTCAGCAGGCGCAGGAAGACCAATTTAGGGTTCCGCTCAATGCGGGTATAGAGCCGTCTTTCAGGGCGGACCAGTGCGCAGCAGATCGCGGCGACGCCGCAGCCTTCCTACCGCCGAGTGCGGCGGACCTCTCGCAGCTGCCTGCGGGCGCCATGGACTTCGCGACGCTGCCAGGCGAGCCCACGTGGCCGCTTGGGGCTCGCGATGGGCTCTGGTTCCCCGAAGCGTCACAGCTAGTCGCTCCGCCGCTCGACGCTGCTGCGACGAATGAGTACAACGGGCCCGCTGGTTGCGGCGCTGTGAGCATGGACGGCGGCGACGCGGCGGCGTCGTCGGGCGTGTCGCGGGACTTGCTGCTGCAGCTGCTGTCGGCGGGTCTCGACATGCCGTCGCTGCAGGCCATGATCGCCGCGCTCGACGCCCCCACCGCTACCGCCACCACCACCCCGCTCGCCACGTCATCACCACTCGAGTCGCAGCCGCCGTTGCCGCCCCAGGTGGGTGCAGAGAACACGGCGCAGCTGTTCGCAGCAGGCGCAGCTGCGGCGGCGGAGCACACGATGGGTGGATTCAACGGCTCTGCGCCGCCCGGTAGCGGCCGCGCCATCCTGAGCCAGAG
The DNA here is from genome assembly GCA_947470075.1 of Closterium sp. Yama58-4. Classification (NCBI taxonomy): domain Eukaryota; kingdom Viridiplantae; phylum Streptophyta; class Zygnematophyceae; order Desmidiales; family Closteriaceae; genus Closterium; species Closterium sp. Yama58-4. The sequence continues at coordinate 9,006 of CANIUD010000502.1, read as the reverse complement.
CCACAGCCTGGACGGTCGGTCTGCGCTTCCGCCCGTCTCGCCGCAAGTCAACGCGCGATCTCGACCGCAGCTCATGGCGGGCGAGCGCCCCGTGCCGGTGCTGGGGTCCGCCGCGCACGGTGCGCAGTCGAGCCTGCGCTCCCGGCGGGGCCTGCCGGACCTCTCGAGCTCGCTGGCCAACGCGCGCCCCTCCGCCGTCTCCCGCCTCGCCGCTGCCACTGCCGGCAATCCGCCCGCCAGCACGGGCAAGCGTGAGGCCGAGGCGGGCATGACGGGCGGCGCAGCGCGGTGGCCGCTGTCGCCCGCGCTCAAGAGTCCGCGATCCGACGGATACCGCAGCCCTGGCGGCAGCCGCGTTCTGTCCGCCGTAACCGCCAGCCCCACCGGGCTCGCCAGCGACATGGCGCAGCTGCGCGTGCGCTCGCTACCCACCACTCCGCTTGGCGGGGCCGCGCCCTTGCCGCTGGGGTCAGCGCGCGGCGGAGTGGGAGGGGGAGTGCGATCCGCAGAGTCGGGAGGCAGAGGGTCGCACTCGAGAGGGTCGAGCGGCGAGCAGGGCTACGAGGTGGCGTCGGCAGGCGGGCAGGACGGCGCAGCGCGGGACGGGCAGGAGGGTGGCATGGAAATGGGCGCGGCGCACATGGAGGAGGGCAACGGGGCGGCAGCAGGGATGGTTGAGGGAGCGGAGGGGGGGGGAGGGGGAGACGAGCTGTACGGCGGCGATGGTTTTGGGCTGGACGAGGGGGGAGAGGAGGAGGCGGACGGGGAGGGTGGCAAGGGAACGGGCGGAGGCAAGGGGCGGGGCCGGCACTCAACGAAGCCGCGCAGCGTGGCGGAGCGCATGCGGCGCGAGCGCATATCGGCGCGGCTGAAGCGGCTGAAGGACGTGATGCCGCGCACGGACGCGCGCACAGACACGTCGGCCATGCTGGACGACGCGGTGGTGTACATCCGCTCACTGCAGATGCGCTGTGCTGCCCTCGAGACCCAGAACGCCGTGCTCGCCAAACAGCTCGCGGACACCGCCCGCACCCGCGAGCATGTCCCACAATAGCGCCTCTCCAGCTGCTGCCTGCAGCCATCGCTGCCTCAGCCACGCCTGCCTCGCTTCTTAGAGTAGGAGCATGCCTCCTCCGCTGACCTGCTGAGCTGACCACCCGAATATGCTGCTTGCACATGAGGCCATTCGATTAGCACGCTTGTATATTCAGAAACTTTTCAACAGCGCGACCTCTCAATCCGTAAAATATTACTCTTATCTTTCACCAACCTTCTCACTCACTCTATTTCCCACTCTCCCTCCCTTCCTCCGTCTCTTCCTGCCTCTCTCCCTTCCCACCCTTGGTTCTCTGTTCTTCTTTCTCTCCCTCATTCCCTCCCTTGCCCCCTGCTTCCCCTCTCCCTCCACCCGTTCATCACCTTGCTCCCGTGCCCTCTCATTACATCCTTGGCTCCATTCCTCCTCCTCCCCCTGCTCCACGTCTTCTTTCCCTCATTTCTCTCCACCCCCATCTTCTATGGCCGCGGGGAAAAATAATGGGCAGAATTGTATGGTTGGTTAATTGAAAACGTGGTCTGCAGCAGACCCGTATAGCTGATCGATCACTGTCTGTCCACCCCTGTTCTTTTGCTGTGAATCAGTGTCCCCCCATGATTTAAGGCTGGAAATTCAGCCGTTACTGGTACCATAAAAAAAAATAAAGTCTATGATGTTGGCATAAAACGGTCTAAAATGTGAAATTAGGAACCATACTAGGGTTTAGGGTACATTCTTGTGTCGACATTTGTGTCTGAAACGGTACAAGGTCAGAAACGCGGACCGCACTAATGCGACTTGTAGTGTATTTATCATTGGACAACGTGAAATGCGGTACTATCGCGGACGAGTTGTACGAGGCCCCGTCACACATTGCAAATCGCTCCCGGTTCGAAAGTGTTACAATCTGACTTAGGAGCTTAGGAGATTAGGAGCCATGAGTAGGGTTTAGGACTTAGGAGCTAGGAAACGAGCGAGGGAAAGGAGATGGCCAAAAGAGGGGGTTTGAATAATGGAGGGCATACAAAGATATAGGCAAGGGCAAAGGGGAGGGTACACCACCAGCAGTTGAGACTAATACCTAACTAATACACTAGCTGCACGCTGTAGACAGTTATAAACAGGATATGCAATATAATTTAACACACCCCCGTAACTGTTTACGGCTTTAGCTAGTGGTGTCTGGCAGCAGGTCGCCTAGAGAGCAGTTGCTGTAGCTGGGATACGCACAGAAACAGCGGTGGCTGATCGGCAGCACCTCTGACTGCCAGAACGGAGGGCGGAGGGCTAATTTGGAGGGCGTAGGCTGCCGGTGTTACACACCAACGGTTGGATAGGAGGAGGATGTTAAGTTGTAATGTGTTATATGTTGGTAGGCTATAGTGGGGTAGCCAATATAGGGTACAACCCCTGTTAGAATCTGGCAGCAGGAATGGTAAACTAACAGCATGCAGGAGTACAAGTAGGAAACCCTAATTTGGTTGTACCCCATATGGGCTACCCCACTACAGCCTAGACAATATGCAGCATACATGTTTGACACACCCCCATAGGCAAAGTGGGGGAGAACAAGGGGTCACACGACCAGTCAAGAGACGCAAAGCAAGCTCAGGGTGGATCTCAACGTCACCACACATTCTGAGCACAAGCAAAGGGCCGCAAGGCCAGTCCACATGCAGAGATATATATAAGCAACAAGAGCAGTACAGTGATCAATACCTAGCAAGAGCAAGCATGCAGGTATAAATATAGAACACAGTACACACAAAAGACTACAGCAAGTGTGGAAACATAGGCACAAGGCCTAACAAAGTACAAAAGCGCTGATGATCACCAGACGGAAGTGCCTTGGTGAATATATCAGCAGTGTTGGCCCTAGTGGCCACGTGTGCAAGACGAAGCTGACCACGCTGCTGCAGCTCTCGAGCCAGAAAGTACCGCAGAGCGATGTGCTTCGTTCTGTGCTCCAGTCTGTGCTCCTCACACAAGGCAATAGCAGCCTTGTTGTCGACGTACAGCACTGGAGGAGAACGAGGCCGCTCTCCCAGGTCGGTCAGTAGGTAGGTGAGCCAGCGTAACTCCTGAGCAGCCATGGCGGTGGCGTAGATCTCAGCCTCACAACTGGAGCTGAGAACAGAAGACGAGCGAGTAGAACGCCAAGAAACAGAATCAGAGCCAAGGCTGAAAGTGTAACCCTGTGACGACCGCTGCGTAGCCTGGTCGTCAACCCAAGAAGCGTCTGAGTGCCCAGTGAGGACCACCTCTCGCCGTCCTCCAAGCACGAGCCCCATGCCCGATGTACTGCACAAGTAGCGCAGTACCCTCTTCGCAGCATCCCAGTGCACCTTTCGGTGCCGACCAGGAGCCACGTAGCGAGCCAGAAGGCCAAGAGGGTACGCAAGGTCAGGACGAGTGCAAGTCATCAGGTACATGAGGTAGCCCACTAGCTCTAGGTAAGGACCACTCGGCTCTACGGACTCATCCGAAGGCAGAGCTGAGAGCGAGTGACCTATAGCCAGAGGAGTGGCCTGTGCTGAGGACCAGGTGAAGCCGAAGCGCTGAAGGACCTGCTGCACCATGTGTGACTGAGTCAGTGTGATGGTGCGGCGTGCTCGGTCCCGGGTGATCTGCAAGCCAAGGTAGCTGCGCAGCTTACCCAGGTCTGTGCACGTGTGTCTCTTCTGCAGCTCGGACTTCACCAGGGCGAGGGCCTCAGTGTCAGCAGTAGCAAAGACCAAGTCGTCGACGTACACGAGGATATAGAACGGCGGCAGCGAAGTGTCGGTGCGTAGAAACAGTGAAGGGTCAGCAGTCGAAGGCGCAAACCCAAGAGCCGCAAGGGTAGTCCTCAGTGTGTCGTGCCACTCACGGGGTGCCTGGCGGAGACCGTAGACTGGCCGCCGGAGGCTCCACTGGGTACCAGGAGGGAACGTCCCAGTGAAGCCAGGAGGGCGGCGCAGCCAGATCTCCTCGTGCAGACTGCCCTGCAAGAAAGCTGTGCTGAAGTCAAGGGAGTGAAGCTCGTAGTCACGGTGTGCGGCAACGTGGAGCAGCACCCGAAGAGTAGTCATCTTCGGGGTAGGAGAGAAGGTCTGGAAGAAGTCAACTCCCTCTCGCTGACTGAAGCCTCGAGCAACGTAACGCGCCTTGAAGACAGGCGGAGAACCTGGCGGCCGCTTCACCCTGAAAATCCACATGCCATCGACGATGTTCGCCCCTTGAGGGGGAACCTCATCGACGTAAGTGCCTGTGGACTTCCAGGATGCCATCTCTGCGTCCATGGCTGCCTGCCACTGAGAGGAGTAGGGACCCGCGATCGCCTCAGCGTAAGAGCGCGGTGTGGGGATGTCTATAGCATCCGGGTCTCCCTCAGGGGCAAGCAGCATGGCCACGAGATGAGGCGCAGCGGCTGCAAGAGACTCAAGGTCCTCGTGCCTGTCCTCAAGGACGTCCGTGCCAAGGGCACACTCACCCCTGACGGACGGAGGACAGACAGACTCAGACTCAGCAACAAGACTAGCAGCGTAGTCTAGACGACAGGCAGCAGCAAAGTCAACAAGCTCAGCGGCTAAGGCAGACGCAGCAGCAGATTCAAACGACGGGTCAGTGACAACAGTGGCTAGCAGACGCGTGACAGTAGGGTGCTCAGCACGAAACCGGTCAGACTCAGGGTCCGCGACGACAGGCAAAGAGGACGCAGGGGGAGACGGAAGAGGAGTACGCTCCGGAGTAGGGGACCGACGCAGGGCTACAAGGCGTGTGCCGGGGACAGCCGGCTGACGCGGACGAGGAACACGACGACCGGTACGACTAGGACGAACAGGCGAGACTGGACGCGACGCAGGCTCACGACGCTCAGCAAGACTACCTGTCTGCTCAGTGTAAGGAGAAGGAGCAGGCAGCGGTGAGCCAGGCTGTAACGGAAGACCAGTAGACGACGGGAGAGTAAGAACCTGACGAAGAACAGAGTCAGGCGGCGGCAGAGACGACGGAGACGGCGGAGCGAAGAACAGTCGTGGCGGCGCAGCTGCACCAGTACCGGCAGCTCCAGCAGCTCCAGTACCTCCAGCAGCTCCAGCACCTCCAGCAGCAGAACCGACACCTCCAGGCCCAGGGTCTCCAACCCCAGTGCCTCCAGCAGCAGCACCCCCAGAACCAGCATCAGCTCCAGTCCCAGGGTCTCCAGCCTCCACGTCTCCAGCAGCAGCACCCCCAGAACCAGCACCTCCAGTCCCAGGGTCTCCAGCCTCGGTGTCTCCAGCAGCAGCACCTCCAGACGCAGCACCCCCAGCCCCAGCAGCTCCAGTACCTCCAGTACAAGCACCTCCGGGACCAGCGACTCCAGCACCACCAGTAGACAAAGTACCAGCACCACTCCTAGCTCCAGGGACGTCAGCAGAAGTACCTCCAGCAGTAGAGCCCCGGGCTCCAGCAGCGCGACCCTGACGGCGACCGTACCAGTCGTGCAGCTGCTGGGAGGTGAGAGGCACACGTGGACGAAGGCGGCTACTCCAAGGAGACCGCGCAACAGCAGACTCTGAACCCTCAGCGCCAGCACCCTCAGCAGCTCCAGCGCCACCAGCACCAGGACCTCCAGCAGCTCCAGAACCTCCAGCGCTCGCACCCTCAGCAGCCCCAGAACCACCAGCTCCAGCGCCACCAGCACCAGGACCTCCAGCAGCTCCAGAACCTCCAGCGCCCGCACCCTCAGCAGCCCCAGAACCACTAGCTCCAGCACCTCCAGACCCCTCACACGTAGGCTCAGCACCTCCAGGCTCCACACTCTCAAGCTCCGCACCCCCAGGCTCAGCACCCCCAGAAGTAGCACCCCGAGCAGGACCACCCCCAGTAGGACCTGAGTCACCAGTGACCTCAACCGGCGCAGGGAAGGGAGGAGGGTCTACCTGAGACACACCTGAAGGAGCAGGACCGGGAGCGGGGAGGGGGTCTACCTGGGGAGCACCCGGAGCGAGGAAGAGCGGCGGGGGAGGGAGAGGGGCAGTGCGGTAGGGGAAGAGATGGTAAAAGGGAACCGACTCATCGAACGTGACGTCCTGAGACGCAAAGACACGGCGCGAGGTGGGGTGGTAAAACTGCCAACCAGGCGCGTCAGGGACAAAGCCAAGGAAGACACAGGGAACTGCACGGGCGGAGAGCTTGTCCGCAGTGGTATCGCGGACAAAGGCACGAGCACCCCAGACCCGGAAACGCGACGCATCGCCAACCTTCCCCGTCCACAGCAGTGTGGGCGAGGTCTCCGGCAAGGAGACACGGGGCCAGAGGTTGAGCTGATGCGCGGCGTACCGGACCGCAAACAGCCACAGAAAATGGGGGGCAGCCGCATGGATCATGGAGGTACGAGCAACCTCCATGACTAAGCCAATGCGGCGCTCAGCAACCCCATTCTGCTGCAGAGAGTCCGGAAGCGTGAACGACAGGAGTTTAGAATTTCGGGTTTTTAAGGTTTTGAGAAGATATTTGCAACCATGGATCGCAATTGCGATGTTTGAGGCGCCAAAAAAAACCTTCAGCCCTCCCATTTCCTTAAAACTTCCCCTTCCCCCCTGCTCCACCTCTCCCTCCCTCAGGATTTTGAGGAGATCTTTGCAACCATGGATCGCAACGCCGATGTTTAAGGCACGCCCCCCCTTTTCCTCAAAACCTCCCCATCCGCCCTTCTTCCCCCTCTCCCCAGTTTGAGGAGATCTTTGCAACCATGGATCCCTCGTCTCCCCCTCACTCCCCACATTCAACACCTCCTCCATCTTTCCCCCTCTCCCCATCCCTTTCCCCCCCGCAGGAGTTTGAGGAGATCTTTGCAACCATGGATCGCAACGGCGATGGGTCGATAGATTTTGAGGAATACGTTGCGGTGATGAGCGGTTACATGGGCGAGCAGAACATGCAGCAGGACCTCATCGCCATGTACCAGCTCTTCTCTGATAAGCGAACTGTGAGTGGGCTACAGTGCAATGCTTATGTATTTAATACATATATATATAGATATTTTTATATACATGGACGAGCAGAACATGCAGCAGGGCCGCATCGCCATGTACCAGCTCCTGTGAGTCTGCTACAGTGGAAACATCGAGTACACTACATATGTTCATAATCATACAGGTCAGTATAATATGCACTATGGCTTGATCGTCGTGTACCAGTTTTGTCTGTTCTGTTCAATAAGGAAACAGAGAATGTACAAGCTCATAGACATGCGTGATAGTGCAACTTCTGAGGCGCCTTAAAAGTCATAGACTTACATAACAGTGTTGCAGTCAAGGGCAATACAAAACAGGGGAATAAAGAGGTTTGTTGGATCTTGGGATGGTGCCGAGAGTGCGCGGACACGACTGGCATCAAATTCACTCTGTATGCCCGTGGATGCGCCTTGGATGCCCCTTGGATACCCCATGTATGCGACTTGGATGCGACGTGAATCCGCCTGTGAATGTGTCTGTGAATGATCAGGGCAAGATATCGCAGCGCACGCTCAAGAGGGGCGTGTTGGCCCTCGGGATTGTCTTCTCCGACGACGAGATCAGGGGCATGTTCAACAGTGCTGACGTGGATGGTATGTTTCACAGTGCTGACGTGGATGGTATGTTGCACAGTGCTGACGTGGATGGTATGTTTCACAGTGCTGACGTGGATGGTATGTTGCACAGTGCTGACGTGGATGGTATGTTCCACAGTGCTGACGTGGATGCTATACAGTGTGGACACGGATGGTATGCTATGCTGTGAACAGTGCAGCAGCAGATGGTTATTTTGAGTCCTTCAACCAAGGTATGTATATATCACACACCTCTTCTGCCTTTCTTGCAACCACCCACACATTCTTGCAACCACCCACACATGCTTGCACCCATCCACACATGCTTGCACCCACCCACACATGCTTGCACCCATCCACACATGCTTGCACCCACCCACACATGCTTGCACCCATCCACGCATGCTTGCACCCACCCACGCATGCTTGCACCTGTCCACACATGCTTGCACCCATCCACACGTGCTTGCACCCATCCATACTTGCTTGCACCCATCCACACATGCTTGCACCCATGCACACATGATTGCACCCACCCACACATGCTTGCACCCATCCACACATGCTTGCACCTGTCCACGCATGCTTGCACCCATCCACACATGCTTGCACCTGACCACTGATTACCATCTCCAAATCTCTCCCTGTCAACCCCCCTCCAAATTCTCTGTTCCCCCGCCCAATTTCTCCCTGTACCCCCCTTCAGGCAACGGCGAAATTGACATAGATGAGTTTTCCCGCATTGCTGAGGTGGCAGGGATTTGCTGAGGCGGGTGTGGCATCCATCTGAGCTGGCAGGAAGGTTTTTCAAGGAGGATTTACAGAAAGACCAAGAGCAGCTGGTTTTACACCAGAAGATTGGTTGCTATCATGTGCATCATGTACCTACCTCAGCCTGTGATGGATGCGCAGCGCAGACATGTGAGCAGTATCTGCAGGTTAGGATTCCAATTTTAGTCAATCGGTGCTTTATGAGGATACAATGTGTGTACAGAGCTAGCAAAGCATGTTGAAACAAATAGCAACGACACTCAACAACACTCATCAAATGCAATCATCAATACCGTACTCGTTTGGAATTCACTACCAATAGCTATGTGTGCACATCTGTCATCCTGCAGTAATATCACCATTATCAATTGCTTCTCAACAATCCTCCACATTCTGACCAATCACCGAACGTTCCGATCCAGCCGTGAGAACCTACAAATGCCCCTTTTTCCTTCCGTGCTCCGCACAGAAGGCTGCCAAGAGGTCTGAGGGTTTAGGGTTTAGGGTTTAGGGTTTAGGGTTTAGGGTTTAGGGTTTAGGGTTTAGGGTTTTAAGGTTTTAGGGTTTAGGGTTTAGGGTTTAGGGTTTAGGGTTTAGGGTTTAGGGTTTAGGGTTTAGGGTTTAGGGTTTAGGGTTTAGGGTT
>CANIUD010000501.1:0-110870 GCA_947470075.1 Closterium sp. Yama58-4 | reverse complement strand
GGAGAAAGGGGGAGGGAGAGGAAAGGGGGAGGAAGACGTACGAGAAAAAAAAAAAAAAGAAAAAAAAAAAGGAGGGAGCGGAAGGCGGGAGCGACAGGGCACGCAAGAGGCGAGGAAGAGGGAGGTGAACCGGTTGAGAGGGTTGAGAGGGGTTGAGAGGGACGCGGAGAAGAATCGCAACGGACGACGGGGAGCGAGGAGGAAAACGCGGCGTGGAATCAAGGAGGAAGACCTACTGGTCTGTTGCGCCACGGCCGAGTGCCTCGGCGACGCGAGACCAGAAAGAAGCGGAAGATGCGAGCGTGGTTATTGGTTACTGGTTAGTGGCGAGGCTGAATGGTGAGGAAGACCGAAAGTAACACGAAAAACTAATCGGTCGTCTATACAATGACGTGCTGAACGATAGCTACGACGTAGCTACGATGGAGTTGCTTTCGGCTATTGCGACTCGGTCGTACAGGATCTTTAGGGAGCGTACACCCAAATTCAAGTTTTTGGTGCCTCCACAAAATGGTTGGGTTGGGAACATACGGTGCACATACGACGGTGTACACACCAATGGAGTGCTGCAAATGCTGCATCTGATCAGAAGTTCCAGATATTAGCCCGCTGGTAGTAGTTCTAGATATTAGCCCACTGTGAATGCTGCATCCCCGACTAGAAGTTCCAGGTATTAATCCGTATTCAAGAATTGATGCATGAGAGGCCCTCAGATATCAGGATAATTTATCCTGATTCTCCTGAATTCAGGATAGGTGTCGTGTGCTTCTCCTGAAAAAACAGCATAAGGGAATTACTTGTCCTGTAAAACCAGTATAACGGTATTTTGCGTACTGGAAACTCAGGATAACGCTGTAATTTCAGCCCTGACGACTCAGGATAGTGTCGAGTCTCGCCCTGAAGCGAGATATACTGCACGAAAAATCTCCTGGGCATGAGAGGCTTGGGCAAAGCATGAAATGTTATAATAAATACAAAATACTGTACTAATTTCAAACCAGTGCTCAAACAGGCCGAAACACGGTTTGTGTTATGAGTTGTACTAAGAAGAGTGCGCGGAAGACTTTATAAAAAGGATGAATGAAAGTACCGAATGACGAGAATGATAAAGAAGCGAGCATTTATAGGGTCTAAACCGTGCTAGGCGAGGGCCTCGGGACGTGCGAGGCTTGGAAGTGTCGCGATTGGTGCGGGGCGACTCGGCGCTGGTTCGGTACGAAAGTGTAGACCGAGCCCAAACTGACGCGAACAGTTCGGGCTGTCCTCGCTAGGAGCAGCCTCTACAGTAATGAATTCACATTCATTACACTCTCCCACCTTCTAAATAAGGTGCCCTTATATGTAGGCGAGTCTTGCAGTAGCATGAAAACTGCAGATCTCGGACGAAAACTGATCTGACGGCGCGGAAGCGTGTTGACTTTCGAGTTGACGCGTGGCAGGGCGTGTTAAGTTGTACTGTGTTATATATATGTGGGTAGGCTGTAGTGGCCAATACAGGGTACAAACCCAACTAGGGTTAGCTACTTGTACCCAACTGTTTCTTCCAATGCATCATGCTTACGCTAGTATTCTAAGATGGTATTCAGAGCAGGTGGTCCCTAGGACCATCCGATCGTTTTTTTTTAGGGCCCACCACCGCACGCTGCGGTTACCGCGTTACCCCCGCGCCCTACCCTCGTAGCGCCCTCGTTGCGCCCTAGCGCCCTCGTAGCGCCCTTGTAGCGCCCTCGTGCGCCCTGCCGACCGGCGTCCTGCCAGCCCAGAGCCCCGCGCGCCTCCCCCTCCCCTGCTTTGCCCGTCGCGCCGCCCGCTCTGCCCCGCGCTGCCCGTCGCGCTGCCTCGCAGCCCCGCGCACCGCTCGCTGTGCCCCGCGCCGCCCGTCGATCTGCTGCGCAGCCCCGAGACCCGCCCGCCCTGCCCTGCGCTGCCCGTCGCTCGGCTCTGCAGCCCCGCGCGCCGCCCGCTCTGCCCCGCGCAGCCCGTCGAGCTGCCTTGCAGCCCCGCGCGCCGCCCGCTGTGCCCTGCGCCGCCCGTCGCGCTGCCCGCCCGCCCGCCGCGCTGCCCGCTTGCGGAGTCGCCCGCCAGTCGCGCTGCCCACCTGCAGCGCCGCCTGCCGGCCGCGCTGCCCGTCCACAGAGCCGCCTGTCCGCCGCGCTGCCCGCTTGCAGCGCTTGCTGCTGCTCCCTACCCGTGCGCAATTGCCCACCCTTGCTGCGGTAGCTTGCGCTGCTCTGTCATACTGTCGCTATGGCTTCCATCCGCGTGCTGTCGTTCGATGCTGAGGGCCGCCCTGTGCAGTTCACCACTTGGCTAGATGACCTGCAGCTGTTCCTCCTGAGCGATAGCAAGGAGCATGTGTCGCTCTATGATTATGCGTCTGGTGCTGCGCCTGCCCCTCCTGCCACAGCTGAGCTTAGTGTTCGTTCCCACTGGCAGACTCGTGACGCAGCTGCTCGCCTAGCCATTCGCAGTCACCTGCCGTTAGCTGAGCTCGAGCATTTTGGCGACTGCAAATCCGCTAAGGCCCTGTACGACGCTGTCGTTGCTCGCTACTCCTCACCGGCCACAGCTGAGCTTAGCCGCCTCATGCTGCCTTACCTGTTCCCTGAGCTGTCCACCTTTGCTACAGTCGCCGATCTTATCACCCACCTTCGCACTAGTGACGCTCGCCTGCGTGCCGCCCTTCCCACTGAGTTCTGCGCTAAGAACCCCCCTCCACTGTACTGGACACTCCACTTCATAGTCACCCGTCTCCCTGACACCCTCAGCTCAGTGCGCGACTATTTCCTTGCTCGCTGTCCCACTGAGCTCACTGTCGCCCTCCTAGAGGAGAAGCTGCTAGCAGCCGAGAAGAGCATTGTAGCTGTAGGTGCTGCTCGCGGCGCTCCTCGCACCCCCATCTTTGAGGGGTGCTCTCCCTCTCCCCTCGCTCCCTCCTATGCTACTGCTGCTGCTGTTGACTTCCTTGGTGCTGAGTCTGCTGGCGCTGCTTCTGCTCCTGGTGGGAGGCGCCGCACCGGCAAGGGCAAGGGGGGCAAGGGTGGCGGGGGTGGCGCTGGGGGGGGAGGAGGTGGGGGAGGTGGGGGGGGAGGCGGTGCTGGAGGGAGCGGTGGCGGGAGTGCTGGTGGGAGTGGGGTCGGCAGCGGAGGCGGGGGCGGCGGAGGGAGCGGTGGCGGTGGTGGCGGCGGCGGCGGTGGCGGCGGCGGCGGCGGTGGCGGTGGCGGCGGTGGCGGTCGGAGCGGAGGTAGTGGTGGCGGCGGAGGTCGGAGTGGAGGCACTGGCTCGGGCCAGAGCTCCCACCAGCAGCAGCATCCCCAAACGACCCAGCAGCTTCGTGAGTGGCTTGCTCAGCGTGGGACGTCGGGGGGCAGTGGCCGCTGTTCCTATGTCATTCGCACAGGTGACCGCAAGGGACAGACGTGTGGGAGGTTCCACACCCTGTACCGCTGCTTCTCCCGCCTTGACGACGCTTGGCGTGAGGAGATGGGCGAGGATGTTGAGCGCCCCCGCTGGGCTGAGCTCATGAGGGCTGGTGTTGATATCTTTGCTCTTGACTATGATGCTATTATTGCTGCCATGTATGCATTGACTGTTAGTGCCGAGGGAGACTGTTACTTGTGTGTGCCGCCTGACCCAGGTATAGAGCCCGCTGCCCTGGGTACTAGTGAGTCTGCTCTCTCTGGTCTGGTGCCCTCTGTGGCTGCTCCCTCCAGTACTGTCCCTACTGCTTGTGAGTCTGCTCTCTCAGGTACAGCACCCACAGAGACTGCTCTCTCAGGTACTGCACCGGCTGAGGCCTTGCACACCTTCACCCTTGACTCAGGTGCTTCCCGCTGTTTCTTTCGTGACAGTACTGAGCTCACTCCACTTCCTGCACCGGTCCCAGTCTCCTTGGCTGACCCCTCGGGGGGCCCAGTCCTTGCACGGTCCACCACTGTGCTCCCGTGTCCGGCGGTTCCGTCTGGCTCGTTGTCGGGTTTCCACCTCCCCTCGTTCTCGACGAACCTGGTGAGCAACGCTGTCATCCAGGATCAGTGGGTTGACACCTTTACTCCTGGAGGACAGCGTGTGGCGATCCTCACGTGCTCCAGGACTGGCCGTCACCTGGCTACGTTTACCCGTCAGCCGGGGTCGAGTCTCTACACACTGTCCACTGCGTCTCCTCAGGTCGCTGCTGTCGGTCAGGTGTCCGCGTCAGGTCTGGTAGCCCACGCCTGTGAGTGTCGTTCCCTGTCGCACCAGACTCTTCTCTGGCACCACCGCCTGGGCCACCCCTCCTTGCCACGCCTCCGTGGCATGCACCGTCGCCACCTTGTGTCTGGTCTTCCCAGGTCCCTCCCTCCCCTCCCTGCCTCGCCTGCGCCGCCTTGCCTTCCTTGCGTCGAGGGGCGGCAGCGCGCCACTCCTCACTCCTCCTCGTTCCCCCCGACAGAGGCTCCTCTGCAGACCCTCCACCTGGACGTGTGGGGCCCAGCCCGCGTTCGTGGCCAGGGCGGTGAGCGGTACTTTTTGCTGGTTGTCGACGACTACTCGCGTTACACCACGGTCTTCCCCTTGCGCACCAAGGGTGAGGTCCCTGCTGTTCTGATCCCTTGGATCCGCACAGTTCGTCTCCAGCTCCGCCGCCGTTTCCGGACAGATCTTCCTGTCCTGCGTCTGCACTCTGACAGAGGTGGTGAGTTCTCCTCCGACCTCTTGAGGACCTTCTGTCAGGCGGAGGGCATCGAGCAGACCTTCACGCTTCCGGACTCCCCACAGCAGAATGGGGTTGCTGAGCGCCGCATTGGCCTGGTCATGGAGGTCGCTCGTACCTCCTTGGTCCATGCGGCGGCTCCCCATTTTCTGTGGCCGTTTGCTGTCCGATACGCCGCGCATCAGCTCAACCTCTGGCCCCGTGTCTCCTTGCCGGAGACCTCGCCCACACTGCGTTGGACGGGGGAGGTTGGCGATGCGTCGCGCTTCCGGGTGTGGGGTGCTCGTGCCCTTGTCCGCGATACGTCCGCGGACAAGCTCTCCTCCCGCACGCTTCCCTGTGTCTTCCTTGGCTTTGTCCCTGACGCGCCTGGCTGGCAGTTTTACCACCCCACCTCGCGCCGGGTCTTCGCCTCTCAGGACGTCACCTTTGACGAGTCGGTCCCTTTTTACCGTCTCTTCCCCTACCGCACTGCCCCCCTCCCTCCCCCGCCGCTTTTCCTCGCTCCTGGTCCCCCTCCAGTAGACCCCCTTCCCCCTCAGGGTCCTGCTCCTTCAGGTGTCTCTCAGGTAGACCCTCCTCCCGTCGCTGAGCCTGTCGAGGTCACAGGTGACTCAGGTGCTGCTGCAGGTGGTGCTGCTGGGAGTGCTGAGCCTGGGGGTGCTGAGCCTGCGGGTGCTGGGCCTGGGGGTGCTGCGGCTGCGGGTGCTGGGACTGAGGGTGCTGGAGCTGAGGGTACTGTGCCTGAGAGTTCGGAGCTTGGGGGTGCTGAGCCTGGGGGTGCTGCGACTGGGGGTGCTGAGCCTGCGTGTACGGAGTCTGGGGGTGCTGAGCCTGGGGGTGCTGCGCCTGGGGGCACTGAGCCTGGGGGTACTGCGACTGAGCCTACGGAGCCTGGGGTTGCTGCGTCTGGGGGTGCTCCGGTTCGGGGTGCTGAGCAGTCTCTCACTCCGCAGCAGCTTCGTGACTGGTGCTTCGCCAGGTTCTTTCCCTCCCGTCTTCCACTGGCCTTCCCCTCCAGCCTGGCTCCCCCCTCCCTGCTCCTGTACCTTACACTGCACTGCCGGACTCGCTTACGGAGCGTCGTGAGCCTGTGTCTCGTCCTGCCTCGCCTGTTCGTGCTACTCGCACTGCTCGCACTGGTCCCACTGGTCGTCGTGTCGCGCGTCCGCGTCCTCCTCCTGTTCCTGGCACGCATATTATGGCCCTTCGTCCTTCCACTGGTCCACAGCGTGTCCCCCTACCGTCTCCTCCTGCGTCTTCTCTTCCTGACGTTCCCGACCCTGAGTCTGACAGTGTTCGTGCTGCCCACCCTACTGTTACGCGTCTTCTCGCCACTGTTGTCACTGACCCGTCGTTTGAGTCTTCTGCTGCGTCTGCCCTGGTCGCTGAGCTTGTCGACTTTGCTGCTGCCTGTCGTCTAGACTACGCCGCCAGTCTTGTTGCTGGGTCTGAGTCTGTCTGTCCTCCGTCCGTCGGGGGTGAGTGTGCTCTTGGCACGGACGTCCTTGAGGACAGGCAGGAGGACTTTGACTCTCTTGCGGCTGCTGTACCTCATCTCGTGGCCTGGTTGCTTGCCCCTGAGGGAGACCCGGATGCACTAGACATCCCCACTCCGCGCTCTTACGCAGAGGCGATCTCGGGTCCCTACTCCTCTCAGTGGCAGACAGCCATGGACGCAGAGATGGCATCCTGGAAGTCCACAGGCACCTACGTCGACGAGGTTCCCCCTCCTGGGGCGAACATCGTCGATGGCATGTGGATTTTCAGGGTGAAGCGGCCGCCAGGTTCTCCACCTGTCTTCAAGGCTCGTTACGTTGCTAGAGGCTTCAGTCAGCGTCAGGGGGTTGACTTCTTTCAGACCTTCTCCCCCACCCCGAAGATGACCACTCTTCGGGTTCTGCTGCACGTTGCTGCTCAGCGTGACTACGATCTTCACTCTCTTGACTTCAGCACAGCGTTCTTGCAGGGCAGCCTGCATGAGGAGATCTGGCTGCGCCGCCCACCTGGCTTTACTGGGTCGTTTCCTCCTGGTACCCAGTGGAGCCTCCGGCGGCCAGTCTACGGTCTCCGCCAGGCACCGCGCGAGTGGCACGACACACTGAGGACTACACTTGCGGCCCTTGGGTTTGCTCCTTCCACTGCTGACCCGTCACTGTTCCTGCGCACAGACACGTCGCTGCCGCCGTTCTACATCCTCGTGTACGTCGACGACTTGGTTTTTGCTACTGCTGACACTGAGGCACTCGCTCGTGTGAAGTCGGAGCTACAGAAGAGACACACCTGCACTGACCTGGGTGAGCTGCGTAGCTACCTTGGCTTGCAGATCACCCGGGACAGAGCACGCCGCACCATCACCCTGACTCAGTCACACATGGTGCAGCAGGTCCTTCAGCGCTTCGGCTTCCAGTTCTCCTCACCACAGGCCACACCTCTGGCTACCAGCCACTCGCTCTCAGCTCCACCTTCGGACGAGTCCGTAGAGCCGAGTGGCCCGTACCCAGAGCTTGTAGGCTGCCTCATGTACCTGATGACTTGCACGCGACCTGACCTCGCGTACCCTCTTAGCATCCTTGCTCGTTACGTTGCGCCTGGGAGACACAGGCGAGAGCACTGGGAGGCTGCTAAGAGGGTGCTGCGTTACTTGTGCAGTACATCAGGCATGGGGCTGGTGCTTGGAGGACGCGACAGAGTTGTCCTCACTGGTCACTCGGACGCTTCTTGGGTGGACGACCTGGCTACGCAGCGGTCGTCACAGGGTTACACCTTCAGCCTTGGCTCTGGTTCTGTCTCGTGGCGGTCCACCCGCTCTTCTTCTGTTCTCGGCTCTAGTTGTGAGGCTGAGATCTACGCCACGGCCATGGCTGCACAGGAGTTACGCTGGCTCACCTACCTGCTGACTGACTTGGGAGAGCGGCCTAGTTCTCCTCCAGTTCTGTACGGTGACAACAAGGCGGCCCTCAGGAGCACAGACTGGAGCACAGGACGAAGCACATTGCTCTTCGCTACTTTCTTGCTCGAGAGCTTCAGCAGCGCGGTCAGCTTCGGCTTGTGTACATGGACTCGAAGGCCAACACTGCTGATATCTTCACCAAGGCGCTCCCGCCTAGTGATCATCAGCGGCACTGTACTTCTTTAGGCCTTGTGTCCACGTTTCCTCATTTGCTTACTGCTTGACTTTCTTTGTACTGTACTTTATATATATCTTGCTGCTTGTCCTGTTCTATATCTAGCACTGCATGTGAACTGGCCTTGTGGCCTTTGCTTGTGCTCGGAGTGTGGTGACGTTGTGATCCACCCTGGGCTTGTTTTGCTTTGCTGGACTGGTCTTGTGACCCTTTGCTCTCCCCCACTTTGCCTATGGGGGTGTGTTAAGTTGTACTGTGTTATATATATGTGGGTAGGCTGTAGTGGGGTAGCCAATACAGGGTACAAACCCAACTAGGGTTAGCTACTTGTACCCAACTGTTTCTTCCAATGCATCATGCTTACGCTAGTATTCTAAGAGGGCGCGTTGACCAGGCGAATTTCAAAGAGTTGGGATGTCAGCCGTTGATACTGCCGATGTCGATCGGGCGGTTGAAAGCGAATGTCGAGTTGGAAATCCATCGACGAAGGGAAGCAATCGATGTCGTGGATGTATATCGGATGGTCCTGATCAACGCAATGTCGGCGGGAATTCTGACGCGTTGTCAGAGATCGAAGAATCTGGTGCCGTCGATGCCGATCAAGCCATCGCGTGCATCGGTCGTGCGGGGTGTGTCAAATGAGCTGTCAGAAATAGCTGCCGAAATGTCAGAGACCTGTCGAGAACAGTGCGTGAGCACTCTTTCTTCCCCCCCCCCCCCCCCCCTTGGAAGATAGCTGCTGCCCACCAAAATGGGCACAGCTGCGCGGACACAAAATCACAACCACCCTAACGCTGAGGGTAGAAGAGAATACCAAGTGTTATGACTTCCCGCCTGAAATTCAGCCGCTGTGTGGTGTAAATTGCTGTCGGTGGCGAAATCTTCACTGTCGAAAGCTCCGAAAAATGCCCAGGGTAAACTCTGTCGAAGTCCCCTCGAAAGAATATCGTTTTTGCAGGGAGTCGGCATTATTAAAATCTTGTTGTTGTCTTGTTGTCGCGACTGTTGCTGCAGCACCTGTCGTGACCGCCACCTCGGAATTCCCCGCATGGGAGTATCAAATCACTTTACTGCTGCCGAATCGTCAGTTGTCAGCAGCTGCATTCCCGAAATTGCTGCTGTTTGGCTTGTTTCTGTGGCAAAATCTTCGCTGTAATGGTTCCAGTTGTCGGCGCCCCCGGCAGTCTTGTCCATACTCGCCGAGACATTTGTCGCGTTGCTCCGAAAACTCCCGGGCAGGGTCGAAAACAGCTGCTGCTCTTCCCCCTGACCTCGCAAATAGTTTTCCAAAGTTGCAACTCGAACTTTCGATGACGTCAGCTATCTCGGCGATGTTGTCGTGTATCGCCGAATACTTCGGGGCAGAGGCGAAAAAACTGTCCTTCCTCCCCCCAACCTGCTTCGATAATTTGCACCTGTGTTGCGGCTGGTACCCCTGAACCTCCACCGATTTTGCCGCTAAGAAGTCACCACGGCAGTTTTTTTGCGCGCTTAACCCAGCGCCACTGCTACTCCGCCGTTGTCGCGAAATTGTCGGCCTTCACCGCCGAACTCTTGTAAAACCGAACTCGTTCTCTCCGTAAATGTCGGTACCGAAAAATACTCGTACGTCTTGGTCACCTGCAGGTTATCCCCTTGAAGAACCGGTATATCTAGCGTGCCCATCCGTCGCCATTTTTCTCTCCGTGGTTAACCACACTAGCAACCCACCAACAGGAGGTGCTCTTTCGTGCGGAACCCAGAGTCATGGGTCTACCGGGACCGAATTTTACGGAACCTAGCCCGCATCGACGCCGCAGATCTCGCCGAAGAATTTCCCCAGATGGCTTCAAAGTACACCGTAAACCGCTGAAACAGCTGGCGAGCAGACGTTCACCCGTCTCCCACCGTAGGAAAGAACCCCGAAAATCATGGTTGTTGAAGCAGTCCCGAAGTATTTTCCGCCGCGTAACCCCGACGTTTCCGCCATTAACCCTGGTACTCTGACGTTCACCCGTCTTCGCACCCATGGAAATTACTTAGCGAATCCCAGGTATCCTTGGCGATACACCGCTCGCCGCGCCTCCATGTAACAATATCAAACCCTTTCGGGGGTCTACCGAATAGACTCCGAAATTCGCGGTGGATTGGTGTACGGGCTCAACCTTTCACTCTGGAGATCTGCTGGAGCACCCACAAATTTCCCTCCATTTGTTTTTTTTTTTTTGTCTTCACCCCCCGACAATTTCGCTTGCCGCCGTTCACCCAGCGTCCGCTTTTGTCGGATAAAGTAGAACTCCGTGTTGCCCGCGATTTTTCTGACATTCGGTGAAGGCGCGAACGCTATCGTAGCCGGATCATGTTTATCGGATCAAACAGTCGGGCCGGCCGCTTCGTTGCCCACCGCGTCTATCGCATTTAAAAGTCCACAGCTTCGGAAACCCCTTCTTCGCCGCTACACCGCCGACGGGTAGACCCTTGAACTAGGAGAAACTCCGACAGCTGCACCAACTATTTCAGCTCCGACTTTTTCGGCGGGGTAACTGCTGCCGATGGTCCGGTTTTGTCGGGGCCGAAACAGTGCGGCCTCTTTGAAAATTTCTTGTACGCCCAGCTGTCGAACTGGCGCAATACCCGCGCTTTTTAGCCAGCACAGGGCTAAACACAGGGCCCCACCTTTGGATCCAGTGGCCAATAGGACTTACACGTTGCCGTCGAGGCCTTCTTGGCGTGAGGTATGTGAAACGTCCGGAAACCTCGGCCGGTAGTGGTACCCATCCGGCTACCGCCGCTTAGCCGCAAAACGTTTAGGCATCAGCTTGAGCGTTTCCCCGTGGGTCGTGATTCTCGCCTCCTGAAGCTCGAAGCCCGTTTCTCTCGCTAAACCCGATCTCGACGCAACTCCGTGTATTGTAGCCGGTAGAACCCCCGAAAATCGCGGGTCTAAACACTGCGCCGAAACGTTGTCCCGCTGGTGTACTGCCCTGTCTGCGGCGCAGCTACCCTTGATCAGGGGGTACTGTGCCGCTTGAAGTACAGTGTCGGTTGCTGCTTGTTGCTCCGAAAATTTCGCCGATCGTGGTGCAGGTGCAGCAGTGACCCTAGCGATAGACAGTCTAGTCGTAGGCGGTTTTTCTCGAACTTTTCGTTGGATTGAAAAACGACTTCCGTCCCACACTGTGCCGCTCCTGCCGAAAACGCCAACGACGCACCCTCCTGCAGCCACACCGGCCACACCCGGGCTGGACGACGGTAGACCCCCGCTTTCTTCGGGCAGTCGTCGCGCCGTCTCTCCTCGCCGTTGCATTTTCCGACGCAAATCACCATGCGCCTGGCCTGCCCGACCAGCTGTCGGTTCTGCCGTGAAGACACCCGAAATCTTCGCGCACAGTGACGACGATCACCACGTGCCGAAGACCTCCGAAATTATCATGCGCAACATGACGGAATCGTCCGACGCCACGTGCCGCACGCGTTATCTCCGAAATTGTCGCGCGCAGTTGTCGACCACGTGCTGACATAACTCGCACGACGATCATCTCCGTCGATCTCGGACGTGCAGTGACGACGTTCCCTTCGACGTCAGCTGCCACACAGTGTTAACTCCGAAATTGACGAAAACGCCGTGCAAGTGACTTACGCATTAAATGCGACGACAGCAAAAGCTGTCCGCCACCCGGGGGGAGGGAGGCCACTGTCTATCTTGACCGTCGAGGGCAAGGATCCGTCGGTGCCGCAGGAGTTCCAGTGAATTTCATGGCCGCTAGGAGCAACTACCCGTTCTCCTGGCCGGCTACTGCGCTACTCCTGTCACCACGGCATCCTTCCCTGTCCCCCCCCCCGAGGGGTAATACACTCTAAAAAACGGGGACCTCGGCACCGAACCTCGCTAGGGCATGAGAGGCTTGGGCAAAGCATGAAATGTTATAATAAATACAAAATACTGTACTAATTTCAAACCAGTGCTCAAACAGGCCGAAACACGGTTTGGTTTGAACGGAGTAACCGAGGCAGCGAGGTTCGGTGCCGAAGGTTCAGGGACCTGGCGCAAGCCTTGAGATCGAAGCTTTCGGAGGGCGCTTAGGCTTGGGGCAGTGCAGAGTGGCTTGCGTGCTTCACCAAAACTGTTGACTGGCTGCCCCGATTTTCTCGACTCTCTGCCCAAGATGCTATGTTGGCAGTGCAATACGAGGAAAAACATCGCTTACGGTCAGACATCGGAAACGTTTCATAATCTGCGGCTGTCCGTCCTGCAAAAGGCACGGATGAGTCGCACAGGGCAGCCCAGACGACGGAACAATGTTCAGCAGGAACAACGTTGGGCAGCCCCTCGAACTTTGCGGGGCACTAGGCTCGGACAGGTTGGTTTCGCGACAAGACCTATCGATTCCCAAGCCAGACCAACGAAGCAAGCCTCCCCAAGCGAAGTCATGGGTTCCCCCTTTTCCCTCCAGTTCCCTCCCCGACTCTGCTCCTTGGCTCTGTTCTGTAGGCCCTGGCGGTGGGGGGGCGAGGGGAAATAGGTAGCTTCCCTCTCCTTCGTTTTTTGGTTTGGAACGGCTAACCGTTCAGCAAACGGTGCCGAGCCAGTCATTTCCCCTCCGAACCTGTTCGAGGGGAAATGGCTACAGAACAGCCACTTACCCTCTGTGGTTTAGGCTCCTAGGAAACTACCAACTTCCCCTCCCCACCTTCCTTCTCGGGCAAAAATCAAGCCACTCGCCCCGCCCTTCGAAAACCGCTTTTTCAGAGCGTGGCGAGAGACCTGGGAGGGATGTGCAGGGGAGGGGGACACCCACATTCTACCCTAGATGGACATGCACCAACGTCGCGCTTACACCATCCTCTCAAGAACAACCCGCTCGTGAAAAACAAGGCCGAGCCATCTTGCACGAAGTGGTTGGGAAAATGGGTTGGAGGTTTGCCTTTCGTTTTTCAAACGCTGAACTCCCCGGCAATGTTTTACACTCCTCATTAGGGTTGATCGATTCGATGTACCCATGCCTATGGGGCGCGAAATTGAGCAGGTAAATGCGTCAATTACCGTCGGCAACTTCCTTCCCAGCTCCAGAAGTTTCGCGCTTTCGGTTGTAGCGGGGTGGGAGTGATTTCGACAGGGAAACTGCTTAGGAACCCTCGTCATTTACTTTCGCCCCCCCTCCTCCTTCCTGCTTAGGAGCCCTTGCGTGCAAAACCACAGCCGAGGAATTTCAGTAGCTGTACGAGTTTGTTCCCTGGGTACATACACACCACTTCAAGCTCCAGCCTTGGGATCAGCTTCAGGATTCTCACTCAACTCCTCGTTTTCGCTGCTATGGCCTTAGCATCTGATTACCCGTCCTTTGTGGATGCTCTTAGTTTCTGGAAGAGTCTGGAGCGGACCGAAACATTGCTTCAACCTCTGACCTTCTCCAGCAACACGAGCAAAATAAGCCAGGCGGCATTGGAGACATCCGATCCGGCATTCTCGGGTCCGACGATGCTAGATCGTTACGCATCGGATCCAATGACGTCTGTAGTACCAGCGGTTTCGACAGACCCGGCGGTAACGATGGAGCCAGTGGCGTCGGAATCGCTGACGTCCGAACAAGCAACACCACTGTTGCCGACTGAAGTTCTTGTAATGGTTGTAGCAGCAGCCGGTTCGGGTAAGGCATCGACGTAATCCGTACCTACCTCACAGCTGACACCGTCTCGTATCCCGAAACCAAGCGGTCAACGAATGATCTTGAAAAGCCGCGCGGAGGGGACGTCGTTGATTCCTAGACCCGCAGGAGCCGCTGCAGCAGAGAGGCTGGTGCGAAGCAGAAGGAGTTCCAACGGCTCAAAGCAGCACGAAGACAGGACTAATGCCATTCCCGCGGCTGCGAAGAAGGCGCGTGCCGGATCATCGTCCAAGGTGGTGCTGGCTGCGAGCTCATGGCGTCCGTGGAGGCCGTAAGCGCCGCTGTGACTCGCTGCAAGCTCCAACCTTCAACTTGCTGATCTACCAAGACTCCACCCGAGTCATATGAAAAAGAGGGACCTTCCTTGGGGCAACCCCCTGTGGATTTCCTCCTGGGCAAAACTAACAAACAAACAAACAAACAAACGAAAAAAAAAAAGGAAAAAAAATGCAAATAAAAAGAGAAAAGCACAGGCATACTCCAGCGGGATGAAGGAGGAGATCACAGAAGCAGGGCCTCGAGCAGATTGCAACAATGGGGAGGTGGTTGGGAGGTTGGGGAAGTGGGATGCTGGTGGGTCCCTTTTTTGCACCCTGCTCGTCAGGGTGTTCGGGAGAGTGGGTTGGGAAACTGGTGGGGTTGGAAGGGTGATCGATCATCTGCTGCAATGCCGTTTGGATGTGCTTTGAGTGTGCTCCCCCAGGTTGGCATCAAGCCCTCTGCGCTCCTCACGGGATGGCTATGGTCAGGAGCGCTCCTGAAAGGATGCTCTGGGCTGGAGCGCTCCTCAAGGGATGGCTCTAGGCTGGAGCGCTCCCCAAGGGATGGCTCTGGCCTGGAGCGCTCCCCAAGGGATGGCTCTGGCCTGGAGCGCTCCCCAAGGGATGGCTCTGGCCTGGAGCGCTCCCCGAGGGATGGCTCTGCCCTGGAGCGCACCCGAAGGGATGGCTCTGGCCTGGAGCGCTCCCCAAGGGATGGCTCTGGCCTGGAGCGCTCCCCAAGGGATGGCTCTGGCCTGGAGCGCTCCCCAAGGGATGGCTCTGGCCTGGAGCGCTCCCCAAGGGATGGCTCTGGCCTGGAGCGCTCCCCAAGGGATGGCTCTGGCCTGGAGCGCTCCCCAAGGGATGGCTCTGGCCTGGAGCGCTCCCCAAGGGATGGCTCTGGCCTGGAGCGCTCCCCAAGGGATGGCTCTGGCCTGGAGTGCTCCCCAAGGGATGGCTCTGGCATGGTGTGATTAGAGGCTGTAGCTCAAGTTGTTTTAGGTATATATGGGAATGGTTTTTTTAGTCAATGCTCATCCAGGAAAATGCTTCACTTGTACAACATTTGAGATGGGAACAAAGATGCAATTGTACCCCACTCAGAAACTCAAGCCAAACCTGAAGTGAGAGGGGCAGGAGGAACAAGTTGCTTAGGGCTGCTTGTGTGTCTGGAGAGTTTATGAGCAGAAAGAATATAGAAGACGCTTGGCAAACAGTCTAATATTTCACATGTAGTCATTGTGTGGCGCTTCTGCTTTCAAATCCTGTAGGATGATGCATGCCTATGTACAAGTTTGTGGACCACTTTCACCACTGTAACTTCATTTCATAGCTGGCCATCATCACGTCACCTCAGAGTGGCCTGCAACACTGCCTTTCTGCAACGGGCTTCATGTCTGAGGCGCTTCAAGAATCGTCATAGTTGGTCATAATGACGTGTCACCTCCGAAGGCCCTGCAACATTGCCTTGCTGTAGTTGGCTTCATTTGTGCTTTACAACCCCTCAGCAACAGCATTCTTGAACTCTGTGTGTATTCCTTTGAACAATGCTCTCAGGTCGCCTTCGCTTCCTGCTGGCTGCACTGCCTCTGCCAAGCCTGGAATGGATGGGTCACTGCTCACCACTGCACGGATATTGCAGTTTAATGGGAATAAGGGAAAAAAGTTGGATGCTGGTCAAAATAGTGGATGAAATGATGAAATGGGGGTGAGGGACGTGGGGAACGTGGGGAGAGACAGGAACAATGAAAAGCCTATTGGCTCCCGCTAAACTCTATCTGCAATAAATCGTATTGCACCCTTTCCTATCACTTCACATACCTCGAAAGCTCTTGTCCCTGTCCCCGCCCATATCCAGCAGGGCAATGAACTGCCTTTCGGGCATCAGGGGATCTATCTTTGTAAAGGTCATTCGAAGCAAGCCATCTGGAGACAAGGGTCATGGTACACAACAAAGGAAAGACGGTCACATTTTAGCACGTGAATGCTTATTTGCAAGTGCAGATCCGTGACTAAGTGGGTGAATGTGCAAATGCGTTTGTGTGTGTCTTGAGGGTGTACATACTCCACAGAGAGAAGACAACGGAATACCTCTGGACAGAAAAGGGTGTCAAGAGGGAGCGAGGGAAGTAGCGGGGGTGAATGTGCTAACACGTGTGTTGTGTGTGTGGCGAGGGTGTAAATGCTCCACAGAACGAAAGGTAATGGAATAGCTTTGGGGAAGAGGGGGTGTACAAGCAGAATCAGTGAAAGAAAGAGCAAAAGAAAAAGCGAGGGAGGTAGTGGTGATGAATGTGCAATGCAAATGCGTTTGTTTTGCGTGTGTAATGAGGGTGTACCTGCTCCACAGAGAAAAAGAGAATGGGATGGTATTAGTCAGAAGAGGGAGGCACGAGAGGAATCATCAAGAGGAAGGGAACAAAAGAGAGCGAGGAAGGTAGTGAGGGTGGAGAGGTTTTGTAGAATGCCAAGCAAGAAATGCACCAGACTTGAGAAATGAAGGTGCGGGGAGAACGCACCAAGAGTGGGGTCGAAGCGAAGGCCAAAGGCTTCTCTGAACTTTATCACGACTGACAGCAGGGCATCGATGCGTTGTTGCTGAACCTCCTCTGCGTTCTCGAGAGCTGTGCATAAAAAACAAACAAATTTAAAGCGTTGAAAAGGTGGGTGGTGATTGATACGCAACTGTCGCGTCCGAGCAAAAAAATCACCCGCTGTCCCATCACTCCCCTCACCTTCATCCTCTGCCTGCACGTCCGCCTCCAATTCTGCAACAAAATCCTTCGCCTTCTGTAGCTGAGGCACCAGCATTGCAGCCCCAGCCTTGCCATCTCCTCACACTGGTGGTCCAGGTCATCCTGCTGCTCCTCTTGCTCTGGGGTGAGCGGAGGGGACGGAGAGGTGCACAAGAGGCCAACGATTCCAGACATGAGGTGGGGACACAAAAGCAACTTGGACTGGAAGTGACACCTACAAGCAGGCTGACAGCTTGCAACAAGTGCTCTTTATGGCACGAACAGCTTGCTCTCCCGGCCATTCTCGAAAAACAGAAGTTGTGAATTTTGCAATATGGGATGCTTACGTTTCAAGATCCTCTGCTCCTCAGCCAAAAAATCTTGCTCCAATTGCCTCAATTCGTTTAGCTTATCTGCGTCAGAAGGCGACGATTACGGCATAGTGTATAAGAATCGTGAACGTGGGTATACCCCATGCTTCAGATTAGGCAACACCTCGAAAAGTGCGAACTCACTTGTAGATGTGGACATTTCAACAACCAGAGCCCAAGCATTGATGCCTCACCTTGGGTCGTACACACTGTCGCCGAATCGCGCCGCGCGGCGTCGTGCTGCTTGGCGATCTGCTTATCGGCTAACGTGCCCAGATCCCTTCTAAACTCGCGAAGATCCCTGTCGAGCTGATCGACCTGTGCGTCACCAAGTATGTTGATCTTATCCTTTCCAGACGACGCCATCGAAGTAAATATTGTTGCAATGCTATTTGATTATTGAAGTTTGGATCTGTGATATGCTACCTGCTTGCAACAAGAAACACGGTGCAGCAGACTACGCGCTTCCTTTGCCAACGAAATGGAGTCACAGATCACTCCGACGATGAAGCACATACTGCACGCGGTGCGAGCTAACGTTTCGCTGTGTGTGGCGCAGGCAGGAGGAAAGTCGTGGCACAATCTAGGGTGTGATGGTGGGGTGATAATCGTGATGGACTGGAGATTCAAATTCAAGCGACAACCTCGCACGGTAACTTTCTCCGACGAGTTTCGCAATTTGCTGGACTGACAAACCCAATGCAACTCACCCCACCCACCTTTCAGCTGAACAAACCGCTCTGTTGCACTGCGCTCTCCCTCCAAAATCTGACTCGTCAGTGCCGACATCCTGGGCCACATCCTCCAGCCCTTTCGGCTTGCTTGAAACGGTAGCTTCCTGAAAGCTTGATTGTTGCACCTGCTATTCTGCTTCAAATGCATAACACATACCTTGGTAATGCATAACACATACGTTAGTGTCCAGCTTTACAACTAGGTAATCTTGGTTGCATTCCCACTCTTGCGTTCCTGACATTCGTCGCCATGGATACATCTGGGTTCAACTTGACCCTAGGAAATGATACGGATGTCAGCGCGCCGAGTGCAAACGACACGGAAGTTAGCATTTTCACAACGGGAATGGTTCCGTGCGGTGAAATCCCCGTTCCGATGGCTCCCAAAGGCGCATCTTACATAGCTAGCGTCTCATTGCTGGTTCAGCTGGTTATGCTAGCGATCGCTCTTTTGGTGGGCCACGGTCTTAGACGGAAGAAAATAGTTATAATCCCTGAAGCTGGCGCAGCGTTAGCCTTTGGTATGCCGATTAAAGTGAGTTTGCTCTCGTTTATATTCTTCCTAAACGCGCTATTTTCTCCAGGTGTGCTAGTAGGGCTGGTTGTGAAGTTCCTTCGCCATGGTTCGGAGTTCCGGTAAGTCCGCGTTCATAACTCTTGTTTGATTTCAACCGTGCAAACTCCGACATACTTTGTTTTCACAGGGAATGGATTAACTTCAACAATAACTTCTTCTTCTATTTCCTGCTACCGCCGATAATATTATATCCTTTTCACGTCGTCTGTGTCCTTAAATCTGTTTAAATTTCCGCCATTACGCCTTAGTATCTTGCTCTCTTCGCCTTGCCTTGTAGACTACGCACGCATGTCCTTCCTCATCCGCACTTACGCTCCAAGCTTGGAGTCTCTTATTGCTTTATACGTGACCACTCTCTTCTCAATTGTGTTTGCGCAAAACCTTTTTTTTTTCCTTAACCGTTTTGACCATTTTGACATTCCACTGAGTCGGGATGGAGCTTGAAGACGGTAAGTGTTGGGCGTAGCTTGCTCGTTACTACTGGCTGTCAGTCGCTAACACCCAATCACTGTTTCAGAAACCATTCTTTAACAACTTTGGAGCAATTTGTACATTCGCATTTGCTGGGACGCTCATATCGACCTTGGTGGTGGGATGCTTCATGTGAGCCCGTTAATTGCTCAGCTTGATCTGTGCTTGCAAGTTTTTTTTTTTTTTTTTTTTTTTTTTTTTTTTTCTTTTTTTCTCGCTTTTGTATTCATTTTGAATAATCACAATCCTTTAATCACGGATTGATGTCTCGTTGATATTTTGTACAGGTATTTTGTTGGACTATTGCATGCTGCTCACGCCATGCCTATTATGGTGTGCCTTGCCTTTGGAGCCTTAATATCAGCAACTGATCCAGTATCGGTTCTTGCAGTTTTCCAGGTACACCATTACTTGATGCTATGATCCTTTTACTGTTGGGACACATCTGATGAGCGCTGCTGTGCGTTTGCAGGAATTGGGTGTTGACCGCACCCTTTACGCTCAAGTATTTGGAGAATCTGTGCTCAATGATGCAGTAAGATGCACCTGAATTGAAGTGGATTAGGCGATTTTTCGTATCAGATGCTAATCCATGAATATGTTGTACCTGTAGGTCGCAATTGTACTCTACAGGACCATGTTGTCATTTGTGACAACCAAGGTTGACGGCAGGGGAATATGGTTTGCTATTTCTTTTTTCTTAGCCAATTTCATTGGTTCGTTCTCGATAGGTAAGAGTATACCCGTTTTGTATTTATGCTGGCCTTTTTTTGTTATGCTGAAGTACATCCTTTTCATTGCAGGAGTGATTTTGGGCTTGTTGAGTGCCCTTGTCTTCAAGCATTGCGGTTTTGAAGATGATGGGTAAGATTGCTACACAACTTTCTTAATGTCAATTCGTCTTGGTGCAGTCTGTTGACCTGGTGGTCCTACTTTGTGCAGTCTCGCTTTGTTGCAAGCCTGCCTGCTTTCACTATTCCCCTATATGGCGTACATGCTCGCTGATGCCTTTGAATTATCTGGTATCGTTGCCATCCTTTTCGCGGGAATGGTGAGTTAATGCGTTTGCAAATTTTCCTCATGGAGAGTTCACTGATTGATTCAATGTTTCAGACAATGAGATACTACACAGCTCCACATCTGAATGAGAAGGCGTTGGCCACAACAAGTAGCTTCTTCTCCATCCTTGCAAAGTTATCCGAAACTTTCGTGTATGGTCATGTCCATTTTCCGCTGTTTCAGTTGAGTTAGCAAACGCTTGAGTACACCTATGTACGCAGCTTTATATACATGGGAGTCGCGGTGTTCTTGGAGAAACAAAGTTGGAGAAGCTACAGATTTACTCTGTTTGCTATCGTAAGGCTCTTTGATTTTCCTTCGTCTGATTTTTCTTCTCGCTCGTTTCTCTGACCTGACATCTGATTGTCTCGCAGTTTGCTATTCTTATTGCAAGGTGTTTGATTATATTTCCTTCTGCTTCACCTGGTTCAAAATAGCGCCTTGCTAATGAGGACGTTCTCCTTCAGGGTGTTCAACATATATCCCCTCGCATACATTGTCAATGCTTTTCGCCAGAAGCAAAGCAGAATACCAATGAATCATCAGCATGCATTGTGGTTCAGCGGTATGTTGTCGTTGATCTAGCTGTACCGCAGTTCGGACTTTTCCATCATAAAGTTGACATCTGTCCACTATACCCCAATTCTTTGCTCCAGGGCTTCGTGGAGCCATGGCCTTTGCCCTCGCACTGCAATCTATTACTGATCTTCCTGATGAATATGGCCGCGTTATTTTGACGTCAACATTGTTAACGATCGCTTTCACTGTGAGTGAAAACTTTTTTGACTTGAAACTTCCCAGTTGCAATCCAGCTCGTTGTTTTCACGGCAAAATACTGTATGCTGGCTCCATTCAGCCCAACTTCATCTGTTTATTACAATGGCTTATGATGCACAGGTGTTGTTTATTGGTGGTGCGACATCCCACATGCTTTCGTGGCTTAAGATCGAATGCAGTGGGGTCCGAAGTGAACACGATGATCAGGTGACCTGCTCCCTTTTGCACCCAATAACATGTGTCTGTGTGTGTGTGGAGGAAAGTAGGGGGAGATGAGGGGGTGCATGCGTGTGTGTTGGTTTGTGTGTGGTCTTGACCATGTACGGTATTCTGCAGGATACGCAGACGCAGGAGATACTGGTAGCTCAAACACCTGAAAAACCTCAAAGCAATTTGAAGAAGAAGTTTCAGCAGCTGAAGGAGAAGTAAGACTGATTTGCTTTTCAAACACTTCTATGAATTGTTTTTCCTGATAAACTTCTGCTGCAGGGCTAGCTTCGCTTCAATCGACAAGAACTTTTTGACTCCAGTTTTTGCAACACCGTCCCGTTCACATCCGCGTCTTGCGGAGCTGGATCAGAACAGTACGCCTCCGCAACCACATCGTCCAAGTTCTTCTTCAGTTGATGGTGAGTTCTGTTCTTGGTAACCAACTGCTCAGCAATGCTATGTTGCTGTACAACAGTACCATGTTCACGTTTTTTTGCCGGATGCGTATCACAAAATGATTTGATGAGGCAAAGTGGTTTTGTCATTTTGCATGGTTGTGCTTGCTCTATAATACTTCTAGTACGATTCGTCTTGTGGCTGCAGGGACAGAAAGGAGGGCAGTGGAAATCGAGCTTGCTCCAGTGGATGAATTGTTCCCAGTTGATGATGATAGTATGGCCGTTCCCCTGACTACTGCGCTTTCATTACCCCTGGAAGGAGGGCACCTCAGCAGGCGTGCTAGTTTCAATAGCCAGCAAGGAGGATGAGGATAATCCATGCATGGCATGGCACTGACGATGCAGCTGAACTATGACCATGGCTGTTCAGTGTGCTTTAGTTAATTGCTGTACAATGTGCTTTGATGTGAATTCATTTTGGCGAAGTAATACCTGAATATGTGTGGGATGGGATGTCACAACAAGTGTACAATCTGGCTTGAAGCCTTTATACCATGTAGAAGTCCCTAGCTAGTTCTGCACACCACCCTACAGCTTACTATTGTTGCATCCACATGCATTCTGCTTCAACAAGGCCTTCAACAATCCTACGTAAACTGCCACAAGGAACCAGCCTCGACAGATGTTGCGAGAAAAGGGCTTGCCGATGCACGGTTACTTTATGATCCTGTACAGAATATCAGTTTCACACGTCACCAGCCTTGACAACCACAGTGTAGTTGCGGCGGGGGTCAAAGTAGCGGCGGTAGATGAAGAAGCCACCACCAAGCAGCAGAGCAGCGAGGGCTGTGATGGCAATGAAGGCCAGCCACCCAGTCAGCACTAGTGGAGAGCCCTCTGCCTGCTCCTCTGCCTCAGCCTGAGCCACCAGCTGGATCTGAAGGTTGGAAAGAAGGTGGGCAGAGCGACACATACGGTCAAATCAGGGGAGGAAAGGTTGGAAGAGAATGAGAGGACATGGAATAACAAGAAAAGTTATAACGAGAATATGAGCACTTTCACTGTAGGTCCAGCCATAACCCACCTCTGCTATCTTCGTAAGCGTGTCCTCAAGCTGATTCTCATTCACCAGCCCTCCCACGTGCCCGCCACTGCCTGCCACCACGCCCACCATCTGCCGGCACTGCTTATCCGAGATCTTAGTGAGCGGCGTGTCCACGAGGCACTGCCCAAACACCCCCACAACTGCTCCCTTGTGCTCGCTGAACCCCGACACGTTGGTGCTGTTGCAGAGGGCATCAATGTCCGCGTGGCAGGGCTTGGTTAGGGGTGCGTTGCTGTGGTACATCCACAGGGCGTTGCGCACCACATAGGTCACCTGGGAGTGAGGTTGGTGCGGAGGTTGGGAATTGGGGAGAGGGAGAATTGAGAACAGCTGAAAGCAGCGAGGCACAGCTTGGTGAGGGATGTGTTGCTGTGGTACATCCACAGGGCGTTGCGCACCACATAGGTCACCTGGGACTAGGTGGGGAATTGGGGGAGGGAGAAACGAGAACAGCGGATAGCAGTCTGGCATGGTTCCATACCAATCACCAAGTTTCGTTTGGAGTGGTAGGCGGGGAATACACAAAATCATTAAGAATGAATGGTCAACCGCATCGGTCACCTGTAAGCCTGCCTCTTCTAATCTCAGTGGGTATGGTACGAGCAGGCAGCACAGGATGGTCCCATAGTAACCCTCCTCTGTCTCCTCCCCCATAGACATCTCAGCCGCCTCGTCCTTTGAGGCGCCTCAAAAGCTCTACAACATCACACTTGTGCCTCTTCTCACATCGGACTGGCAGGCAGGCTCGAGGGTCTGGTACGACTGCAGCAGGCAGCGCAGGATGGGGCCATAGTCGCCCTCCGACTCCTCCCCCATTGACGTCCCCGCCTCCACATCCTTTGAGGCGCCTCAAAAGCCTGCGGTATCACCCTTGTGCCTCTAACCTAGACCAGAAGGGCCCTTCTCACCTGTAACTAGCAGGGCTCTTCGCACCTCGGACTGGCAGGCAGGCTTGAGCGTCTGGTAGGACTGCAGCAGGCAGCGTAGGATGGGGCCATAGTCACCCTCCTCCGTCTCCTCCCCCATTGACATCTCTGCCGCCTCGTCCACCTCGCTGCACTTATCCGCCACGTCAGCATCGCACTGCAGCTGCAGCGCGATGTCGGTGCGGTAGTACTGCGACTGGCGCATGGTCTGCAGGTCCACCTCAGCGCGGCAGGCTACACTCATGCCAGACTGGAGGGGATTTGAGAGGGAAACAGGGAAAGGAAAGCGGTGAGCATACATCTTTCACTCACAGCAGCTGCAATTCAATGTCGGTGCGGTAGTACTGCGACTGGCGCATGGTCTGCATGTTGACTTCAGCGCGGCACGCCATACTCATGCCAGACTGGAGCAGAGGATGAGGAGGAGAGAGGGGAAAGGAAAACGGGTAAGTCACACTGCAGCCTGCAAGGCAATGTCAGTGCAGTGGTACTGCGAGCGACTGGCGCATGGTCTGCAGGTCCACCTCGGCACGGCACGCCACACTCATTCCCGACTGAAGGGAATGTGAAAGGAAGGGAGTCAAGGAAGGAGAATGCAGTGAGCACACATTGCACTGCAGCTGCAAGGCGATGTCGGTGTGGTGGTACTGCAATGTCAGAGCAATGCTTCCTACCAGAGCAAAGCGGCTCTCACCTCCTGGATGTGCCACTGCAGGCAGCGGAAGGCATGGCCGCTTATGGGGGCACTCCAAGAAGAAACACACTGGGCGCGGCACACAACCAGAGGGCACACTTCGGACCAGAACAAGGCTTCGTACCAGAGCACAGCGGCTCTCACCTCCTGGATGTGCCACTGCAGGCAGCGGAAGGCATGGCCGCCCATGGGCGGCACTCCGCGGCAGAACTGGTGCAGCTCCAATCCACACGCGTTCATCAGCGTGGGCGTCAGACGGATGTCCGATGCCTGGTGAAGAAAAAGGGAGTGGAGAAAGAGGGAGGAGAGGGGGAGAGATATGAGTATGGCGGGTGGCAGAACTGGTGCAGCTCCAATCCACACGCGTTCATGAGTGTGGGCGTCAGGCGGATGTCCGACACCTGGTGGTGCGGGAGAGAGAGAGAGGCGGTAGGAGGGCAACGAGGAGAAAAGGAGGCAAGGCTATGGCACATGACAGAACTGGTGCAGCTCTGGTTTACACGCGTTCGCGTGGGCGTCAGACGGATGTCCGATGCCTGGTGGAAGAAAGAACATGATAGAAAGGATAGAGGGATGATATGTATGGCTACGGCACATGGGAGAACTGGTGCAGCTCCAATCCACACGCGTTCATCAGCGTGGGCGTCAGGCGGATGTCCGACACCTGGTGGTGCAGGAGAGAGAGGCGGTGGGAGGACAACAAGGAGAAAAGGCGGCAAGGCTATGGCACTCCACGGCAGAACTGGTGCAGCTCCAGGCCACACGCGTTCATGAGCGTGGGCGTCAGACGGATGTCCGATGCCTGGTGGTGCGGGAGAGAGGAAGGATAGAGGGATCCGTATCGCTATGGCACATACTGGTGCAGCTCCAGGCCACACGCGTTCATGAGCGTGGGCGTCAGGCGGATGTCCAATGCCTGGTGGTGGGTGATAGGCGGATGGTGAAGGGTGAAGGGAGCGAGGAAGAGAGGTGACGGGAGAGAGGAAGAGAGGTGACGGGAGAGAGGTGAAGGGAGAGAGGTGAAGGGAGAGAGGTGACGAGAGAGAGGTGACGGGAGAGAGGAAGAGAGGTGACGGGAGAGAGGAAGAGAGGTGACGGGAGAGAGACGTAACGGGAGAGAGAGGAAGAGATATGGCTATGGGACATGGCAGAACAAGAGGTGCTCCAAGCTAATTGCCTGCATTCATGAGTGTGGGATTGGGGAAGATGAGTGAGCTGGGTGGGGAGGGGGGCGAGAGGGGGAAGGGGGGAAATAGAGATGAATGCAGATGATATGCTAATTGATACGGTCAATAATGCAGATGATATGCTAATTGGTACGGTCAATAATGCAGATGATATGCTAATTGGTACGGTCAATAATGCAGATGTCGTCCCTCCCCACATGCCCCGGCCTGGCCCCACATTCCCCTGCACACACACACAGCACCGCTCTGCACCCACCTCCATGGCAGTGAACCACAGTTCCTCCGCCTTGCACTTGGCCGACAGCTTCTTCCTGTTCTGCCGCAGGCAGGAGAGCGTGCGGCTGTGGTCCCTACCCGCATACCCCGCCCCCACATATTTCATCTCATACGCACTGCACCGCTCTGCACCCACCTCCATGGCAGTGAACCGCAGCTCCTCCGCCTTGCACTTGGCCGACAGCTTCTTCCTGTTCTGCCGCAGGCAGGAAAGCGTGCGGCTGTGGTCCCTACCCGCATACCCCGCCCCGGCACCACAGTACATGTCAGCATCGTCCTTGCACGCCTGCTGCAGAGGCACGTCCAGTGCTGGGTCCTCCACCTGCCTGCGGTTACAGAGAGCCACAACATGAAAAAGAAGGGATGGAGGAGGAGAGACGCAGTGGTGGCAGGCATAAGAGCCACGGCACATGTCCACGTCGTCCTTGCAGGCTTGCTGCAAGGGCACGGTCAGTGCCTGGTCCTCCACCTGCCTGTGATTGGTTGGCACACAGGGGGAGGTACACCAAGAAGGAGCAGGGATGAGGGAAGAGAGGGAGATGGGATAAGGGTGGGTGGCAATTGCAGCAGTGGTGGTGGTGAGACTTGGCGCCAAAATACATGTGTTAGATTATAGCATCAGTTGGGTTGTAAATGTGCAAGTGTAACACCCAAACATGGGTGTACACCTTGGGCCAAAGCGCCCCAACCAGTTTTGGTTGGGCGCGTCCCAACCCCACTCTGCCATAATTGGCGGGGTGAACCAGGCCCCCCAATAATTGGCAGCTACCTCCAAAGCATTATTGGTGGCCACTCCTATTGGCTCACCAATAATGTTGCGGGTACCCAAACTAGTTCCCCATACTTCTCATCTCCTATATGTATCCACCACCATTCTAATCAAACCAACACTTCAGTTTCTCACATGGTATTCAGAGCAACTACGGCTCACACCATCTTAGATCCTAAGGACCGCACCTACCACGTGCCGCATCACGCCCCCCCCTCCCTCACGCGACACTACGTCGCTCTTCGCGCCTAGCGCGCTCCTACGCCGTCGCGGCCCCCCTCCCCTTGCGCTAAATTCCAGCGCCCCTCCCCCCCTTCCTATGGTCAATTCCGCCTCTCACGGCCCTCCCCTCTCTCCCACGAACGCGCCGACCGTCGGAACGGCCACGCCAACCGTCGGAACGGCCAGCGCGACTGTCGGAACGGCCAGCGCGACCGTCGGAATGGTCAGCGCGACCGTCGGAATGGCCAGCACGACCGTCGGAACGGCCAGCGCGACCGTCGGAACGGCCAACACGACCGTCGGAACGGCCAGCGCGACCGTCGGAACGGCCAGCGCGACCATCGAAACGGTCAGCGCGACCGTCGGAACGGCCAGCGCGACCGTCGGAACGGCCAGCGCGACCGTCGGAACGGCCAGCGCGACCGTCGGAACGGCAAGCGCGACCGTCGCAACGGCCAGCGTGACCGTCGGAACGGTCAGCGCGACCGTCGGAACGGCCACACGGACCGTCGGATCGGCCAGCGCGACCGTCGGGACGGTCAGCGCAACCGACGGGACGGCCATGTCGACCGTCGGCACGATCAGCGCGACCGACGGGACGGCCACGTTGACCGTCGTGACCTAAATCGCGGACGGGCGCCACTGCCACGACGAACGTGGGCGCTCGTTGTGACCTAATCCGCCGCCGCCACTGCCTTCCGCCGACGCGGAGCAATCCGCCGCCGCCACTGCCTTCCGCCGACGCGGAGCAATCCGCTGCCGCCACTGCCTTCCGCCGGCGCGGAGCAATCCGCCGCCGCCACTGCCTTTAGCCGACGCGGAGCAATCTTCCGCCCACGCGACCTGCTTTCGTCGCCTCTTGCAACAGCTGCTATCACTTTCGCCACCACACCGTTACATAGCCGCCGTGGTCTCATGTCGCGGCCTCACGCCGTCGCGATGTACCATCGACGCCGCCTGCTGCTACCGCGACCCTTACGACGACGTCACCGCCGCTCTCACCTCCGCGGCCACGACTACTAGCCGCTGCCAACTCACTCCACACTCCCACCGCCTCCTCCTCTCCCCGCTCCTCCCTCCTCGCTTCCTCCTCCTAAGGGCATTCCCACCCTCCTCCCCTCGCTTCCTCCTCCTCAAGGCATCCCAGCCCTCCTCCCCCCTCGCTTCCTCCTCTTCAGGGCCGTCCAGCCCTCCTCCCTACTCGCTTCCTCCTCCTAAGGGCCTTCCAGCCCTCCTCCCCCCTCGCTTCCGCCTCCCCAGGGCCTTCCGGCCCTCCTCCCTCCTCGCTTTCTCCTCCTAAGGGCATTCCCGCCCTCCCCCCCCCTCGCTTCCTCCTCCTCAGGGCCTTCCAGCCCTCCTCCCTCCTCGCTTCCTCCTCCTACGGGCGTTCCCGCCCCACCCCCCCTCGCTTCCTCCTCCTCAGGGTCTTCCGGCCCTCCTCCCTCCTCGCTTCCTCCTCCTAAGGGCATTCCCGCCCTCCTCCCCCTTCGCTACCTCCTCCTCAGGGCCGTCCAGCCCTCCTCCCCCCTCGCTTCCTCCTTGTCAGGGCATTTCAGCCCTCCTCCCCCCCCTCGCTTCCTCCTCCTCAAGGCACTCACCCCTCCTCCCCCCTAGCTTCCTCCTCTTCAGGGCCTTCCACTTCTCCTCCCCCCTCGCTTCCTCCTCTTCAGGGCCTTCCAGCCCTACTCCCCTCCTCGTTTCCTCCTCCTCAGGGCCTTCCAGCCCTCCCCCCCCCCCCCCTCGCTTCCTCCTCCTCAAGGCACTCACCCCTCCTCCCCCCTAGTTTCCTCCTCTTCAGGGCCTTCCACTTCTCCTCCCACCTCGCTTCCTCCTCCTAAGGGCATTCCCGCCCTCCTCCCCCCTAGCTTCCTCCTCTTCAGGGCCGTCCAGCCCTCCTCCCTCCTCGCTTCCTCCTCCTAAGGGCCTTCCAGCCCTCCTCCCCCCTCGCTTCCTCCTCCTGAGGGCCTCTCAGCCCTCCTCCCCCCTCGCTTCCTCCTCCTCAGGGCATTTCAGCTCTCCTTCCCCCCCTCGCTTCCTCCTCCTCAAGGCACTCACCCCTCCTCCCCCCTAGCTTCCTCCTCTTCAGGGCCTTCCACTTCTCCTCCCCCCTCGCTTCCTCCCCCTCAGGGCCTTCCAGCCCTCCTCCCTCCTCGCTTCCTCCTCCTAAGGGCATTCCCGCCCTCCTCCCCCCTTCGCTTCCTCCTCCTCAGGGCCGTGCAGCCCTCCTCCCCCCTCGCTTCCTCCTCCTGAGGGCCTTCCATCTCTCGCCTCCTCCTCCTCAGGGCCCTCCAGCCCTCGCTTCCTCCTCCTCAGGGCCTTCCTCCTTCGGCTGGCGTGCCGCATCATCCGCAGCAGCCCCTCCTTCGGCTGGCGTGCCGCATCATCCGCCGCAGCCCCTCCTTCGGCTGGCGTGCCGCATCATCCGCCGCAGCCCCTCCTTTGGCTGGCGTGCCGAATCATCCGCCGCAGCCCCTCCCTCGGCTGGCGTGCCGCATCATCCGCCGCAGCCCCTCCTTCGGCTGGCGTGCCGCATCATCCGCCGCAGCCCCTCCTTCGGCTGGCGTGCCGCATCCTCCGCCGCAGCCCCTCCTTCGGCTGGCGTGCCACCTCAAATGCAGCAGCCCCCGCTCCCAGCTGGCGTGCCGCATCCTCCGCCGCAGCCCCTCCTTCGGCTGGCGTGCCACCTCAAATGCAGCAGCCCCCGCTCCCAGCTGGCGTGCGACGTCACCGCCGCGGCACGTACGATTGACTTGCCTCCTCACCTGCAGCAGCCCCCCCCCCCCTTCCCCCCCTCTCCCCCTCTCCCCCTCTCCCGGCTTGAAGATTCAGGGGTTGTGCACATTTAAACCCTTCTTCTGCTAAGGGGTTGTGTTAGATATAGCATCAGTTGGGTTGTAAATGTGCAAGTGTAACACCCAAACATGGGTGTACACCTTGGGCCAAAGCGCCCCAACCAGTTTTGGTTGGGCGCGTCCCAACCCCACTCTGCCATAATTGGCGGGGTGAACCAGGCCCCCCAATAATTGGCAGCTACCTCCAAAACATTATTGGTGGCCACTCCTATTGGCTCACCAATAATGTTGCGGGTACCCAACCTAGTTCCCCATACTTCTCATCTCCTATATGTACCCACCATCATTCTAATCAAACCAACACTTCAGTTTCTCACAACATGTCCGCATCATCCTTGCAGGCCTCCTGGAGAGGCACGGCCAGTCCTAGAGGGTGAAGGGATAAGGTTGGCAATCGGCGTTTGCAGCAGTGGTAGTGGTGCTGCTACAACCCTAAACCCGAAACCCTGCCATACCTGCATCCACAACGGACCTGTGCTTGCATCCCCACCATACCTGCGCTCAAAATAGAAAACCTCCTCCCTGCACTCGGCGTTTTGCAGCTGAGACACCTTCTCAGACAGGCAAGAAGAATACACTCGCCCCTTTCCTGTCATACTTGTGTGTTTGTATTCGCAACGTACCTGTGCTCGAAGTAGAACACCTCCTCACGGCACTCGGCGCTTTGCAGCTGAGACACCTTCTCAGACAGGCAAGAAGAATACACTCGCCCCTTTCCTGTCATACTTGTGTGTTTGTATTCGCAACGTACCTGTGCTCGAAGTAGAACACCTCCTCACGGCACTCGGCGCTTTGCAGCTGAGACACCTTCTCAGACAGGCAAGAAGAATACACTCGCCCCTTTCCTGTCATACTTGTGTGTTTGTATTCGCACCGTACCTGTGCTCGAAGTAGAACACCTCCTCACGGCACTCGGCGTTTTGCAGCTGAGACACCTTCTCAGACAGGCAAGAAGAATACACTCGCCCCTTTCCTGTCATACTTGTGTGTTTTTATTCGCAACGTACCTGTGCTCGAAGTAGAACACCTCCTCACGGCACTCGGCGTTTTGCAGCTTAGACACCTTCTCAGACAGGCAAGAAGAATACACTCGCCCCTTTCCTGTCATACTTGTGTGTTTGTATTCGCACCGTACCTGTGCTCGAAGTAGAACACCTCCTCACGGCACTCGGCGTTCTGCAGCTGAGACACCTTCTCAGACAGGCACTTGAGCACCGCCCCTCTAGCAAGGCTGCCCCACCACAAGAAGGTTCAGCTCAGACGTGTCCCTGGTTCCTAACGTACCTGCGCTCAAAGTAAAAGACCTCCTCCCTGCACTCGGCGTTCTGCAGCTGAGACACCTTTTCAGACAGGCACTTGAGCACCGCCCCTCCGCACGCCTGCCCCGCGGCCGCTGCTGCAGCAGCCATGGCCCCCTCCACGCCCGGAGGGGCGCAGGCGTTCATGCAGAGGTGCTGCACGTCCTCGAAGCACGCGTGGTTGAGGCGGAAGTTTAGGCGGAAATCTGATGGGGATGGAGAATGGTGTGGAGAGGTAAGGATGAGTGGTGAGGGGTGTTGGGTGGTGCAAGGCGTTCATGCAGAGGTGCTGCACGTCCTTGAAGCACACGTGGTTCAACCGGAAGTTGAGACGGAAATCTGGAAGGGGAGTGGAGGTGAGGAAGATGATTCAAATACAGAGGGAATGAGGAGTGGTGAGGGGTGCTGGGTGGTGCACAGGCGGCATGCAGAGGTGCTGCACAAACTTCAAGCAGGGACATTTCAAAAGGACAGGACGAAGCGCAAGCTGATGTGTAATTTTTCCTGCTGCAATGTTCCTGAAGATGTGGTAGATGCTGCAATAGGGAGTTGACTGAGCCGTGAGGTAATTTTTGCGGCGCCTCAAAAGTTGACCGAGGCACTCACCCTGTGCGCTGTGTTTTGAGTTGACTCGAAAGTTGACTGAGCCACTCACCCTGTGTGCTGAGTTATGAGGCGCCTCAAAAGTTGACTGAGGCACTCACCCTGTGCGCTGCGCTCCTCGTCCTTCTTGACCTCATCGGCACATCCCTTGCTCATGTCCGCCTCGGTCACATGGTCCTGCAGGCACTTCACCATGTCAGGCGCTGTGTAAGCAGAGAGAGAGAGATACGGGCAGACACGCAAAGAGGAAAAGACACACATGGGTGGGCACATGAGCATTGAGAATCAGCACATCCCTTGATCATGTCTGCATCCGTCACATGGTCCTGCAGGCATTTCACCATGTCAAGTGCTGGATGCGCAGAGAGAGAGAGAGAGAGATACGGACAGACACGCAAAGAGGAAAAGACACACAAGGGTGGGCACATGAGCATTGAGAATCAGCATATGCCTTGCCCATGTCTGCATCCGTCACATGGTCCTGCAGACACTTCACCATGCCGGGCACTGTGTGCGGAAAGAAGGAGAGATACAAATAGAGACACATAGAGGAAATGTCGGGCGCTGTGTGGGCAGAGAGAGGGACACACACGGAAACACAGACAGACACATGAGCTTTACAAACTTAGCAATGTTTTTACCTTACCACCACAGCCCCCCCTAAACCCTAAACCCTGCATATCATGAAAAGACGCCCCTTGCTCACCTTTGGAGCACAGGCGCGCTTCATCTCATCAACACACGGCTGGCGCATGGCGAACTTGAAGTCAATGTCTCCCGCGTAGCGGATCTCCTTACACCGCCCCAGCACACCACAGCCTCACCACACCACAGCCTCACCACACCACAGCCTCACCACACCACAGTGGCAAACATTCCCCCCTCACCTTTGGAGCAGAGGCGCTTCATCTCATCGGCACACGCATGGAGCATGGCAAACTTGAAGTCGATGTCACACATACTTAACTCACACCCACACTCACACCCACACTCACACCCACACTCACAACCACACTCACACCCACACTCACACTCATTCCATGCAGCTCACCGGCGCTGACCTTCACCTTACCCCCCATCCTCACCTTGGGAGCACAGGCGCTTCATCTCATCGGCACATGCCTGGCGCATGGCGAATTTGAAGTCAATGTCTCCTGCGTAGCGGATCTCCTGCAATATGGGAGAGGCGGTAGGGGGAAGGGTTGAAAGAAGAAGGGGGTTGAAATTCTAAGGAGAGTTGAACGAGGGAGGGGAATAGAAAGAGGGAGGAAGATTGAAAGAGGGAGGGCGGGTGAAAGAGGGAAGAGGGTTGAAATAGGGAGGGAGGTTGAAAGCGGGAGGGGGTTGAATTGAAAGCAGGAGGGGGATTGAAAGAGGGAGGATGGTTGAAACAGGTAAGGGGGCTGAAAGAGGGAGGGAAGTTGAAAGCGAAAGGGGGTTGAAAGCATGAGGGCTGGAAGAGGGAGGGCAGGCGGCACAAGCACACATCTGTAAGCTGTAAACAATGCCAGAATTCCTTGAGAACTCTCGTAAGAAATTCCAGCGATAGACGGCAGATTAGGAACCTTGACCCACCACAGCAGCAGGAGAATCACGTCACTATGAGCCAGCACCCACCTGGTCAAAGAGGGCGGCACGTCACACGGGGCGGGGCGCAGAAGGTCATTGCG
The DNA here is from genome assembly GCA_947470075.1 of Closterium sp. Yama58-4. Taxonomy (NCBI): domain Eukaryota; kingdom Viridiplantae; phylum Streptophyta; class Zygnematophyceae; order Desmidiales; family Closteriaceae; genus Closterium; species Closterium sp. Yama58-4. Next base: position 78,210 of record CANIUD010000501.1, on the reverse strand, counting down.
GTGGTGTATGCTTGCGCGCGCTGACCCAAGAATTAACTATTCATGAATCCAGTGAAACAGCTTAAGGAGCAGCACCCACCTGGTCAAAGAGCGCACCGCGGCACACGGGGCGCAGGTCCTTGCGGTGATCCTGCAGACATGTGACTTTTGAGTCGACTCAAAACGAGGTGACACTTGACTTTTGAGTCGACTCAAAAGGTGACTTCAGTTTAGACATGAGCAAAAATTCGAACTCCTGTTCGGTTCGACTCGAAAGTGTTCGACTCGAACGTGTTCGAGTGGTTTTTCTGCCCAAAATTGTTCGTGACGAACACCTTGGTGTTCGTCACAAACACGTTCGACTGTTCGAGTGTTCGTGTGCAGAAAAATGCAGGAAAACCTAGGTGTTCGCGAGCACAACGTGTTCGTCGCAAACACCTAGGTGTTCGTGCATTTTTCTGCGCGTCAAAGTTTGACGCACTGGTTGGATCTAAAAGGGGGGGGGCGACGATTGAGCTCAAAAATGAGCTTAATCGTCGATATAGCCTAAGGATGGCATTCCACCCCCTACCCACTTAAACTAACACATTGCCACAGTTGAAATTCCACTTGTGGCTGGAAAGGTTAGGTATAAGGTTGGATTAGGGTAGGAGACAGTTACAAGAAGGAACTAAGGGCATTACGGTTTAGGTTGGAGTTAAGCAAGGCGAAATTGGATATCCACCAGATCTGCGCAAAGCCTAACTATATCTCTTGTAGGGCTATAGGGAACGTGGCATTGCTTCTAGTACACTCGCCCTGCCTGAATGTGACCATACTGAAAGAACCCCCCAAGGCAAACTGTTCGAGTTCGGGTCAAACACCTTAGTGTTCGGCCTTGCCTCAAAACTGTTCGACCCTATACTCGAACGGGGAACACTAACATTTAGGAAAACTGTTCGAGTCAAACGTGTTCGGTTCGGTTCGAATTGACCAAGTGTTCGCAAACTGTTCGAGACAAACGTGTTCGGTTCGCTCGTTGCTCATGTCTGAAGTTCAGATTTTTTTAGTCGACTCAAAAGTCACCTCGCAGCACACAGGGCGCTGGTCCTTGCAATGGTCCTGAAGACATGTGAAGACCCGCGCGTGCACCAGCTATACCCACCTGGTTTCAAAGAGCAGCACTCCCCTAACAGCACATCCTTACCTGGTCAAAGAGCGCAGCGCGGCACACGGGGCGAAGGTCCTTGCGGTGATCCTGCACACATGTGAAGACATGCACTATCTATACCCGCCTGCCACCTGGTCTCAAAGAGAGAAGCACCCACCCACCTGGTCAAAGAGCGTGGAGCGGCACACGGGGCGCAGGTGCTTGCGGTGGTCCTGCAGGCACGTGAAGACCCTCGCATGCACTCCATATGCATCCACTGAATGCCCTTAGAGAGAAGCACCCACCCACCTGGTCAAAGAGGGCGGCGCGGCACACAGGGCGAAGGTCCTTGCGGTGATCCTGCAGACACGTGAAGACGCGTGCGTGGCCGGGCGGCACGTCCTTGCACAGCTTCTCCTGGTCGGCTGGTACATGGACCCACGGAAAAGAGGGAGAAGAGAGACAGCAAGCATGAGTAGCAGTGTGTTGAAGACGCGTGCAGGCCGCACGTCCTTGCACAGCTTCTCCTGGTCGGCTGGTATGTCGGTGGGAGGGAAGAGAGAGAGAAGGGAAAGAGGAGACGGAAAAAGAGGCAAGATTTTGGGTGGCTCCCTTCCCCTGTAAGCAGGCGGCCAACACGTAAACGAGAAACACATGGCCCCCGGCCCCGGGCACAGGTGGAGTTTCGAGTTGACTCAAAGCACATGGGCTGGAGACAGGAACACCTGAGAAGTCTCCTTAGAGGCTCTTGCTGCCAGCCAACGTCCCACAGGCACTCGTTCCACTGGACACAAAAACACTTGACGCGATTCTAGGCGTATCAAGAACAAGAGGACATGCTGAAGTGGCTTTGGAAGAATGGCTCACGCTGGCATGCGTCATGCAGAGGATGGTCGAAGCGAATGTCCTCCGCTGCCCTCTTGGTGAGGCGGTGCACCTGATGGGGGACAGCGACAAAAGCGCGAGAAGCTTGGATGACACAGAGATGCGGAGACAACGAGAAGAGCTTGAGAGAAGGTGTGTACGGGCGTGCGGGCGTGTGAGAGTGTGTGTGTGTGCATGTGTGTGTGTGTGTGTGTGTGTGTGTGTGTGTGTGTGTGTGTGTGTGTGTGTGTGTCAGTCAGTGTGCACAAGCGTGCGAGCATTGTATCTGTGCATGCACGAATCACTATCACTACCACACCACTTTCACTCATTATATCCTCCACGCATCACCTTGCTTGCTCTTGCTGTCCCTACTACCACCACTGGCACTCGAATCCCATGCTCTTAAACCCCCTCCTGTAAAATCCCAATGGCTCCCAACTCTCCCTCCACAGCACACCTGCTGGCGGCAGCGCGGGTCCTTGAGCTCCTCCTTGTAGTCCTGCAGGCACTATGGAAATCACTTTTGAGAATTCTCAAAAGTGATTTCCATCACCTTGCGTGCTGTTCCTACTACCACCACTTGCACTCGGTCGAATACTCTTGCTCTCAAGTTCCCGTGGCTTAGAATCACAAGCCCTCAATCCCTCACCACCACACACCTGCTGGCAGCAGCGCAGGTCCTTGAGTTCTTCCTTGTAGTCCTGCAGACACTCCATCACCTTGCTGTCTCTGCTGCTACCACGTTCGCCACCTTGCCGTCCCTATTGCTACCCACTTTCACTCACTGCTCTCAAAATCCCCTTCCCCCATCAGCACACCTGCTGGCGGCAGCGGGGTCCTTGAGCTCCTCCTTGGAGTCCTGCAGACACTCCATCACCTTGCTTGCTCTTGCTGTTACCACCACTGGCACTCGAATCTCCATGCTCTCGATCTCTGCATGCCTAGGCGCACCTGCTGGCGGCAGCGTGGGTCCTTGAGCTCCTCCTTATAGTCCTGCAGGCACTCCATCACCTTGCTGTCCCAGTTTGCCACGTCACTGATGTCCTCCGCGTCGGGGTAGCACGTCTGGGGAAAGAGAGCAACAGGGGGTCAGTTGGTTGGTTGGAAGCACAGCGAGAGGGGAAGAAAAATCAGTTCGCCACGTCACTGATGTCCTCCGTATCGGAGTGACAGGTCTGGTGCAGGCAGAAGGGCGGGGATAGCAAGTAAGGCACAGAGAGTTGTTCGCCACGCCATGTTAAGTAGAGACATTTCCACTACAATTACAGTCAATACTCTTACCTCCACAATGCCCTTGTGTCATTATTTGCGACTGTTCATTATAGTCACATCCACTCCTCTCACATCCACGATGTCCTTGTGACAGCACCTGCTAATTATAATCCCATCCGTTACAATCACACCACTTTCACTCACCTCCACAATGTCCTTGTGGCAGTACTCGCTATAGTCCCATTCCCTACTATCACATCACTTTTACTCCCCTCCCTCACCTCCACAATGTCCTTGTTGCAGTACTTGCTCCTCTCACCTCCAAAATGTCCTTCTATTGTCCCATTCGCTACAATCACTTTCACTACTACTCTCTCACCTCCACGATGTCCTTATGGCAGTACTTGCGCAGGCTGGCATCGAGGCGGAAGTCCACGGCCCTGCGCTCCATCATCTTGTCAAACTCCGCCTTGCTGCGTGCGATGTTATGTCACGTGCACCCCATGCCGTGGACCATAGCATGCACCACATAAACACCATGCATGAATTCATGTGTGCACACCATGCATGCCATGATGTGTGCACACCATACATGCCATGCAAGCATGCATACTATGTCACCATGCATACAATGCACCCGCACAGCATATTCACACACAAAAGAGGGTACAGAGTTAGAAAAAGGCCAAGTCCTTCGAATCGAATGCTTCCAAGCCATGCCATGTCATTACCAGGGATTGGAAAACTCGGGGTGGGAGTGGTGCTCCTCCACCTACAGGCAGTCCTTCTACCCCTCATCCCCCACCCCTCGCGCCACCCACACCTAGAGATGAGCATTTGCTCTGCGCGGGTAGGGTCGGGCCGGGTCGGGTCAGTGGTTTCACTTGCCTGCCCCGTGCGGGCCGACCCGACCCGACCCGGCCTAAAACCCGACCCGAGCATGGAACTCGGGCCGATTCGGGCCGGGTTTCAGGTCAGGCTTGACCTGACCCGAATTCGGGTCAGGACCAAGCCCGACCCGATTTCGACACACTGGGGACGAAACCCTAGGTCAAATTGTTGTCGAGGGGTTTTTTATCCCCTCGACATCAGAACCTACCCACGCTCTCAATCTTGCCTAACGGCAGCAAGCAAGTCACCAAAGCTTAGACACTACTTAGTTACAACCCGTTCAAACCTCATTGACAGACATTTATAGCTAGTTTACTATCGTATCCTGCTGTTAACGGAAAACCGCGATGCAGGAATGGCGTTTTTTTACAACTTCGCGTTTTTTAGCGATACTTCAATTCACAGGCTGCACGCCTCGTTTTAGGCCAGCAGTTGCTCATAGGCGCGCCAGCAACTAACATTGCACCATTTTGTAGAGGTTCTTAGGGGCCGCGTGCACGGTATAGGGGCGGCCGCGGGTCAGGTCGGGCCGGGCTCGGGCCAGGGTCCTGAAGGTTCTGGCCCGACCCGGACCTACACACTCGGGTCAACTTGGACCCGGGTACGGGTCGGGTCGGGCCGGGCTGGGCTGGTTGCTCATCTCTACCCACACCCTCCCCCTGTCATCAGCCCTACCCCAGCCCCTTACTCGCCTCGCCCTCACCAGGTCTTGGAGAACTCAGGCTTGGAGCGGTGCTCCTCCAGGCAGTCCTTCACCCCCTCGCATCCCCTCTCTCTCAACTCACTCACCCATACCCTCCCCCACCCCCTGTCATCACTCCTCCTGCCCCACTCCGTTACTCGCCCTCACCAGGTTTTGGAGAACTCGGGTTCAGAGCGATGCTCCTCCAGGCAGTCCTTCACGCTACATCTCCCTCCCTCTCACGCTTCCCATACCCCTGTCATCAGTCCTAACCTCTGCCCCTCAATCCTAAAGCCCGCTACTCGCCCTCACCAGGTCTTGGAGAACCCGGGTTCGGATCGGTGCTCCTCCAGGCAGTCCTTCACACGTGCATCTCCGTTTCTCTCACAACCCCCATACCCCTCCCTCCTCAACGTCCCATCCCAGCCAGTTACTCGCCCTCACCAGGTCTTGGAGAACTCAGGCTCAGAGCGGTGCTCCTCCAGGCAGTCCTTCACGCGGGCATCCCCGGGCAGCACATCGGGACAAAAACGCCGCTTGTCATCCAGACAGGCTGGTATCGTTCAAGGGAAGGAAGGGAGAGAGGGGGAGATGGCACGGCAGGTCAGGGAGAGAGCGACGGTAGAGAAAGAGAGACACGAAAGACAAGGCATAGGAAGACACATAAGCGCCTTACAATGAATGCGATACATGCTGCCTTGTGGGGCACAGGCACATAACATGCTGCCATTTTACGTGATGCAACCATGACATGCTGCCATTTCATGCTGCACTTGTTACAACTCCCGGCACAGCATGCTCCACATCTCCCCCACCCCACCTCGGAACAGGCGCACGTTGAGGCGGATGTCATCTGCATTCTCCACCTCCTGCCGGAACAGCTCCGCCTGGCACTCCCAGTTGAGCTTCTTGCGGTTGCGCCGCTGCACACTCACGGGAAGGGATGAAGTGGAGGGAGAGGGGGTGTGGAGGGGAAGAGAGTGGGGAAGGGAATGAGGAGCCTTATTTGAGGCGTCTTGATGAGGAACAGCTCCGCCTGGCACTCCTTCTTGTGGTTGCGCCACTGCAAAGAGGAAGAGGGGTTGGGGGTGGGGGGTGGGGAGGGGGCAGGAGTGGGTAAGGTAAAGAAGGGCTGTATTTGAGGCGCCTTGAATCGAAACAGCTCCGTCTGGCACTCCCAAACCAGCCTCTTGCGGTTGCAACGCTGAGGGAGGGGAAAAGGGGGGTCAAGGATGGTGTGGAAGGATGTGCAGGGGTGGGATATGGATGCGGTGTTGGTCCATGCGGTGTTGGTCCATGCGGCGTTGGTCCATGCGGCGTTGGTCCATGCGGAAGCCATCTGCTGCGCCCTGAATCGAAACCCGCCAACAAGCACTCTCCATTTATCCCCCTGTCACACACCAGGCAGACACTCCCCACTCCCTCCATCTCACCAGGCACTCCTGAATGCGCCCCTCGCCTGCTTGCACGTCCCCAAAGTAGGTATCAGCGTCCTTGGAGCACAGCATGTTGAGCTGCAGATCCATGCGGAAGTCGTCAGCTGCGTCTCTTAAAGACCCACCAAGCACTAATCGTTCACCTGTCGTCGTACCACACACCAGCGGATCCATGCGGAAATCTCCTGCTGCCACTCTTACAGACCCACCAAGAGCTCTCCATTCATTCCCCAAGCACTCACCAGGCACTCCTGAATGCGCCCCTCGCCTGCCTGCACGTCCCCACAGTAGGTATCAGCGTCCTTGGAGCACAGCATGTTGAGCTGTGGGTCCATGCGGAAATCGTCTGCTGCGTCCTCCTGCGCCTCGAACACCATTATAGCACATTGGTCCGACACCCGCCCCGACTCCTTGCTCTCTCTGATGTGGCACGGAGTGAAACGGGGGTGATGGGGTGGAAGAGTTTGAGTTGATGCGGTGAAAATCGTCTGCTGCGTCCTCCTGCGCCTCAAACACCATTATAGCGCATTGGTCCGACACACGCCCCTGACTCCTTGCTCTCCCTGGCGTGGCAGCATGAGGGGAAAGAGGGGTGATGGATGGAAATTCTTGAAGTGGTTTTTTGTTCATGGTTCAAACAGCATCGCTGAGCATTGGCGCGACAAACCCCCCGACTCATCGCAGGCACGTGAGCATTTTGATGAGCTTGAGGTAGAGTGGCCAAAGTCATTATCACACTATCACCCACAGGACAATATACCCTAATCATATCCATATCATGTCATATCATATCCCTTCCCGCCCACAACATACCGCAGGCATGCGAGCACACAGTTGCTCGGCTCGAGTCAAGGTAGAGGAAGTCATGAAAACTCGATCGTCCATAACATAAAATCGAGCCTAGTCTTCATACTATACGTATTGCACCAAGTCTCTTGTTGCAGCTACAACATACCGCAGGCATGCGAGCACGTTTCCAGGCTCCGGGTAGAGGAAGTCGTCATCACAGAAGGATGCAATGTCCTCCTTGCACGCCTCCACTGGTGGGTGGGCAAGGGAGGGGGAAGGGGAAGGGGAGGAGAAAGGGGCGAACGGGAGAGAGGTGGTGAGGCAGGAGTCATCAAAGAAGGATGCAATGTCCTCCTTGCACGCCTCCACTGGTGGGTGGGAGAAAGGAGGATAACGGGGCGAAGAGGGGAGTGGTGAGGCAGGAACCATCACAGACGGATGTAACGTGATGCCCTCCTCGCATGCCTCCACTGCGAGTGCGGGGAGGGATGAGATGAGAAAGAGATGAAACCAGGAGAGAGATGAACAAGGAATATTTACGCAGCGGTGTGGTGTCCTTCTTGTACGCTCTCACACAAGCGCATACCCCTTGCATACAAAGACACATGCACGCACGCACGCACGCACGCACGCACCTACGCACCCACGCACACACACACACACACACACACACACACACACACACACACACGCACACACACACACGCCACCACCACCACCACCACACCCACACACAACATACAAACATACACACACAACTCGCCCACGCACCCATCTCCTTGTTCATGCTGATGTCCTTGTACAGCGCAATCTTGGCGCTCCCCTTGTGTGGAGAAATACAACACACGCGCATGCACACATAGACACCACCGCACACCCTAACCTACCCACGCCCACGCACCCATCTCCTTGTTCATGCTGATGTCCTTGTACAGCGCGATCTTGAAGTTGCGGATCTCCAGCAAACACTCCGCGGTGAACTCGGGGTTCGCTGCAAAAGACGCGCGGACGAAGCGAAGATGGCATGGCACAAACGGTGATGCACACGGTTAGGCAAGCGAAGATGCATGTACATGTGTGTTGCGGTGCGGCGCATGTAGGAGGAGTGAATATGAGCACAGGCTCGGTGCATAGTACACTGTACACGTGAAACTAGCAATGCCATTCCCCCCATGCCGTTTTCTTCCCCCCTTCAGCCCCCACCCCCTTTCACCAAACTGTCACCTTTCCCTTTCTCTTCATTCATGCCCTCCCCCCACCATGGTCAAGCTCTCACCTTTCATAACTGTCCCCGCTTTCACCAACGTGATCTGCATGCTTAGACATCGCTCCAAAGAGCGGTTGCTCTCATGCGACGCACCCCCCTAACATCTCGCATCTCTCCCTTTCCACTCATGTCCCCAACTCCCCCCCAAACATCTCACCCCCACCAGCATCTCACCTTTCACTTTCCCCGCCATCACCATCTTGACTTGAGTACTCAAACAACGCTCCAGAGAGCGGTTGCCCGTGGGTAGGTCCGAACAGTAAGCCGTTATCTCCGCCTTACACGCCCCTGCATGAGAGACAGGGACGCATCATGTTTGCTTTCCGAGAACCCTCTACCCAAGCGCTCCAGAAAGGGGTTGCCCGTGAGGAGATCGCTGCAACAAAACTCTTATTTCTGCCTCACACGCTCCTTGTGAAGGGAAGACAAGACAATGGAGGAGAGGGTGTTGGGGGGGGGGGGTGGGGGGGAAGAGGGGGAAGAAGGGGGGAGATGGGGGAAGAAGAGAACAAGCATGGAACTTGCACAGAAGAGAATCCACCTTGAGGCACGATATCGCCCGCCTCCTTCTCTGCTTTGACCACGGGGTCGTCGGCTGCTGGCTGGGTGGCGTTGGCCTTGCCGCTGCCTGAACGCCCGCATGCTGCGCCAACAGCACACCCACCTTGCTTTGCTTCACACCCACCCACCTTGAGGCACGATATCGCCCGCCTCCTTCTCCGCTTTGACCACGGGGTCGTCCGCTGCTGGCTGGGTGGCGTTCGCATTGTCCGCTGCCTGCACGCTCGCATGCCGCGCCAGCAGCACCGCCAGCAGTAGCAGCAGCGGGCGGACGGAACTCCGCCAATGTGTAGTCATGGTTGCTGCTGCGCGGAGAACAGGGGAGGGGTGCGGAGAGAAGGACGAGCAGGGGAGAGAGGAAGGAGCGATTGGAGAAAAAGTTGGACAACAAGTGGAGAAAACCACGAAGCAGCAGGGGATCGAAGGAACTGCGCCAACGGCTAGCCATCGCAGTGGCTGGATGGAGGCAAAACGAGAATTTCATGGTAGTAACGCAAGCGGTCTTCGGTACGAGCGCAAGCGAATCCCGTTATTACTCGTCAGCTATTCGACACGGCACCAGGTTTCAGCACATCGGCCATCGAGCTCGAAAGCTGCATCGGAGTTTAAGAACCAGCTAATTAGGAGTCATCTTTCTAGTTAGTATTTAGTCACCAACCCAAGAACCCTCAGTTTGCCGCCAATTTCCTCTGCTCGTTCGGATGGCGAAGTGCAGTGCGGTAAGAAAGGAGGTGACTTGCGTGCACTGTCTGTGCGATGGTAACGTCACGTGCACTGTGCGCGCGAATGTCTTGTGCAATCAGTTTGATTCGCTGCTTACGGGCAAGTCACTAGCTAGGCTAACGGGAATAAGAAACCATGGCGGGTCGAACGGATCTTACGATACTCTAAGCTGCGAGGCTGGTGAACTGTTGTCGAATCTCAGAAAGCTGTTGGAAATAGAATCAAGTAAAGGTAGCAATTCGATTGTCGCGACAGTGAATCACACGAATTGGATCATTCTCTCCATACGGCCTGCTGAAAGGCGCGGCTTGAAAAAGGCAGCAATTTTATCCCCTGCTCTTTTTAAAACAAGCTCTCCTTTTTCAATGGCATACTACGCGTCCGGGCAAATGATCCACGTAACACGTCGTCTCTCCTCAACTCGAGGAAGGGTAACTGATGAACCCCGCGTGTAGTTGACTGACACTAATCGATTTTCCACTCCAGATAGAGATCATGTCGGCGTCGCGCACACTCACCTTGCAATAGCGGCGCGAGGCTCGCAACAGCGGACCAGGTTAAACTCTAAGAAGGCCGGCAGGCCGTCGTCGTGGAGCTATTGGGCACCTGGCCGAGGCTACGCCACAACTCTTTGTGATCCCTAGGCTTGCTGTTGGTGAAATCTAGGTTTCCTGGTGATGCAACTTCCAAATGGCTGGAGGAGATGAAGGGGTGCAGCCCACAAGGCGAGTTGCGCGAATAGCAGCCCCGTTCGCTAATGTGTTGAGAATGATACTACCTGCTTAAACTGTTATTGAAAGTGCTTTTTACATGGATTAGTTGTCAGAAACTACTGGAAGTCAAGTATCGCACATTTTGAGTCGCGCATATATTCAAATTCCACTGCATTTTGAGGCTCTTCCGAGCACGCCCTCTTAGACCCTAGCCTCCGAGTTGCCTTTCCGCCAATCATAGCAGGGCTCTGACGCACTTCAGCTCACCCTTGGCAGGCTATCCCAATACACCTAGCCACCGCTATTTTCAACTTCTGACCTTGGCACTGTTCCCGATTTTCATGTAATCCCTGCCCAGCTTTTGGGGTTTTCTGTTAGAAACCTCGTTATAGGGGACTATGAATGACATCAAATGGAGATTTCAATCGGGCGAGTGTAAGACAATTTCGGCTCGTGTGGAGTCTGCTTGTTGTTGCGCATCCCATTGCGTAGCTTTCAGGAGTCAGGAACTAACTCTGCGTAGAGCGTATGACGTCCGACACAACCCTCGGTCAAAAACGTTTTGAAGGGTGCCTACCCCTTTGCACACGTGGGGGTTGAAGATAGACCGAAAGAAAATAGCGGTGGTTAGGTGTATTTGCAGCTGTTAGTAACTTTTGGAACTTAGGGCGTGTTACATTTTATATTTTTTTTGTCCGGACGGCTGGCCGTCCGGACGACTGTGTGGTTACGTAGCTCGTTCAATATCGTAGTTCGTCAGGGTCTAAACGACGTCGCATGTTTCGTATTGCTTACTCACGACATCGCATTGGTCGCAAAGCGACCGCACGACGTCGCAAACTTCGCACGCGTCCGGACAACCGTTCGAACTTTCAGCGATTTCGAAAAATGTAACACGGCCTTATTCTAAATTTTGTGTCAGCTTGTACGGCACCATTTATATATATTTTCCATCCATGCTGTCTAACGCACATGCCCATTGCAATTTGCAACTATCATTACAAATCTGGTGTACTATGCTGATGCCAGATCAATATACACATTATCCCATTGTGCCCATAATCACAACTTTAGCTAAACTACTGAGCATGTTTATGGAGTATCCAGCAAACAACCAGCATGAAAAGGAATACACAGACAAACATCTACGTAGCTTAAGAGGAATGTCCAGCAGCACCTGTCAAGTAAATAAAATTCAAAGGGAAGTGGGGTTTCACTAGTAGATCGTTGAGTGAGATTCTGGGCTGCTCCTTGTACATGTCAATTACTGAAAATTGGATGCTGAGATGTGAAAGGTGGGGATGGGAGGGTAACACACAGAGACCAAGTGGAGAGGATACTGTAGGGCCCTAAAGCACCTTTTGAACAACAGCAGTATCGAGAGCATCAAGGTCAGCAGCAACAGCACAAGCGCAACAAAACAAAAACAACTGGACCATCACTTACCTCCAGTCAGCATCAAGGAGGAAAGGTATGTCATTGCGAGGATCCTCTTTGTTGCACTTCTCACGCATGGCATACAGCATCGCACGTGGCGCAAAGATAGCATTGGGATCGCTGGTGGGAATCATGGGACTTATGCAGTAAAGTTGTCTCGTGTTCAAAGCAGGAAAGTGCAAACATAGTTATTCCAGAGTCACCTTAGTTTTCTCAGGAAGGACTTGTCAGTTGAAACACGTTGGGGCACAAAAGGGTTGGTAAGATAGGGACATGGTAACAGAACGGAAATAGCGGGGGTTATGATGCGAGGTAAAAACAGGCACGTACGATGAACTCCACAGCCTGCCTGATGTGCTGCAGCTGGTCCCATGCGCCACCAGCATACTCCTCAGTGACGGCAGAGGTCCACTGCTGCAGCTCCCTCAATCCCTCCTTGAGATACGCGTCGACATAATGTAAGGTGCAGCTTCGACGGCTAAGCAATACACTGAAAGGAGTAAGAGCGGCAACAAGCCAGAATCAAAAGGGGGAGGGAGGATGGGGGGAATTGAGAGAGATACAAGGGGGTTGTGGATGGGGAGAGGTGGGTTTCACAGCATTGTTTGAGAGAGGCAAACAGAGAGAGCTGGCAGGGGAGGGAAAAGAATGTCAGCTGTTGGTTACATGCATGGGAATGCAAGAAGCTAAATGAACATACTTGAGCAGCTAACTGTGATAATGGGTAAGGGGATTTGGGAGAGCGAAATCGGATGCTGAGAAGTAGCTAAAGATTGCAAGCCCCGCAAGCAGATCGAATATAATAACAGCCAGAATGCACGCAGCCAAATTGGCAAGCAGTGTGAAGACCGGGCTACAACACAGACCAATTGAAGAGTATCAAGTTGATGAGTCCAAAGGTTTGCCGGAAGAGGCTCTTGACGATGAAGGCAGGCACGTGGTTGACCTTCAATGTGTTGAGCATATCTGAGAGCTTGATAGTTATAGGGTTCCACCGTACTTCTGCTGCTGGCATTAAGGTTGCCTCGCTTTGTGCTGCTGCTGGCAGGTTCTGTTGATATGAATTCCTAAAAAAGCGAGTATTGATCTGAAGAGGTGAACACGGATGAAGATGGAATGATTGTATGAAGCATGCATCTCATCCCCCCTCCTCATATACACACGCACATACGCATCCGCCCATGCATACACAAAGAGTCATACACACACATACACACACACACACACATACACACACACATACACACATAAACACACACTCACACACACTCACGCATACGCCAAACACATATCCACACAGATACAAACATCCAAACACACACACACACACAAACGCACGCACGCACATATACACGCACGCACGCACGTGCACGCGCGCGCGTGCGCACACACACACACACACACACACACATACACACACACATACACACACACATACACACACACACACATACACATATACACACATACACATATACACACACACACATTTCAACAAGACTAGGCAAGAATGATTGAAAGGAGAGGGGTTTCACTAGCAGCAGTTGGGGTACATATAGCAAACCCTAACTGGGTTGTACTCGCTATAGAGCACCCCACTACAGGCTAGACAATAATAACATTCTGACAACACAGAAACGCACATCCACAAATTCTTACGACCGTATGCAAATCCATACCTCGGAACCGGCAACCAATAACTATACAACGTCGTTCCAAAGGTTGTTTGTGATGCGCGTGTACACCTTCTCCACGTAAGCTGCTGTTCAAAAAACAAGGCTGGGAACATGGGCTTCACGAGATGCAGCCCATCAGCCTCCGCTACAGTTATCTCATCCTCAGATGGGACAGTTGGGCTGAAGATGGCCTGCGGGGAAGTAGACATTGGATTAACGAGTGTTTGACGAACACTTAATAGAAGGAAGACGAATGAGGGGTTGTTGTCAGGGGAGTGTGGGATCGGATTAAATGGAATGATAAAATAACACTGATGCAACAATCATGTCCGAATCCTCACTTGACTTAGCCTATTCCCAACACCCAATTGCGAAATTTTCTCTCCTTCGCTATTGGCACCTGATGCAAGAAAACAACAACAATGTGTCCACAAACCGTCGCCATTCTGCTCACATACCTGATGAAATGCCACCGTTTCCCGTGGGACTTCATCGGTCTTGAAATATCTCATGAGCAGATGCAGCAGATACGCTGCGTTCACCAGCCAATACGCCAGCTTGCCAATACTCCCCACTGCATCCTCATCTTCCCCGGCACTAGATCTTGCAGCCTCGGCCTGTTGGTCGGAATTCGCGTCTGCGTGCACACCAGGAGCATCATAGGGAGCCTGAGGGCCAATGACAGTATTCATGATCCCAATGATCTTGTAAAAAAAATCCGTACGTTTGATTTCAAAGGAGCGCGAGTGCACGAGCGCACGGTAGATAACGCATGCTGAAACAGGAAGTTCGCTGTCAAAACCTAGATCCGTCTGGAACAGCTGTGGCAGTCTGTCTTGATCAAGCCGGGAGTCGAGGGGCTGAGAGGCGGGACAATGGGGGAAGGACAGCAGGGTGGAGAGGTCTAGGGATGAGAAGAGTGGGAAAGCGGAAGGCGATGCAGGTGAATCAAATAAGAGGTAATCAGAGTAAATCTAGGACAGGTAGAGGAAAAAAAAAGCAATAGTCCGCTTATTTGTAAACTCACCTGCACCTCCTTGGTTTTAGTGTGTCTTCTAGGTTTCACTTGCCGCACCGCGAGCAGGGCCGCGAGGGATGGCAGGAGAGGAAGGACTGCAAACAACGACATTAACATCGATAACGTCGTCTGACAAGCGGGACTTCGCGAACGAGAATTTCAGACGCTGCTTCCTCCTCTCAAGAAAATCGGACATCATTTTTCCTTTTATCGCCTGCAGCTCGTCCGCTGGCAAGCGGTGTACCAAAGCGGAATTCAGTCATTCAAAGAACGTAGACAGTTCTTCGTCGCGAGCATCCATTTTTTGCTGCTGGGAACACCCCAAAGTGAAACTTCACGTCTTGGCGTCCAAAAAGAAGGATTTACGATGAGACATCTACCGCTCTGGAGTGGCGAAGTGCTATTTAGATTGTAAGGTGAGCTCAGGACAGTCTCTATACTTCGAGCGACTGTCCGCAACTTTTTCCGCATTTTGTAAAGTTCTCCCAATAGATCTGAATGGCCAATAGGTAGGTCGTCTTCAAGGGATCAAGCTCTACCCGTGTGAGCCTTTTGAAAGGCCACATGTCCAGACTGTACATAGGTTCCTGCACTGCTTGGAGACCCAATTTTTCATGCAGTGCGCCAAGCTATCTAGGGAAGCGCGGGGAGGAGGATAAGAGGATGAGATTGCTTGATGAAACCGAGCTGGCAAGCCCTACCGGTTTGCTCGCGTAAGATGAACAAGGTTGTGTGAGGAAGACTGAGCAACAATCAAGGCTGCAGCTGCACCAATAATGAAATATATGTGTGTTGCGGCCTAGTTTTGGAAATGGGAAGATCCCAAGGCGCTGACGAGCTAGAAGCATACCGTCATATTCCGTTTGTTGCAAACTCAATGCTTTGTGTTTGGTACCGTATGCATACGTGCGGCCCTATATGCCATTTTCGTGAGTGTACCAGGTAGGGCGGGTCATGCGAGTTCTGGTTCCATTTTAGAGTCAGGTCCCGTTACCATGTTCTGTAGAGTGCCCAGCTCGGAAAGTGATTTGGGGGGAGGCTGGGAGGAAATCGTGACTGCCGTCAACATCGCGGTTGTGCGGGAATACTTTCGCATGTATTTGTAAACACCCTGAGTCCTC
The DNA here is from genome assembly GCA_947470075.1 of Closterium sp. Yama58-4. Lineage (NCBI taxonomy): Eukaryota > Viridiplantae > Streptophyta > Zygnematophyceae > Desmidiales > Closteriaceae > Closterium > Closterium sp. Yama58-4. The sequence goes on along the minus strand of CANIUD010000501.1, from coordinate 62,709 downwards.
GCTTCTTGTATCTGACGCTCGCCGGTTTGTTTGTAGGCGGGTTTTTTTTTGCTTCATCCCAGGACTTTGTAACCAATTTTTATTGGGTTTCCATGCCAAAAAAGAACCCAAACGTAAACGACATCCTACAAGGACGCGCAACGCAGTTCGCCAACCAGTTTGTTTTTGTGCGGAACCTGCGACCTCAGGTTTCATCGCCGATGCACATCTTCGCTGAGCTAGTGGGACTTTACTCTCTCGTCGGTATTCGGTAACTTTGGTTTACCCGTCGCGTAACTTTTGGAGTAACTTACGAAGAATCGTTGGCCAAGGTCCTTTTTTCTGAGTCCTTGGACAGCCCAAGGGCTCGATCCGTCATTTTAACGTCCAAGCGTGTCAACTGAACTAACTCATTTTTGAAAATCTGCCATTTCCAAAACGATCAAGGACCCGCCCTAATAGATGCTTTCTTGTCAGAAATCGCTTAGTAGGGGTGTCGCTCCAGAAGGCCATTCCTCACTTCATTCTTTGCTAAGCGTTGACAAATACGTTTTCCACCAGCTCGTAATCTTCTGTCTTCTCATCGTCCCTTCTGCCGCCGTTTCCAAACTGTCATAAGAAAGTAGCAAGTGTCACTGCCTGATGGGAAGAGTGGTGTTTCACGACTCAGAAGCGCAGAGAATGGGGGAGGCTTCCCCCGCGGAGTCCGCGCCTGCGCAAAACGTTTCTTCCGTCAACCCCAACGCGCCTTCCGACGGGGCTGGGCCCCCCGCAGTGATGGCGGAAGCAGCTTAAGACCTGGCGGACCTCCTAATTCAGGTGCGCGAAACCTCCTCCATTAAATTTTTCCGAAAATTCAGCGAATTCCCCCGGTCCTTCCCCCTCCCCCTCCCTCCTTCCGGTGCGCAAAGTACGCAAAGTCAGTCGTCTCCCCTTCCTCTCCTAAGTTTCTCGTCTCTGTATTCCCTCTGTCCTCCCCCCCACCCTCCCCCTCCCCCACTCCTTCGCTGTCCCCCATCCCGCCCAATTTCCGCACGCCACTTTATGGCGCCCGTGTTTTTCCCTTTTCCTTCTTTCCCCCCGCATTGCATCAGCCAAAGCCACCTCCCTTTCAGCTTCCCCTCCCCTCCCGTCCCCCCCTCCTCCCCCCCTTTCCTGCCTCCACCGTCCCTTCCCCTTGCCTTCCCCATTTCTTTCCCCATTTCCCCTCCTTTTCCCCCCCACGTGCAAGGAGCGTGGTACGGGGACATGGATGACGTGGCAGCAGCTTTAGACGCTGCAGAAACCTCACCGTTGTCCTCTCCTCCCTTTGTCTCCCCCGCGTCCTCCCCTTGTCTCCCCTCGATCTCCCCGCAATCTCCATTCCTCTCTTACCCCCAACATGCAGGGGGTGCAGTACGGGGACATGGATGACATGGCAGCAGCATTGGACGGCGGGGCTGATGCTGGCATGGTGGATGATGAGGGGCGCACATGTGGGGGAGGGGGGATAATGGGAAGGACACAAATGGGGGAAATAACGGGCGCACAAGTGGGGGAGGGTAGATAATGGGGGGCACACAGGGAGGGGGGGGATGAGAGGTGCACAGCTCGGAAGGGGAGGGGTGAGGGGCGCACAAGTGGGGGGGGGGAGATGAGGAGCGCACAGGTGGGGGGGAGATTGAGGGGCGCACAGGTGGGCGGGGGGATGAGGGGCGCACAGGTGGGGGGTATACGGGATGAGAGGCGCACAGGTGGGGGAGGGAGGATAATGGGGGTCGCACAGTTGGGGGGAGGATGAGGGGTGGGGTTTAAGGTTGCGATTAGTTTATTTGAACAAAGGTTTTTGGGTTGCGAAGCAACCTATTACAATCGTTATGTACAATTTTTTTCATCCTCTATAACATATGTTTATAAAAAATAAAAAAAAACTAGTAAATACGCTAAACATTTGCTACTCATTTGTCATGACAGCTAACCACTTGACATGGTACTGTATTTCTTTCAACTCTTTTTATTTGCCCTAACTCTTTTTTGTATGGGTGCATGGAGAGCCAAAATGATGTTGTAAATGTGCGACTGTTTATTCCGTAATGCATACGCAGTAAGATTATGTCGTGCATAAATGAATGTGAAATGCATGCATAACGATGGATATAATGAATCAAACATTGAATGATAATGCTTAAATATGATGCAATCACTGTAGTGGTATGTCTATTATACAGTTATACATATATTATACCAATCATGCGAATGCGTAACATGATAGAACTGCGTGATAGTTAATTGATCCACACACTAGGCTACCGCATCCCCTGCCTAGCATGGGGGAAAAGTAAATAGCCTAACGTTTGAATCATCCAACTGTCACATGAAACAACACAATCTGTGTGATCTAAAAAAAAGGTCAATTCTATCAAATCCAGTTCAAATGAACACACTCACTGAGTGGGCAAAGAACCTTCTCGGAAATGATAGTTTGATCCCAATTTTTAAACCCCACGAATATGCGTTGTTGATGCAATGATAGATGCGAATGAATGAATACACACACACAGACATACACACATACAAACATACATTCGACACATACGCAAAGACACATATATACACGCACAAAACCTCAAAACACAATATTGGAAAATAGATGCAAAAGAAATCTACCTGAACAACACAGTACCATCATAGTATAGACAATTGTATTTTTACTTTCCACATTGGTCTTGACTTCCAAAATGGTACAACAAAGCCTCTGGAGGGAATAGGATATAAAAATGGCACGGAGAGAGAGGGAGGAGGGGAAAGAAAACGGGCAAAAGGGGTAGAGGAAGGGAGAAAAAGCAGGAAAATTGAAATAGAGAGATAGAACGAAGGAAAAAGATGAAGGCTTAATAGCATGATTAAGTGGTTACTATACTCTTTATGTAACAAGATACTAGACCAAAAAGTTGGAAGAAACTAGAAATGATCAACTAAAGAAGATACAGAAAATGAAAATTGAAATAAAGAGACGGAAGGAACGAATTAGAAGAGACGAAGAGAATGGAGGGAGCATGAACACATGCAGAGAGAAAGATAGAACAACGATGTGGTGCAGAAACTAAGAAGAATGAAGATACGATGCAGCTACGAACAGAACGACGAATCACAGCAAAAGACATGTTGACGAGAAATATGGTTCCTACATAAAAACCTCTCTAATTCGCACCATCATGGTTGTAAACGCTGTATGCCATTAAAGGCCAAGATTACAATGTCCCAGCAGGTTCTATCGAAACAACACAAGGCTCTTTCGATCACTAGCACGCTCTCCCTCTCACTTTATATGTTGCTTTCTTTGTAGCTACTCTTCTGCTCTCATCTTCTCTCCCCCGCTCTCTTTCCGAAGATGATGTTCAAACATAAACTCGCCGTTAGTAAGACGAGGGAGTGAGGCAACAACGTGCTTGACCGTTCCTGGGAGCAGATGGTGGGACATGAAAGCAGATCAAACAACTACAAAGACTTTGATACAGTAAAACAGATTCAATTAATTATGGCTTCAAAAGAAACATATGTAGTAGATCAACCATATGCAACATTACTATCTAGCATATAAGCCGAATTCGGATGCAACCTTTTATGAATTGCAGCCCTAGAAAACCATCATAAACAAACGAATGACAACGACATATTGCTAATGCAGGAAAACGACATAATCAATAAGAAAGAATGCACGACTTGACTACTACAATCTGCTAACTAGGTTCTAGCTGGCGGCTCTATTTTCTGACCTTTCAGTGATAGATTGAGCGTGAGTAGCGGGGGTAACAGAAGGAGACTTCAGTGACGAGAGGAAGATAAAGCAACCAAACCAAACCCTGAAGCAGTTCACGCGCAACAAAAGGGAAGGAACGAAATGAAGGATAAACTAAAGAAAGCTCAAGAGCACGTAAGAATGGAACACGAAAATTCAGAGAAATATGGAATGAAGGAAGGTTAAACGAAGTGAAAAGGCTGTTGAGAGAAAGAGAATATAGTGAGCAAGAAAGATAAAAAGGTTCATGCAGAAACAAAGAAGAAAACGAAGAATTGGAACGGAAAAGGCAACAAACGGACGGAAAGCTTGTACAAAAGACGCTAGGATGTTTATAGTCAAATGAGCTTGTACCAAAAAAAAAAAAAATCGATCTGGTTTACTAGGACTAAATGGCCAGCGGGCCTAAGTCGGCATGTGTTATAACAAGACTTAAGTCGACCTAAGTTAGATTTAAGTCGACCAAACAAATATACGCATCGAACAAGTTAAGTTGCAAAATCAAGTTTACCTAGCGGAAGTCCCATAGCCTGTCAGCAGAACGAGAGGGAGGGCTAAGTAAGAATAAGAACAAGAGGCGACAAAGTCGTCGTAGGGTTGCGAAGCGTATGCATATTTACGTAATCTGTTTGACTTTTTTTTGCTAATTACAAAGAGTGTACAAATAGTGTGATTTTGTGTGGAATATAAAAACAGTTTCTTGAACAAATGATCTCTGTCACAATTAAGTCTCGATCTGCGTACCTTTTGATTACTATGACTTTGCAGGACGACTAAGCCAACGAACTGCTCTGAAGACGGATTGTCGTTTGTTCGTCTACAAAAACTCGCTGACCTGGGAGGACGAAAAACTCGCTGACCTGGGAGTAATACATCTGACAGAAATCGAACCCACGACCTTTATATCCGGAATCACAAACCAAACGACTGTGCTAAATCGGACGATGTTGTATCGTGTCGTAAAAATATTGTCAATTTCCTTTGCGACGAAGGAGGTGGTTAGGTTTTCTTCAATGCTTCTTTTCCTTTCTTCCGCTCTCGTTCCTCCAACCACTCACGCTATTCTAGTATATAGGTAAGAGAGTAGCAGCAGCAGCAGCACTAGGAGCATGACGAGTAGATTGTTTGTTAGTTTGTTAGTTTGTTAGGATTAGTGGAAGTAACGCCTACTCAAGTATGTCGAGATTTGGATTAGAGATTGATCTTAAACTACCTTGTATTTGTGAGCATGCCTTCGTTTTTGCTACCTTGCTTTTTCTACCTCTGTTTTGTTGCTTATTCAGACTTACGTATGCTTTTTGCTTTCCTCCTATCTCCATCCGCTATTCTTATATCTTTTCTCCAATTCCCTTCGTCCTTGTGTCTCTCTTTCGTTTCCCCTCTTTTATCCTCTCGCTGGCGTCGATCTGCTGATGCTTGGCGCGCTGGCGACTTTTTGCTTGTGCTAGGCGCGCTAAGGAGAGACGACACAACCACGCTATCCATCTCGAGGCGTGCTGTCCGCGGCAGCTGCAGCAACGAAGGCGGCAGAATTTGGTGAGAGAAGAGCGTGGGAAAGAGACAGAATCAGCGAGGGAGTGGGGAGGGTGTGGAGAAGAGGATGAGTGCGGGAAACTAGGAGAGTAGAAGAGAAGTTTGTAGTAATATTCGTTTGACTCTTCTGACTGAAATGTTTGCTTTTTACCGTCTCCGCCAAAGCCTCTGAATCCGAAAAGCATCGTAAAAGTTAGGGCCGTCTTTTTGCTATGGGATTGTAACTGCGTTAGGGTTTGTGTCTCTATTTTCCCTCCGTCCTTTCATTTCGCTGGTAGGGCTTGGTTGATACCCGCCTGCTAGCCATGCTCTACTTACCACTCTAAAGTGAGAAAGATTCTAAGCTATCAATCAGAACTGACTTACATGATTATAACATTCACTAGGCTTTCACCATCTCTTTCCTGGTCGTCTACTTCTGTATTTGCCGTTTTTTAGTGATGCAGGTTGTTTAGACTTTCTAGTCCCTTTGTTTAGCTTTCCATTCTGGTTTTTAGCAAAGATTCTCATTCATGTGTCTTTTCCTTTCATCGTTGTCACCGTGCTCGTTTTAGATCGTCTTTGTTTACGTTTTCAATCATGAAATTCTGTTGTATCGTAGTTCTCTTATGCGTCTCTGCTTTCGTCCTCCTGCCCTTTCTGCCCCATTCCTTTCCCCTCCCACATTCCTCCCCTCCCTTTTCCCCCTCAGAGTCTTTGCTGTACTAATCGGAAAATCAAGGCCAACTAGAAAAGTAGATGTATTCTTGTTTGTATGATTGATAATACTGAATTGTTATGCTAGGTTTCTTCTGGGTTTATTTTTTGATTGCGTTTGAGTTTATGTGTGTGCATATTGGAATGTGCGTATGTGTCTCTGTCAGGAATACTAGGAGTGGGGCCTAGGCTTAGTAGCCTAGGCCCACACTAGGAGGTAGTAGGTTGTGCCCTAGGACTAGGGTTTGTGGTATACGAAGGAGAATTGTGAGAATGGGAATGATGATGAACTAGCAAGCAGCAGGATACATATAGGAAACCCTAAGGGGTTGTACTCACTATTGAGCACCCCACTGCAGGCTAGACAATAACATTCTGACACACCCCCATAGCCAAAGTGAGGTGCAATCAGTACAATGAGCAGGCAGTGCAATAGTTCACAAATATGAGCAAAGCTAGTGGCAGTCACAGGAGGCCAGTGAGGAGGAGGAGGAACTGTGGAGGGAGAGATGAGAGGAGGCGACGACTGAAGTTGCAGACACACGGGCACCAGGAGCACCAGGTTGCAACCTCCTCCAACTGTCTCACTCCCCCCTACACTCACCCCCAGGGTCACCACTCGCTCCACGCCCACATCACCCCCCTAGCGCCACTCCCTCGTCTCCCACACATCCACCCCCCCGCAGCGGCAGCTGCAGCAGTGGGAGACGGAGGAGAAGGAAGGGGCGACGCACACGGAGCACCCCCACACCCGCCACCCCCACACTCTCCTGTCCAGGGGACGCAGGGGGGGGGGGGGGAGGGCCGGGGCGGGAGAGCGCACGAGGGCGCAGGCAACCGCGCGTGCCGAGCAACAGCGCGGAGCAGGTAGGGTAGAGCGCACGAAGGCGCGGGCAACCGCGCGTGCAGAGCAACAGCGCGGAGCAGGTAGGGTAGAGCGCACGAGGGCGCGGGCAACCGCGCGTGCAGAGCAACAGCGCGGAGCAGGTAGGGTAGAGCGCACGAGGGCGCGGGCAACCGCGCGTGCAGAGCAACAGCGCGGAGCAGGGCGCACGATGCACGAGGCACGAAGCACAAGGCACAAGGCACAAGGCACGAAGGCGCAGGTAGGTAGGTAGTAGGCTCGAGGCACAAGGCACGAGCAGGCACAGGCACAGGCACAGGCACAGGCAGAGGCACAGGCACAGGCACAGGCACAGGCAGGTAGGTAGTAGGCTCGAGGCACAAGGCACGAGCAGGCACAGGCACAGGCACAGGCACAGGCAGAGGCACAGGCACAGGCACAGGCAGGTAGGTAGTAGGCTCGAGGCACAAGGTGCGAGCAGGCACAGGCACAGGCACAGGCACAGGCACAGGCACAGGTAGGTAGGTAGTAGGCTCGAGGGACAAGGCACGGGCAGCACAGGCACGGGCAGCATCGGGCAGCAGCAGAGCGTACCGGGTCCAGGGGCGGCTTCTGAGGTCCAGGGGCGGCTGCTGCAGGGGCGGCTGCTCCAGGGGCGGCTGCTGCAGTTGCTGGCGGCTCCAGGGGCGGCTGCTGCAGGGGCGGCTGCTGCAGGGGCGGCTGCTGCTGTGGCGGGCGACTCCAGGGGCGGCTGCTGCAGTGGCGGGCGGCTCCAGGGGCGGCTGCTGCAGGGGCGGCTGCTCCAGGGGCGGCTGCTGCTGTGGCGGGCGACTCCAGGGGCGGCTGCTGCAGTGGCGGGCGGCTCCAGGGGCGGCTGCTGCAGTGGCGGGCGGCTCCAGGGGCTGCTGCTGCAGTTGCTGGCGGCTCCAGGGGCTGCTGCAGCAGTTGCGGGCGGCTCCAGGGGCTGCTGCTGCAGGTGCTGGCGGCTCCAGGGGCTGCTGCTGCAGGTGCTGGCGGCTCCAGGGGCTGCTGCTGCAGTTGCGGGCGGCTCCAGGGGCTGCTGCTGCAGTGGCGGGCGGCTCCAGGGGCTGCTGCTGCAGTGGCGGGCGGCTCGAGGCGCGCCCTGGCCTGGCGCAGTCCGTACGGGCCGCGCGCGGGCCCTACGGAGGTCGCACGGGCCACGACGGGCGACGGGGGGCGACGCGCGGGTCCCCGTCGCCCGTCGCAGCTCCTCCCGGGGGCGACTCGCGGAGTGACGGGGCAGAAAGCCGCCGCGCGCCTCGGGGCGCACGGCGGGCAGAAAACCGCCGCGCGCCTCGGGGCGCACGGCGGGCAGAAAACCGCCGCACGCTCCGAGCGCGCGGCGGGATGAAAAATTAGGGTTTCGCCGCCGCGCACCACGGGGCGCGCGACGGACGGTACGGCAGCGGAAGCAGGTGGTGGGCCCATGGAGGTAAGCGGCAGGATCGTACTGGCTCTAGATACCATGTCAGGAATACTAGGAGTGGGGCCTAGGCTTAGTAGCCTAGGCCCACACTGTTAAACTGTATTATGTTTGTAGGCTGTAGTGGGGTAGCCAATATGGGGTACAACCCCAACTAGGGTTTGCTACTTGTACCCAATTCTTCCATTCAATGCACCATTCTTGCCTAGTTCTCTTAACATGGTATTCAGAGCAGGAGGTCCCTAGGACCTACCGACCGTTTTTTTAAGGGCCCACCACCGCTCGCATGCGGTTACCACGCTACCCCGTGCCCTAGCCTCGTAGCGCCCTCGTGCGCCCTCGTTAGCGCCCTCGCGCGCCCTCGTTAGCGCCCTCGTGCGCCCCTCGTTAGCGCCCTCGCGCGCCCTCGCTAGCGCCCTCGCGCACCCTTGTTAGTGCCCTCGTGCGCCCCTCGTTAGCGCCCTCGCGCGCCCGCTCGCAGCGTCGCCCGCCCGCCCGCTGCCCGCTTGCAGCGTCGCCCGCCCGCCCGCTGCCCGCTTCGCAGCGTCGCCCGCCCGCCGCGCTGCCCGCTCGCAGCGTCGCCCGCCCGCCTCGCTGCCCGCTTGCAGCGTCGCCCGCCCGCCCGCTGCCCGCTTCGCAGCCCGCCCGCCGCGCTGCCCGCTCGCAGCGTCGCCCGCCCGCCCGCTGCCCGCTTGCAGCGTCGCCCGCCCGCCCGCTGCCCGCTTCGCAGCCCGCCCGCCGCGCTGCCCGCTCGCAGCGTCGCCCGCCCGCCCGCTGCCCGCTTGCAGCGTCGCCCGCCCGCCCGCTGCCCGCTTCGCAGCCCGCCCGCCCGCTCGCTGCCCGCTCGCAGCGTCGCCCGCCCGCCCGCTGCCCGCTTCGCAGCCCGCCCGCCGCGCTGCCCGCTCGCCGCGTCGCCCGCCCGCCCCGCTGCCCGCTTCGCAGCCCGCCCGCCGCACTTCCCGCCTGCAGCGCCGCCTGCCCACCGCGCTGCCCGCTTCGTAGCCCGCCCCCCCGCACTGCCCGCCCGCCGCGCTTCCCGCCGAGCTACCTACCTGCAGCGCTGCGGCAGCTTCCTTTGCTCAGTCGCACTGTCGCTATGGCTTCCATCCGCGTGCTGTCGTTCGATGCTGAGGGCCGCCCTGTGAAGTTCGCCACTTGGCTGGATGACCTGCAGCTGTTCCTCCTGAGCGATAGCAAGGAGCATGTGTCGCTCTATGATTACGCGTCTGGTGCTGCACCTGCCCCTCCTGCCACAGCTGAGCTTAGTGTTCGTTCCCACTGGCAGACTCGTGACGCAGCTGCTCGCCTAGCCATTCGCAGTCACCTGCCGTTAGCTGAGCTCGAGCATTTTGGCGACTGCAAAACCGCTAAGGCCCTGTACGACGCTGTCGTTGCCCGCTATTCCTCACCTGCCACAGCCGAGCTTAGCCGCCTTATGCTGCCTTACCTGTTCCCTGAGCTGTCCACCTTTGCTACAGTCGCCGATCTTATCACCCACCTTCGCACTAGTGACGCTCGCCTGCGTGCCGCCCTTCCCACCGAGTTCTGCGCTAAGAACCCCCCTCCACTGTACTGGACACTCCACTTTATAGTCACCCGTCTCCCTGACACCCTTAGCTCAGTGCGCGACCATTTCCTTGCTCGCTGTCCCACTGAGCTCACTGTCGCCCTCCTAGAGGAGAAACTGCTAGCAGCCGAGAAGAGCATTGTAGCTGTAGGTGCTGCTCGTGGCGCTCCTCGCACCCCCATCTTTGAGGGGTGTTCTCCCTCTCCCCTCGCTCCCTCCTACGCTACTGCTGCTGCTGTTGACTTCCTTGGTGCTGAGTCTGCTGGCGCTGCTTCTGCTCCTGGTGGGAGGCGCCGCACCGGCAAGGGCAAGGGGGGCAAGGGTGGCGGGGGTGGCGCTGGGGGGGGAGGAGGTGGGGGAGGTGGGGGGGGAGGCGGTGCTGGAGGGAGCGGTGGCGGGAGCGCTGGTGGGAGTGGGGTCGGCGGTGGAGGCGGGGGCGGCGGAGGAAGCAGTGGCAGTAGTGGCGGCGGCGGCGGTGGCGGCGGTGGCGGCGGTGGCGGTGGTGGCGGTGGCGGTCGGAGCGGTGGTAGTGGTGGCGGCGGAGGTCGGAGTGGAGGCACTGGCTCGGGCCAGAGCTCCCAGCAGCAGCAGCGTCCCCAGACGACCCAGCAGCTTCGTGAGTGGCTTGCTCAGCGTGGGACGTCGGGGGGCAGTGGCCGCTGTTCCTATGTCATTCGCACAGGTGACCGCAAGGGACAGACGTGTGGGAGGTTCCACACCCCGTACCGCTGCTTCTCCCGCCTTGACGACGCTTGGCGTGAGGAGATGGGCGAGGATGTTGAGCGCCCCCGCTGGGCTGAGCTCATGAGGGCTGGTGTTGATATCTTTGCTCTTGACTATGATGCTATTATTGCTGCCATGTATGCATTGACTGTTAGTGCCGAGGGAGACTGTTACTTGTGTGTGCCGCCTGACCCAGGTATAGAGCCCGCTGCCCTGGGTACTAGTGAGTCTGCTCTCTCTGGTATGGTGCCCCCTGTACCTGCTCCCTCCAGTGCTGTCCCGGCTGTTTGCGAGTCTGCTCTCTCAGGTACAGCACCCACAGAGACTGCTCTCTCAGGTACCGCACCGGCTGAGGCCTGTCACACCTTCACCCTTGACTCAGGTGCTTCCCGCTGTTTCTTTCGTGACAGTACTGAGCTCACTCCGCTTCCTGCACTGGTCCCAGTCTCCTTGGCTGACCCCTCGGGGGGCCCAGTCCTTGCCCAGTCCACCACTGTGCTCCCTTGTCCGGCGGTTCCGTCTGGCTCGTTGTCGGGTTTCCACCTCCCCTCGTTCTCGACGAACCTGGTGAGCAACGCTGTCATCCAGGATCAGTGGGTTGACACCTTTACCCCTGGAGGACAGCGTGTGGCGATCTGCACGTGCTCTAGGACCGGCCGTCACCTGGCTACGTTTACCCGTCGGCCGGGGTCGAGTCTCTACACACTGACCACTGCGTCTCCTCAGGTCGCTGCTATCGGTCAGGTGTCCGCGTCAGGTCTGGTGGCCCACGCCTGTGAGTGTCGTTCCCTGTCGCACCAGACTCTTCTCTGGCACCACCGCCTGGGTCACCCCTCCTTGCCACGCCTCCGTGGCATGCACCGTCGCCACCTTGTGTCTGGTCTTCCCAGGTCCCTCCCTCCCCTCCCTGCCTCGCCTGCGCCGCCTTGCCTTCCTTGCGTCGAGGGGCGGCAGCGCGCCGCTCCTCACTCCTCCTCGTTCCCCCCGACAGAGGCTCCTCTGCAGACCCTCCACCTGGACGTGTGGGGCCCAGCCCGCGTTCGTGGCCAGGGCGGTGAGCGGTACTTTTTGCTGGTTGTCGACGACTACTCGCGTTACACCACGGTCTTCCCCTTGCGCACCAAGGGTGAGGTCCCTGCTGTTCTGATCCCTTGGATCCGCACAGTTCGTCTCCAGCTCCGCCGCCGTTTCCGGACGGATCTTCCTGTCCTGCGTCTGCACTCTGACAGAGGTGGTGAGTTTTCCTCCGACCTCTTGAGGACCTTCTGTCAGGCGGAGGGCATCGAGCAGACCTTCACGCTTCCGGACTCCCCACAGCAGAATGGGGTTGCTGAGCGCCGCATTGGCCTGGTCATGGAGGTCGCTCGTACCTCCTTGGTCCACGCGGCGGCTCCCCATTTTCTGTGGCCGTTTGCTGTCCGATACGCCGCGCATCAGCTCAACCTCTGGCCCCGTGTCTCCTTGCCGGAGACCTCGCCCACACTGCGTTGGACGGGGGAGGTTGGCGATGCGTCGCGCTTCCGGGTGTGGGGTGCTCGTGCCCTTGTCCGCGATACGTCCGCGGACAAGCTCTCCTCCCGCACACTTCCCTGTGTCTTCCTTGGCTTTGTCCCTGACGCGCCGGGCTGGCAGTTTTACCACCCCACCTCGCGCCGGGTCTTCGCCTCTCAGGACGTCACCTTTGACGAGTCGGTCCCTTTTTACCGTCTCTTCCCCTACCGCACTGCCCCCCTCCCTCCCCCGCCGCTTTTCCTTGCTCCTGGTCCCCCTCCGGTAGACCCCCTTCCCCCTCAGGGTCCTGCTCCTTCAGGTGTCTCTCAGGTAGACCCTCCTCCCGTCGCTGAGCCTGTCGAGGTCACAGGTGACTCAGGTGCTGCTGCAGGTGGTGCTGCTGGGAGTGCTGAGCCTGGGGGTGCTGAGCCTGCGGGTGCTGGGCCTGGGAGTGCTGGGACTGCGGGTGCTGGAGCTGAGGGTACTGTGCCTGGGAGTTCGGCGCCTGGGGGTGCTGAGCCTGGGGGTGCTACGACTGGGGGTGCTGAGCCTGCGTGTACGGAGTCTGGGGGTACTGGGCCTGGGGGTGCTGCTGCTGAGCCTACGGAGCCTGGGGTTGCTGCGTCTGGGGGTGCTCTTCCTGGCGGTACTGGAGCTGCTGGAGCTGACAACGCTGGAGCTGACGGTTGTGGACGCAGTGGTCCTGCTGGTTCTGGAGGTGCTGGCGAGGGGAGGTCTGACGCTGCTGGGGCCTCTGGTGCTGACGTCGCCGACTCGGGGGGTGCTGCGGCGGAGGGTGCTGGTCCAGGTGCTTCTGGTGCTCCGGGTGCTGGAGGTGCTGGCGGAGCTCCGCCGTCGCGCCTGTTCTTCGCTCCTCCGTCGCCGTCGGCTTTGCCGCCGCCTGACACGGTGCTTCGCCAGGTTCTTTCCCTCCCGTCTTCCACTGGCCTTCCCCTCCAGCCTGGCTCCCCCCTCCCTGCTCCTGTGCCTTATACTGCACAGCCGGACTCGCTTACGGAGCGTCGCGAGCCTGCGTCTCGTCCTGCCTCGCCTGTTCGCGCTGCTCGCGCTGCTCGCACTGCGCGCACTGGTCCCACTGGTCGTCGTGTCGCGCGTCCGCGTCCTCCTCCTGTTCCTGGCACGCATATTATGGCCCTTCGTCCTTCCACTGGTCCACAGCGTGTCCCCCTACCGTCTCCTCCTGCGTCTTCTCTTCCTGACGTTCCCGACCCTGAGTCTGACAGTGTTCGTGCTGCCCACCCTACTGTTACGCGTCTTCTCGCCACTGTTGTCACTGACCCGTCGTTTGAGTCTGCTGCTGCGTCTGCCCTGGTCGCTGAGCTTGTCGACTTTGCTGCTGCCTGTCGTCTAGACTACGCCGCCAGTCTTGTTGCCGGGTCTGAGTCTGTCTGTCCTCCGTCCGTCGGGGGTGAGTGTGCTCTTGGCACGGACGTCCTTGAGGACAGGCAGGAGGACTTTGACTCTCTTGCGGCTGCTGTACCTCATCTCGTGGCCTGGTTGCTTGCCCCTGAGGGAGACCCGGATGCACTAGACATCCCCACTCCGCGCTCTTACGCAGAGGCGATCTCGGGTCCCTACTCCTCTCAGTGGCAGACAGCCATGGACGCAGAGATGGCATCCTGGAAGTCCACAGGCACCTACGTCGACGAGGTTCCCCCTCCTGGGGCGAACATCGTCGATGGCATGTGGATTTTCAGGGTGAAGCGGCCGCCAGGTTCTCCACCTGTCTTCAAGGCTCGTTACGTTGCTAGAGGCTTCAGTTAGCGTCAGGGGGTTGACTTCTTCCAGACCTTCTCCCCCACCCCGAAGATGACCACTCTTCGGGTTCTGCTACACGTTGCTGCTCAGCGTGACTACGAGCTTCACTCTCTTGACTTCAGCACAGCGTTCCTGCAGGGCAGCCTGCACGAGGAGATCTGGCTGCGCCGCCCACCTGGCTTTACTGGGTCGTTTCCTCCTGGTACCCAGTGGAGCCTCCGCCGGCCAGTCTACGGTCTCCGCCAGGCGCCACGTGAGTGGCACGACACACTGAGGACTACACTTGCAGCTCTTGGGTTCGCGCCGTCTACTGCTGACCCGTCGCTGTTTCTGCGCACAGACACGTCGCTACCGCCGTTCTACATTCTCGTGTACGTCGACGACTTGGTCTTTGCTACTGCTGACACTGAGGCACTCGCTCGTGTGAAGTCGGAGCTGCAGAAGAGACACACCTGCACTGACCTGGGTGAACTGCGTAGCTACCTTGGCTTGCAGATCACCCGGGACAGAGCTCGCCGCACCATCACCCTGACTCAGTCACACATGGTGCAGCAGGTCCTTCAGCGCTTCGGCTTCCAGTTCTCCTCACCACAGGCCACACCTCTGGCTACCAGCCACTCGCTCTCAGCTCCACCTTCGGACGAGTCCGTAGAGCCGAGTGGCCCGTACCCAGAGCTTGTAGGCTGCCTCATGTACCTGATGACTTGCACGCGACCTGATCTCGCGTACCCACTTAGCATCCTTGCTCGTTACGTTGCGCCTGGGAGACACAGGCGAGAGCACTGGGAGGCTGCTAAGAGGGTGCTGCGTTACTTGTGCAGTACATCAGGCATGGGGCTGGTGCTTGGAGGACGCGACAGAGTTGTCCTCACTGGTCACTCGGACGCTTCTTGGGTGGACGACCTGGCTACGCAGCGGTCGTCACAGGGTTACACCTTCAGCCTTGGCTCTGGTTCTGTCTCGTGGCGGTCCACCCGCTCTTCTTCTGTTCTCGGCTCTAGTTGTGAGGCTGAGATCTACGCCACAGCCATGGCTGCACAGGAGTTACGCTGGCTCACCTACCTGCTGACTGACTTGGGAGAGCGGCCTAGTTCTCCTCCAGTTCTGTACGGTGACAACAAGGCGGCCCTTGCCTTGTGTCAGGAGCACAGACTGGAGCACAGGACGAAGCACATTGCTCTTCGCTACTTTCTTGCTCGAGAGCTTCAGCAGCGCGGTCAGCTTCGGCTTGTGTACGTGGACTCGAAGGCCAACACTGCTGATATCTTCACCAAGGCGCTCCCGTCTAGTGATCATCAGCGGCACTGTACTTCTTTAGGCCTTGTGTCCACTTTTCCTCATTTGCTTACTGCTTGACTTTCTTTGTACTGTACTTTATATATATCTTGCTGCTTGTCCTGTTCTATATCTAGCACTGCATGTGAACTGGCCTTGTGGCCTTTGCTTGTGCTCGGAGTGTGGTGACGTTGTGATCCACCCTGGGCTTTGCTTTGCTTTGCTGGACTGGTCTTGTGACCCTTTGTTCTCCCCCACTTTGCCTATGGGGGTGTGTTAAACTGTATTATGTTTGTAGGCTGTAGTGGGGTAGCCAATATGGGGTACAACCCCAACTAGGGTTTGCTACTTGTACCCAATTCTTCCATTCAATGCACCATTCTTGCCTAGTTCTCTTAACATACCCACACTAGGAGGTAGTAGGTTGTGCCCTAGGACTAGGGTTTGTGGTATACGAAGGAGAATTGTGAGAATGGGAATGATGATGAACTAGCAAGCAGCAGGATACATATAGGAAACCCTAAGGGGTTGTACTCACTATTGAGCACCCCACTGCAGGCTAGACAATAACATTCTGACAGTCTCTGTGTGTGCGTACTCATCCATATACATTTATCATTGCATTAACAATGCGCATCTGTGGATTTTAAAAAAATGATCAACCTATCATTTCCGAGAAGGTTCTTTGCCCACTCAGTGAGTGTGTTCACTTGAACTGGATTTGATGGATCTTGATCATTTTTTTAGTTTTCACGGATTGTGTTGTTTCATGTGGCAGTTGGATGGCTCAGAAATTATGTTATTGAGCTTTCCCCCATGCTAGGCAGGGGATGCCGTAGCATAGGGTCTGGGTCAATTAACTGTTACGCATTTCTATCATGCTATGCATTCATGTCACTACACTAGACTAATATCGTAATAATACTACATTCACCACAATAGCATATGCATTATCTTTATGCATTTTTCATTCAATATTTGGTTCACATGTCTATCATTATATTTTATCTATGCATAACATTATCATGCATATGCATTACGGAATAAACAGTCACGCGTTCACAGTACTGGTAACATCAATTGGCCAACCCATATTCATGTTTCATCCATACAGTATAGGTTAAGTCAAAGCAAACTACCGGTAGGAAATGAGAAGGAAAGTGGCAAATACATAGTGAGTCAATTACCGTAGCCACCGTTCACTATATTTATTTCATCTTTTTTTTTTAACGTGAAGATGATGAAAAAAAAATTGTACATAACGATTGTAATAGGTTGCTTCGCAACCCAAAAAAAAGACTAGAATAAGAGCTTACCATGAGATTACTACGTTCTAGGAGTGATCATAATCTTCTGACCTTGGTAGGTGGAGCGTGAGTAGCGTGAGGCAAGGGAAATAGATTCATTCACGAGTGGGAGAGAGAAAGAGAAAATCAATACGAAACCCTAGAGCCGGTCACACACCGCGCAATTGTCGGTAATTTGCAAAATGAAGTAACCGTGTAGCTAATGTAGAGCAGTCGTTTGAACGTAGCACCATAATCAAAAGGAGTTAGGTTTGACTCTTAGTGCAGCCATTTTACAAAGTCTAACTGAACAAGTATTCAAGTTATAGGGCGCTTATTGTTTTACATAAGATAACAACCAAATCAAATATGTATTTGTGCAAACAGCTTCGCAACCCTAAGACGATCTCATCGCCTCTTGTTTTGTTTTTTTTTTTTTTTTGCACCCTTACTAGAAAGAGTAGTTCTTGTGATCTACCCTTTCAGAAAAAAGTGAAAGCGGGGTGTTGGCCTTAAGCGAAAGAGCAGCTCAAAACCTATCCAGAGCCCTGTTTTTTTCGCCAATCATAGCAGAGCTCTGACGCACCTCAGCCTACCCTTTGTAGGCTGTCACAATACTTGCCAGAAAGTTTGGAATCTGGCACTTCGAGTGTTTAGCAACTCTCCTAATGCATGTCAGAATCCCAGCCACTAACCACTGGAATAAAAGGGCTTGTTTGTGTAACGGGTGAGTGCGCCCATAACCCCCCAGGCCAATGTGCCTGTAACCCTTCCCTAGGATCAATCGGGGATCACCAGTGGACCTCTGACACCCCCCCCGCACTGGGATGCCCAAGGTGCACACACCGGGATTCGAACCCGAGATCTTCGCTCTGATACCATGTCAGAATCCCAGCCACTAACCACTGGGATAAAAGGGCTTGTTTGTGTAGCGGATGAGTGCGCCCATACCCCCCTAGGCCGACATGTCTGTAACCCTTCCCTAGGATCAATCGGGGATCTCCAGTGGACCTCTGACACCTAATACTCGTGCGTCACTAACAAGAAGTCACAAGGTTTTAAAGATTTCAACATTTGAGACTTCAACTTAATTTCGTGTCAATCTGTACCCTCTCCTCATATATTTATTATCCATGCTGTGTAGTCCACCTGTCTATTGCAACTATCACTACAAAGCTGGTGTACTTTCCAGATGTCACATTTTTTACACATGATCCCATTGTGTCCATAATCACAACTCCAGCCTAAACTAAAGTGTATGCTTGTGGAGTGGACAGAAACCGACCAGACAGACTTGTACGTAGCTTAAGAAGGAATATCCAGCTGCACCTGTCAAGTAAAAAAACTTCTAAGGAAAGTGAGGAGGCACAAGTAGATCGTTGAGGGAGATTCTGGGCTGCTCCTCATACATGTCACTTACTGAAAATGGGATACTGACATGTGAAAGGTGAGGAGGGGAGGGTAAGACACAAAGACCAAATGGAGAGGATATTGTTGGGGCCTAAAGCATCTCTGGAACGACAGCAGTATCCTGAACAGCATGGTCAGCAGCAATAGCACAAGCGCAACAAAACAGGGACAGCTGGAGCAAAAACTAACCTACGATCACTATCAAGGAGGAAGGCATCAGTGTCATAACGAGCAACCTCTTTCTTGCACTTCCCAAGAATGGCATCCATCATATCACGTGTCACGAAGGTGGCACTGTGATAGCTAGTCGGGATCATGCCACCGATATGATCGAGATGTGGCATGCTTAAAGCAGGGAACTGCAAACGTATTTCTTCCAGTGTCACCTCATATTTTTCAGAAAGGACCTGTCAGTTGGAACAGGTTGGAGCATGAGAGGGTTGGTACAATAAGGAATGGACAGCAAACATGGTTAAAGAACAAAAATAGCGAAAGATATCATGCAAAGTCTAAGGTGAAAAAGGGGAATGCCTGCCAGGCTGTTAAACTGTATTATGCTTGTAGGCTGTAGTGGAGTAGCCAATATGGGGTACAACCCCAACTAGGGTTTCATATTTGTACCCAAACTTCTGCTAGTTCATCCATTCTTGCCTAGTTATTCTGAAATGGTATTCAGAGCAGGAGGTCCCTAGGACCTACCGACCGTTTTTTTTAAGGGCCCACCACCGCTCGCATGCGGTTACCACGCTACCCCGTGCCCTAGCCTCGTAGCGCCCTCGTGCGCCCTCGTTAGCGCCCTCGCGCGCCCCTCGTTAGCGCCCTCGCGCGCCCCTCGTTAGCGCCCTCGCGCACCCTCGTTAGCGCCCTCGCGCGCCCCTCGTTAGCGCCCTCGCGCGCCCCTTGCTAGCGCCCTCGCGCGCCCCTCGCTAGCGCCCTCGCGCGCCCCTCGCAGCGTCGCCCGCCCGCCGAGCCGCCCGCTCGCAGCGTCGCCCGCCCGCCACGCTGCCCGCTCGCCCCTCGCCCGCCGCGCTGCCTGCTCGCAGCGTCGCCCGCTCGCCCCGCTGCCCGCTTCGCAGCCCGCCCGCCCCGCTGCCCGCTTCGCAGCCCGCCCGCCCGCTCGCTGCCCGCTTCGCGGCCCGCCCGCTTCGCTGCCCGCTCGCAGCGCCGCCCGCCCGCCCGCTACCTGCTTCGCAGCGTCGCCCGCCCGCTTGCTGCCCGCTCGCAGCGTCGCCCGCCCGCCCGCTGCCCGCTTCGCAGCGTCGCCCGCTCGCTCGCTGCCCGCTCGCAGCGTCGCCCGCCCGCCGCGCTGCCCGCTCGCAGCGTCGCCCTCCCGCCTCGCTGCCCGCTTGCAGCGTCGCCCGCCCGCCCGCTGCCCGCTTGCAGCGTCGCCCGCCCGCCCGCTGCCCGCTTCGCAGCCGCCCGCCGCGCTGCCCGCTCGCCGCGTCGCCCGCCCGCCCCGCTGCCCGCTTCGCAGCCCGCCCGCCGCACTTCCCGCCTGCAGCGCCGCCCGCCTCGCCTGCTGCTCCCTGCCTGTGCACCGCCGCTTGCTCCTGCTGTGGCTGCTAGCTTCGCTCTAGTGCGTCCCCTCTGCTGCTGCCGCTGCTCTGCTGTGCCCTCACGCCTGAGCTATGGCCTCTATTCGCGTTCTTTCCTTCGATGCTGAGGGCCGTCCCGTGCAGTTCACTTCCTGGCTCGACGACCTGCAGTTGTATCTTATGAGCAATAGCACGGACCACATCTCCCTCTATGACTACGCGTCTGGTGCTGCCGCTGCTCCTGCTGCCACAGCCGAGCTTAGTGTACGTTCACAGTGGCAGACTCGTGACGCTGCAGCTCGCCTGGCTATTCGCAGTCACCTGCCGTTAGCTGAGCTAGAGCACTTTGGCGACTGCAAAACCGCTAAGGCCCTATACGACGCTGTCGTTGCTCGCTACTCCTCACCTGCCACAGCCGAGCTTAGCCGTCTCATGCTGCCTTACCTGTTCCCTGACCTGTCCACCTTTGCTACAGTCGCCGATCTTATCACCCACCTTCGCACTAGTGATGCTCGCCTGCGTGCCGCCCTTCCCACCGAGTTCTGCGCTAAGAACCCCCCTCCCCTGTACTGGGCACTCCACTTCATAGTCACCCGTCTCCCTGACACCCTCAGCTCAGTGCGCGACTATTTCCTTGCTCGCTGTCCCACTGAGCTCACTGTCGCCCTCCTAGAGGAGAAGCTGCTAGCAGCCGAGAAGTGCCTTGTAGCTGTTGGTGCTGCTCGCGGCGCTCCTCGCACCCCCATCTTTGAGGGGTGCTCTCCCTCTCCCCTCGCTCCCTCCTATGCTACTGCTGCTGCTGTTGACTTCCTTGGTGCTGAGTCTGCTGGCGCTGCTTCTGCTCCTGGTGGGAGGCGCCGCACCGGCAAGGGCAAGGGGGGCAAGGGTGGCGGGGGTGGCGCTGGGGGGGGAGGGGGTGGGGGAGGTGGGGGGGGAGGCGGTGCTGGAGGGAGCGGTGGCGGGAGTGCCGGTGGGAGTGGGGCCGGCGGCGGAGGCGGGGGCGGCGGCGGGAGCAGTGGCGGTGGTGGCAGCGGCGGCAGTGGCGGCGGTGGCGGCAGTGGCGGTGGCGGTGGCGGTGGTGGCGGTCGGAGCGGAGGTAGTGGCGGCGGTGGAGGTCGGAGTGGAGGCACCGGCTCGGGCCAGAGCTCCCAGCAGCAGCAGCGTCCCCAGTCGACCCAGCAGCTTCGTGAGTGGCTTGCTCAGCGTGGGACGTCGGGGGGCAGTGGCCGCTGTTCCTATGTCATTCGCACAGGTGATCGCAAGGGGCAGACGTGTGGAAAGTTCCACACTCAGTACCGCTGCTTCTTCCGCCTTGACGACGCTTGGCGTGAGGAGATGGGCGAGGATGTTGAGCGCCCTCGCTGGGCTGATCTGATGAGGGCTGGTGTTGATATCTTTGCTCTTGACTATGATGCTATTATTGCTGCCATGTATGCATTGACTGTTAGTGCCGAGGGAGACTGTTACTTGTGTGTGCCGCCTGACCCAGGTATAGGGCCCGCTGCCCTAGGTACTAGTGAGTCTGCTCTCTCTGGTATGGTGCCCCCTGTACCTGCTCCCTCCAGCACTGTCCCTGCTGCTTGCGAGTCTGCTCTCTCAGGTACAGCACCCACAGAGACTGCTCTCTCAGGTACTGCACCGGCTGAGACCTGTCACACCTTCACCCTTGACTCAGGTGCTTCCCGCTGCTTCTTTCGAGACAGTACTGAGCTCACACCGCTTCCTGCACCGGTCCCAGTCTCCTTGGCTGACCCCTCTGGGGGCCCAGTCCTTGCCCAGTCCACCACTGTGCTCCCTTGTCCGGCGGTTCCGTCTGGCTCGTTGACGGGTTTCCACCTCCCCTCGTTCTCGACGAACCTGGTGAGCAACGCTGTCATCCAGGATCAGTGGGTTGACACCTTTACCCCTGGAGGACAGCGTGTGGCGATCTGCACGTGCTCCAGGACCGGCCGTCACCTGGCTACGTTTACTCGTCGGCCGGGGTCGAGTCTCTACACACTGACCACTGCGTCTCCTCAGGTCGCTGCTGTCGGTCAGGTGTCCGCGTCAGGTCTGGTGGCCCACGCCTGTGAGTGTCGTTCCCTGTCGCACCAGACTCTTCTCTGGCACCACCGCCTGGGTCACCCCTCCTTGCCACGCCTCCGTGGCATGCACCGTCGCCACCTTGTGTCTGGTCTTCCCAGGTCCCTCCCTCCCCTCCCTGCCTCGCCTGCGCCGCCTTGCCTTCCTTGCGTCGAGGGGCGGCAGCGCGCCGCTCCTCACTCCTCCTCGTTCCCCCCGACAGAGGCTCCTCTGCAGACCCTCCACCTGGACGTGTGGGGCCCAGCCCGCGTTCGTGGCCAGGGCGGTGAGCGGTACTTTTTGCTGGTTGTCGACGACTACTCGCGTTACACCACGGTCTTCCCCTTGCGCACCAAGGGTGAGGTCCCTGCTGTTCTGATCCCTTGGATCCGCACAGTTCGTCTCCAGCTCCGCCGCCGTTTCCGGACGGATCTTCCTGTCCTGCGTCTGCACTCTGACAGAGGTGGTGAGTTTTCCTCCGACCTCTTGAGGACCTTCTGTCAGGCGGAGGGCATCGAGCAGACCTTCACGCTTCCGGACTCCCCACAGCAGAATGGGGTTGCTGAGCGCCGCATTGGCCTGGTCATGGAGGTCGCTCGTACCTCCTTGGTCCACGCGGCGGCTCCCCATTTTCTGTGGCCGTTTGCTGTCCGATACGCCGCGCATCAGCTCAACCTCTGGCCCCGTGTCTCCTTGCCGGAGACCTCGCCCACACTGCGTTGGACGGGGGAGGTTGGCGATGCGTCGCGCTTCCGGGTGTGGGGTGCTCGTGCCCTTGTCCGCGATACGTCCGCGGACAAGCTCTCCTCCCGCACGCTTCCCTGTGTCTTCCTTGGCTTTGTCCCTGACGCGCCGGGCTGGCAGTTTTACCACCCCACCTCGCGCCGGGTCTTCGCCTCTCAGGACGTCACCTTTGACGAGTCGGTCCCTTTTTACCGTCTCTTCCCCTACCGTACTGCCCCCCTCCCTCCCCCGCCGCTTTTCCTTGCTCCTGGTCCCCCTCCGGTAGACCCCCTTCCCCCTCAGGGTCCTGCTCCTTCAGGTGTCTCTCAGGTCGACCCTCCTCCCGTCGCTGAGCCTGTCGAGGTCACAGGTGACTCAGGTGCTGCTGCAGGTGGTGCTGCTGGGAGTGCTGAGCCTGCGGGTGCTGGGCCTGGGGGTGCTGGGACTACGGGTGCTGGAGCTGAGGGTACTGTGCCTGAGAGTTCGGCGCCTGGGGGTACTGAGCCTGGGGGTGCTGCGACTGGGGGTGCTGAGCCGGCGTGTGCGGAGTCTGGGGGTGCTGAGTCTGGGGGTGCTGCGCCTGCGGGTACTGAGCCTGGGGGTGCTGCTACTGAGCCTACGGAGCCTCGGGTTGCTGCGTCTGGGGGTGCTCCGGTTCGGGGTGCTGAGCAGTCTCTCACACCACAGCAGCTTCGTGACTGGTACGTCCGGCGCTTTCGCCGTCCTAGTGGCTCGGCTGGAGCTGGGGGTACTGGAGCTGCCGGGACTGGTTGTTCTGGGAGCACTACGACTGGAGCTGCTGGAGCTGGGGACTCTGGAGCTGGCGGCGCTAGCGGAGTTGTAGCTGCCGACTCTGGGGGTGCTCTTCCTTGCGGTGCTGCGGACCCTGGGGGTGGTGCTGCTGCTGGTGCTGCGGACCCACCTGGTGGAGCTGCTGCTGGAGCTGAGGACCCGAGCGGTGGCGCTGCTGCTGGTGCTGGGGACCCGGACGCTGGAGTCTCTTCTGCTTCTGGAGACGCTGCGCGGCCGCGGCCGTACTTCGTACCGCTCCTTCAGCAGGTTCTTGGGCAGGCTCCTCCTCCTTGTCCTCCTCCCTCCGTAGAGTGTCCTCCGACTGTCCAGCCGCAGTCACAGTTACCGCCTGCCTCGCCTCTCCCTGCTCCCTCTCCTTACACTGGTCCCACAGGAGGTCTTATAGAGCGTCGTGAGCCTGAGTCTCGTCCTGCGTCGCCTGTCCGTACTGCTCGCACTGGTCGTCGTGTCCGTCGTGAGCGTCCTCCTCCTGTCCCAGGCACTCACTACATGACTCTGCGTCCCTCTACTGCTCCTCAGCGTGTCCCTCTGCCGTCTCCTCCTGCGTCCTCTTTGCCTGCTGTTCCGGACCCTGAGTCTGACCGGTATCGTGCTGAGCACCCTACTGTCACGCGTCTCCTAGCTACTATTGTCACTGACCCTACCTTTGAGTCCTCGGCTGCGTCTGCTCTGGTCGCTGAGTTGGTTGACTTTGCTGCTGCCTGTCGTCTAGACTACGCTGCTCGCCTTGTTGCTGGGTCTGAGTCTGCGTCTGTCTGTCCTCCGTCCGTCGGGGGTGAGTGTGCTCTTGGCACGGACGTCCTTGAGGACAGGCAGGAGGACTTTGACTCTCTCGCGGCTGCTGTACCTCATCTCGTGGCCTGGTTGCTTGCCCCTGAGGGAGACCCGGATGCACTAGACATCCCCACTCCGCGCACTTACGCAGAGGCGATCTCGGGTCCCTACTCCTCTCAGTGGCAGACAGCCATGGACGCAGAGATGGCATCCTGGAAGTCCACAGGCACCTACGTCGACGAGGTTCCCCCTCCTGGGGCGAACATCGTCGATGGCATGTGGATTTTCAGGGTGAAGCGGCCGCCAGGTTCTCCGCCTGTCTTCAAGGCTCGTTACGTTGCTAGAGGCTTCAGTCAGCGTCAGGGGGTCGACTTCTTCCAGACCTTCTCCTCCACCCCGAAGATGACCACTCTTCGGGTTCTGCTGCACGTTGCTGCTCAGCGTGACTACGAGCTTCACTCTCTTGACTTCAGCACAGCGTTCCTGCAGGGCAGCCTGCACGAGGAGATCTGGCTGCGCCGCCCACCTGGCTTTACTGGGTCGTTTCCTCCTGGTACCCAGTGGAGCCTCCGCCGGCCAGTCTACGGTCTCCGCCAGGCGCCACGCGAGTGGCACGACACACTGAGGACTACACTTGCGGCTCTTGGGTTCGCGCCGTCTACTGCTGACCCGTCGCTGTTTCTGCGCACAGACACGTCGCTGCCGCCGTTCTACATTCTCGTGTACGTCGACGACTTGGTCTTTGCTACTGCTGACACTGAGGCACTCGCTCGTGTGAAGTCGGAGCTGCAGAAGAGACACACCTGCACTGACCTGGGTGAGCTGCGTAGCTACCTTGGCTTGCAGATCACCCGGGACAGAGCTCGCCGCACCATCACCCTGACTCAGTCACACATGGTGCAGCAGGTCCTTCAGCGCTTCGGCTTCCAGTTCTCCTCACCACAGGCCACACCTCTGGCTACCAGCCACTCGCTCTCAGCTCCACCTCCGGACGAGTCCGTAGAGCCGAGTGGCCCGTACCCAGAGCTTGTGGGCTGCCTCATGTACCTGATGACTTGCACGCGACCTGACCTCGCGTACCCTCTTAGCATCCTTGCTCGTTACGTTGCGCCTGGGAGACACAGGCGAGAGCACTGGGAGGCTGCTAAGAGGGTACTGCGCTACCTGTGCAGTACATCAGGCATGGGGCTGGTGCTTGGAGGACGCGACAGAGTTGTCCTCACTGGCCACTCGGACGCTTCTTGGGTGGACGACCTGGCTACGCAGCGGTCGTCACAGGGTTACACCTTCAGCCTTGGCTCTGGTTCTGTCTCGTGGCGGTCCACCCGCTCTTCCTCTGTTCTCGGCTCTAGTTGTGAGGCTGAGATCTACGCCACAGCCATGGCTGCACAGGAGTTACGCTGGCTCACCTACCTGCTGACTGACTTGGGAGAGCGGCCTAGTTCTCCTCCAGTTCTGTACGGTGACAACAAGGCGGCTCTTGCCTTGTGTCAAGAGCACAGACTGGAGCACAGGACGAAGCACATTGCTCTTCGCTACTTTCTTGCTCGAGAGCTTCAGCAGCGCGGTCAGCTTCGGCTTGTGTACGTGGACTCGAAGGCCAACACTGCTGATATCTTCACCAAGGCGCTCCCGCCTAGTGATCATCAGCGGCACTGTACTTCTTTAGGCCTTGTGTCCACGTTTCCTCACTTACTCACTGCTTGACATTCTTTGTACTGTACTTTATATATATCTTGTTGCTTACTTGCTAGGTTTTGATCACTGTGTTGCTTGTCTTGTATTATATCTAGCACTGCATGTGAACTGGCCTTGTGGCCTTTACTTGTGCTCGGAGTGTGGTGACGTTGTGATCCACCCTGGGCTTTGCTTTGCTTTGCTGGACTGGTCTTGTGACCCTTTGTTCTCCCCCACTTTGCCTATGGGGGTGTGTTAAACTGTATTATGCTTGTAGGCTGTAGTGGGGTAGCCAATATGGGGTACAACCCCAACTAGGGTTTCATATTTGTACCCAAACTTCTGCTAGTTCATCCATTCTTGCCTAGTTATTCTGAAACAGGCAGCATCCACATCGGTGGCAGGTGATGGGGAAGCAGAAAGTGGTAGCGATTGGCACGTACGATGAGCTCAACAGCATGCCTGATGTGCTGCAGCTAGTCCCATGCATCACCAATATACTCATCACTGGCGGCAGCGGTCCACCGCTGCAGCTCCATCAACCCCTCCTTGAAATATGCGTCGACGAAATGTAAGTTGCAGCAGTGACGACCAAACAAAACACTGGAAAGATCAGGAGCGGCAACAAGCCCGAATCAGAAGGGGGAGGGAGGATGGGGGGGATTGAGAGAGACACAAAGGGATTGTGGATGGGGGGAAGTTGGGTTTCACAGCATGGGTTTGGTTAAAGAGAAACCAACGGAGAGAGATATCAAAGGAGATAACATAATGCCAGATGTTGCTTCCGTACATAGGTACGCAAGAAGCTGAATAAGCACACTTAAACGGTAACTAACTATAAATGTATGCAGCGCAAGCAGCTTCAAGTCAAAGGCAGCCAAAATCGCAAGCACCTTCATTTCTCAAGCAGCCAGAATACGCAAGCAGCCAAATTTTGCAGCGGGATACTACAGCTGACCGGTTAAAGAGCTCCGCGTTGATGAGTGCAAAGATCAGTCGGAAGAGGCTCCTGACGAGGAAGGCAGGCACATGGTTGAGCTTCATTATGTTGAGCATATCTGAGAGCTTCATGGTTATAAGGTTCCACCGTGCTTCTGCTGCTGGTATTGAGATCGCCTGGCTTTGTGCTGCTGCTCGCAGGTTTTGCTTGTGTGAATTCCTCATAATACGAGTACTGGCCTGAAGAGGTGAGCATGGGAAACCAGTAGAAAGGCAATAAAGATGGGAAAATCGTATAAAGCATGCTTTTGGGCCCCCATCGACAAACACGCACATACACATCCACACGCACGCACGCATTCACATACAACAGCCAAACACATATCCACACAGATGCACACACATACACATACACACACACACACACACACACACGCACGCACGCATGCACGCACGCGCGCGCACGCACGCAAGCACGCACACGCACGCACGCCAACACACTCTTACAACAGTATGCATACCCATGCCTCATAGCCGGCAACCAGTATCGGTGCAATGTCGTTCCTGAGATTGTTTGCAAAGTACATGTACACCTTCTTCACGTACGCTGCTAGCTCCTTCCCGAAGAGCAGAGCTGGAAACGTGGGCTTCACAAGCTGCACCCCATCAGCCTCCGCTGCAGCTATCTCGTCCTCAGATGGGACATTTGGGCTGAAGATTGCCTGCAGAAAAGTAAAGATTGAACTGAAGAGTGTTTGACGAACACTTGATTAAAGGAAGGAAAATGAGGGGTTGCTATTAGGAAGTGCGGGATCGGATGTAAAACACTGAGCGACAATGATGTCCCGATCTTTGCTCAACTTAACCTACTCCCAACACCCTGTTATTGACACCTGATGCAAGAAAGAAAAAAAGAAGCGCCCGCAAATTATTGCTGCTGCCATACCCCACATACCTTATGAAATGCTGCCATTTCCCGTGGAACTTCATTGGTCTTGAAAGATCTCAGGAGCAGAAGCAGCAGAGAAGCTGCGTTTGCCAGCCAATACGCCATCTTGACAATACTCCCCACTGCATCTTCATCTTTCCCGGCACCAGAACTTGCAGCCTCAGGCTGTGTGACGGATTTTGCGACGGCATCCGCATCAGGAGCAGCATATGGATCCTGAGCCCCAATGGCAGCCCTCATGATCCCAATAATCTTGTCAAATACATCCGTGGACTCGACTTCGAAGGAGCGCCAGTGCACGAGAGCACTGTACATCACACATGCTGAAACAGGAAGTTCGCCGTCAAAACTTAGATCCGTCTGGAACAGCTGCAGCAGTTTGTCTTGATCCAGCTGGGCGTCGAGGTCCTGAAACACGGGACAAGGGGGTAAAAACAGAAGGGTGGAGAGAGCTAGGGATGAGAAGAGTGGGAAAATGGAAGGCGATGCAGCTGAAACAGATGGGAGGTAATCGGAGTAAATATAGGACAGGTAGTGGAAAAAAAAAAAAAAACAAATAATAGTCCGCTTATTTGTAAGCTCACCTGCATTTCCTCGGTTATAGTGTGCCTTCTCGGTACTTCACTTGCCGCACCGCGAACAGGGCCTCGAGGGATGGCAGGAGAGGCAGGACCGCAAACTACGACATTAGCATCAATAACGTCGTCTGACAAGCGCGATCCCCTGGACGAGGATTGCAGACGCTGCTTCCTCCTCTCGAGCAAATCGGACATCATTTCTTCTTTTATCTCTTGCAGGTGGCAAGCGGTTTGACATGGCCGCGTCCATTAATTCAAAGAACGTATACCGTTCTTCGTCGCGAGCATCCATTTTTTGTTGCTGTAAACAGCCCAAAGTGTAAATTCACGACTCGGCGTCCGAAAATATGAATTTACGATGAGAGATCTACCGCTCTGGAGTGGCGAAGTGCTATCTACTAGATTGTGAGGAAAACTCGGTACAGTCTCCAGGACTTTGAGCGATTGCTCGCGACTTTCGTCGCATTTTGAGAAGTTTCCCCAATAGATCTGAATAGCCAATGGGTGGTATTCTAGGAATCCGCTCTGCCCTTGGGAACCTTTCGAAGAGTCAGGTGTCCAAGCTGTAGAGAGATTCCGGCATCGCTGGGAAACAAATTCCATGCGGTGCGCCAAGCTATCTTGGGAGACGCGGGAAGGAGGATGAGAGGAACAAGCGCTGACGGTTTGCTTGCATATGGCGGTGTTCGCCAGCACATTTGAGATTGGAAGAAAAACGACGCCATCTGAATGGCCACTGCATCTGGAAGCGGGGCCGGAACCCTCCGAAGTGGGCTGGGCGAAATGCCACGCGCGAAATTTCCTGCCCCGATATGGGAAACATGACAAATGCATATGGAACCAGCCACCCCACCTTCCACCTTCCGGCCATTGACATCGCCATGACACGGCAATCCACCGTGAAATGGTGGATTGCCATGGGATGGCGTGGGACTCTCGTTTGCCCGGGGAGGAAATTGCTTCCCCACTTCCGAATGCCTTGGTGGCTTCTGAAGTTTGAGAAAAGTGTGGGCGTTCGCCAGGACCAAAGATTCAATTTGGTCGGACGGCATCCTAGGCTCGGCAGCATTTTCACGGGCTGACCAGGCTGACGGAGCTTAACGAACCCTAACTGACGGGATCAGGAAGGCAAGACCCACCTTCCTGATCCCATCGTTATAAGGCCGCATATGCTTTCAAATGTGCTGGCGAACACCGCCAATATGGAAGGGGAAACAATCGAAGCTACAGCTGCGTGACTCGTCTCGTCACCAACGGTGAAATCTCGAGCACATAGCCGCCTAATTTTCAAAATGGGAAGATCCCAAGGCGCTGACGCGTTAGAAGCAGATGCTCGACTCCGTCTGCTTCAAACGGATCTTTGAATAGAGAGACCGTATGCATATCTGCGTCCATTTGTGGTTCCGAAGTTCCGTTTTTGTGGGTGCAGTAGGTGGGCGAGGGTCCCTAGTTTCCACGGCACGAGGTAACCCTGTTCATTTCCCCCGAATTTCCTTGCACCCGAAGGCGAAGCGCATGAACAAGTGGGAAGACAACCGTCGCCAATATCGTGAATCCAGCCGCTCAATTCGGTAAGGATTTTCTCCGATTTGACTCGCAGTTTCGCAAGGTGTGAGTTCGCGAACAGCCCCTTAATCCTCGCTTCTTTTACCTAATTCCCACATA
Source organism: Closterium sp. Yama58-4 (assembly GCA_947470075.1). Classification (NCBI taxonomy): domain Eukaryota; kingdom Viridiplantae; phylum Streptophyta; class Zygnematophyceae; order Desmidiales; family Closteriaceae; genus Closterium; species Closterium sp. Yama58-4. The sequence goes on along the minus strand of CANIUD010000501.1, from coordinate 33,190 downwards.
ACTTACGTACATTTCTTGTGCAATACATCCAGCGTCAGAAATCGCCAGAAACCCCTTCTCTCACCTCATACTTAGCTTTTCCCACCTCTCGGAGCAACGCGCTGACAAATTCCTGTTTCACCGGACTCCGTTTCTCGTGGCTTCTCATCGTCCCTTCTTCCGCCGTTTCCAATTTGTCAATAGAAAGTAGCAAGTGACACTGCCTGATGGGAAGAGTGACGTTTGACGACTCAGAAGCGCAGAGAGTGGGGGAAGCTTCCCCCGCGGAGTCCGCGCCTGCGCTGTGCGCTTCTTCCGCTGGCCCCAGCGCGCCGCCCGACGGGGCTGGGCCCCCCGCGGCGATGGCGGAAGCGGCGGAAGACCTGGCGGACCTGCTCATTCAGGTCCGCGGAAGAGTCTTCTATTCGATTTCCGAATATCTAGCGAATTTCACGCGCAAACTCACCTCCCCCTTCTCTCGCGCATCTCCCCCCTCCGTGTACCCCTCGTCTCCCCGCCCCCGCACGCTACCCCACTGTTTGCCCCCATCCTGCCCAATTTCCGTAACCCGCTTTCGGCGCCCGTATTCCCCCTTTTCCCCTCGTCCCACTGGCATTGCGTATCTCTCCCCCCATATGCCACTTCCCAGCTCCCCACTTCCCGCTATCTCCGCCGTGTCTTCCCCTTGCCTTCCCCCATCTTCCCCTCCTCTCTCTCCCCCCGTTCACGTGCAGGGAGCGCGGTACGGGGACGTAGATGACGTGGCAGAAGCATTAGACGCCGCAGAAACCCCACCGTTGTCCTCTCCTCCCTTTGTCTCCCGCTCGTCCTCCCCTCGATCTCCCCGCGATCTCCCCGCGATTTCCCCCTCTCCTCTCCCTCCACGTGCAGGGAGCGCGGTACGGGGACATGGAGGACGTGGCAGCAGCGCTGGACGGCGGGGCTGATGCTGGCTTGGCGGATGATGAGGGGCGCACAGGTAAGGGGGGAGCATGGGGGACGAGGGTCGCACAGGTGGGGGTTGGGGGGGTGGGGGGGAAGGGAGGGGGGGGAGTGGGGGGGGTTGTGAAGGGCGCACAGGTGGGAGGAGGGGTGGGGGGTGGGGGGAGTGAAGGGCGCACAGGTGGGGGGTGGAAGGGGGGGCGCACAGGTGTGGGGGGGGATGAAGGGCGCAATCGGTGGGGAGAGAATGAGGAGCGGGATGATGAGGAGGTCTGAACCCCCCCCTCCCCCATCCCCTAACCACCCTCTTTCGTTTCCTTCACAGCCATGCATGTGTACCATGCATGTGTGCCATGCACGTGTGCCTTGCACGTGTGCCATGCACGTGTGCCATGCACGTGTGCCATGCACGTGTGCCATGCATGTGTGCAGCAATTCACATGTGGAAGTGGGGGAATGGGGACTGGGGGAGATGTCGTTCATTCTGTCCTTCTCTCGTGCTCCATGTCACCTCCTTCCGCTCAACCCCAATCCTCCCCCTGTCCCCGCCTCCCTTTTGCATGTGTGACATCCCATGCATGCATGATGCATGCACACCACTGCGTGGCGTCCAATTCATGCATGCGTGCATGCAGCGCTGCACATGGCAGCAGCCAATGGCCACACGGAGATCGCCCGCCTGCTCATCCAACGAGGCGCTGTGAGTGTCTCTTTCCTCGCCCACCCGCCTTCCCCCTCCCGCCTTCCCCCTCCCGTCTTCCCCCTCCCGCCTTCCCCCTCCCGCCTTCCCCCACCCGCCTTCCCCCACCCACCTTTCCCCATCCGCCTTCCTCCAACCGCCTTGCCCCACCTGCCTTGCCTCATCCGCCTTGCTCCACCCGCTTTGCTCCACCCGCTTTGCCCCACCCGCTTTGCTCCACCCGCTTTGCCCCACACATAACTTCATTTCTCTTACTCATGGCGTCTGCTGCCTCGCCTCTCTCTCTGCACCCTTTACGCCCTCCACCCCTGCCTTCCCATCCTGTATCCCTTACACCGTCCCTCCGCCCCTGTCTCTCAGCCCGTGAATGCTGTCAACCGGCAGGGCAACACGCCTCTGCACTGGGCAGCTGTGAATGGCAGGGACTCCGTGAGTGCAGTGCAGGGCGGGCGATGTGGTTGTGGGGATGAGTGCAGGGAAGAATGGCAGGGGCTTCGTGAGTTCAGGGGGGCGCAGGGGACAGGTGGGGCTGCAGCCAGAGAAATATCTTGTGTTCTGCACCCCAGCGGCAGTGAACCAGTACCTTGTTTTTTCACGGGCCTTGCATCATCAGCATTGCATTCCGCTCTGTCGGGTTGCAGGCTTAGGGTTCCTGTTACAGGTGGTGATTTGACACCCACCAGATATCCCTCGTCCTTCATCAGGCCCACCCACCCCACTCCGCCCCATCCCACCCCACTCCACCCCACTCCTTCCTCACTGACCCATCAGATGGTGCATCTGCTCATTGCTGCTGGAGCCAACCCCTCCGCCCTCAACAGGTAACCGCCTTCCTCCCCTCACGCTCCTCACACCTCCCCTGCCTGCTGCTCACTCCGATGGCTGCTAGCTACATCCAGTGCTGCTTTCTGCTACCCATCCCCAGTCGCTGTAACCATGCAGTCGTCTTGTTGCGCAGAACATGGCAGCCCTCCCACCTGCCTGCCGTTGTCCATTTCGAAATGGCTTTTGAGTTTACTCAAAGGTCACCTCGAGCCGACTCAAAAGTCACCATGCAGTCGTCTTGTGTTGAGCATGCGCAGAACATGACAGCCCTCTCACCTGCCTTTTTTTTTTTTTTTTTTTTTTTTTTTTTTTTTTCTCCCCTTAATTCCCCCTTCTTCCTTTCTCTTCCCTCAACCTGCCTCCCCTAAAACTCCATTCCCATCCATCCAGCCACGACCGAGCACACAACCACACCCGAGCGAGCGATGCGACACAGCAACAACCAGCTCACCCTAGACGCTATTCCCGCGGCCACTTGCAACTTCCCTCCTCAACTTTGTGTTATCACCTCTCCCACAACCCGAGTTTCTTATTTCCAGCCACGAGCGCACGTCAGTGGACGAGGCCATTCACAGCAACAATCAGCTCACCTTAGACGCCATCAATGATGCCTTTTCCCTCCTGCCCTTCTGTATTCCGTGCTTTTCCAACGTTCCTTCAACCCCTAACCCTCAGATTCCAACCCTTGACCCCCAAACTGTGATTTCCATCCCCATCCCCCCAGCCACGAGCGCACGCCAGTGGACGAGGCCATTCACAGCAACAATCAGCTCACCTTAGACGCCATCAATGATGCCTTTTCCCTCCTGCCCTTCTGTATTCCGTGCTTTTCCAACGTTCCTTCAACCCCTAACCCTCCGATTCCAACCCTTGACCCCCAAACTGTGATTTCAATCCCCATTCCCCCAGCCACGAGCGCACGCCAGTGGATGAGGCCATTCACAGCAACAACCAGCGCACTCTAGACGCCATTAACACTGCCGTTGCCACGCGGGATGCTGCGAGCTTGACTGTAGGGGGCAGTCACGGCGACGACACAGGGGGCGATGGTGATGGGGGAGATGAAGCAACAGATATCATGGAGTGACGTTCTTCTCAAGGAAAACATTTTGGGAGTTGGTTGAGAAGACTGGAAGATGACAGAGTGAAAGATCAGCGCACTCTGTGGATGCCATCAGTGCCGCTCTTGGTACTCGGGACGTGGCGAGCCTGACTGTAGCCGGCAGTCAAGGGGATGACACTGTGGGTGATGGGGTTGATGGAGGTGCAGCAGCGGATGTAAGGGAGTGATGTTTTTCCGGGGTAAATCGTTGGGAGTCAGCTGAAAATTTCAGCACACTCGGTGGTATCAGTGAGCCCCTTGCCACCCAGGATTCGGTTCGGAGAGCTTGACTTGACTGTAATGAGGGGTCAAGGTTGTGGCACTGGTGGTGATGGGGATGGGGGAGGCGCAGCAGCGGAGATCACGGAGTGAACGGGTTTCCATTGGGGTTTCGTCTTGGTAGCTCGGAGGTTGAAAGTGATGCAGTCGAGATGGCAGTGTGGCGGCGTTGAGATGCACATTTGACAGTAAGATGTACATGCGACGGTCTTGTTTGTCTCCCCAGTCCTGCGTATGTACATACATACATTTGGCTGAAAGGTAAACCCAACCCTAAACCCAGGGCATGAACACTTGGATTTCCCCGTGCCAGAACTTCCAGCCAGCCTGTCAACTTCCATCCAGCCTGCCAACCCAGTACCATATCAATCAAATCTGGCGAAACTGTTTATCACAAACTGTCAAGAGATGTCTCAGAGCACACTTTCATGTGGAAACAGAACATGGAGCACTCACACTGTACCATACGAGATTTCTACGCTGTCCCCGTACAATGCCTTGAGGGTGTATACATTACCGTACGCTATTTCAAGGGTGTGTCTCGATATTCAACGGCAATGGACTTCACAGATACGGTACCGTACCATTACTCTTCTCACAACCCTATATGAGCCACCACCGTGCCACCGTGCCAAATGCACAGGCAGATGAACGCTCTTGGCTCTACGTGCTACAAGTACCGTAATACAGGGAGAGATGTGGAAAAAAAGCTCCTAGAGCATTCCTGTGCATGCTACGGTATACTACCCTACAATTTGGCCCTTCAGCTTCTGTCCACCATCACCATCAGCAGTCCCCTTCATTTCCTCCCCTTCCCTGTAGCCCTACCGCTCACACCTCCTCCTGTCGCTGCTGCAGCCTCACGCTGCTGTTGTGCCCTCAACTGCAGTAGCAGCAGCACCACCTGCTGTGGCTGTTTCCGCTGCTGCAGCCTCATGCTCCGCCACAAGTTGGTCTATCCGCTTGAACTGCCACGGCCATGCCACGTTGTACAGGAATTGCCGCAGGTCAAAGCGGTTGTCCTCGGGGGAGTAGTTCTGGGAGGGGGGGACAGTGAAGGGGAAGGGGATGGGAAGGCGCAAGAGGAGATGGGGGTGGTGCTACCACAGGAACTGCCGCAGGTCATAGCGGTTGTCCTCGGGGGTTTAGTTCTGGGAGGAAGGAGGGGGGAAGAAGCAAGGGCAGATGAAGGTTTGGGGGGGTGGCGAGGCAGAGGGTAAGAAGCAAGGCATGATGCTGATGTCACCATCCTATGTTGCACAGGTGTAAGCCGCTGTCCCCCGGGAGTCCTGGAATGGGAGTGGGGGGTAGAAGGGGGATGACAGGAGTTGCAGGGAGGGGAATGCGAGTGGAACGGGGACGCCCGAGGGTTGCCTCGACCGACAAAAGCACTCTTTTTTTTTTGTTATTTTTTTTTTTTAGGAAGGAGAGATAATGGTAGGCAGGAGTGGGGGTGGTAGGAGGGAGTGGGGAGGAGCGAGGTGGTAGCAAGCGATTACCTTGGCATGGTAGGAGGGGGTGAGTGAGGGTGGTTACTTCAGTGTGTTGGGAGGGGGTGAGAAAGTGAGCGAGTGAGCGACTACTTCTATGTGGTAGGAGGGTGTGAGTGAGGGCTTACCTCAGCGTGGTAGGAGGGGGCGAGCGTGGTTACCTCAGCATGGTAGGAGGGGGTGAGCGAGTGAGGGGGTGAGCGAGTGAGGGGGTGAGCGTGGTTACCTCAGCGTGGTAGGAGGGCGTCAGAGTGGTCATCTTGTGGCGGTTGACGGAGTAGAAGCGGAAAAACGCCTTCACCTTTATTGCCACCTCCGCCACTGTCAGCCGCTGCCGCCACTCGTGGCACAGGTGCTGCGAGGGGGGTGGGGGAGAAGAGAAGTGGCTTATCGTATGTCCACGTGGTACTGGGTTTTTGAGGTGCCTGAAAAGTCGTCTTTACAACTACTGCAGCCCTTCAACTATGAGTCAGGTTGTACACATCGGATATCCACATGGTGCTGGGTTGATTTTTTTTGAGTCGACTCAAAAATCGACTTATCTCACACGGCATGTCCACATTGGATGACCCCATGGTGCTGGGTTGCAGGAGGAGTCATGTCTATTGATGGGGACATGGAGAATGGTAACAGGGCCACAGCGCATGGCATGGCACGCAGTGCATGTGCCATCCATGGCAAGCAATGCATGTATCACGCATGACACACATACATGCCCACTACCATCCTGAACGCACCTGGAACATGGCAACAGGCCCGCAGCGCATGACCTTGCGCAGGCGGCCGTAGAGAGAGAGCTCCTCGTAGGTCATGCCCATGTCCACCTCGTCCACCTGTGTGCAGTGTGGTGTGGTGTGGTGTGGTGTGGCAGGGGATGGGATGACATGACATGGGGTGGAGAGAGAGAGCTCCTCGTAGGTCATGCCCATGTCCACCTCGTCCACCTGTGCATGTGGTGTGGTGTTGCATGGAGTGGGATGGGATGGGCCGGCGTGGCAGCATCGCATTGCACAGGATGACAGGGGATGGAAAGGGATGGCAAGGGATGGCATGGGATGGCATGGAATGGCATGGGATGGCATTGGATGGCATTGGATGGCATTGGATGGTACTGAATTGAACGGGATGGCATGGGATGGGATGGGGTCATGGGATGGGATGGGATGGGATAGGATGGGATGGGATGGGTTGGGTTGGGTGGGATGGGATGGGATGGGTTGGGTTGGGTGGGATGGGATGGGATGGGTTGGGTTGGGTGGGATGGGATGGGATGGCATGGGATGGGATGGGATGGGATGGGATGGGATGGGATGGGATGGGATGGGATGGGATGGGATGGGATGGGATGGGATGGGATGGGATGGGATGGGATGCCATGCCACCTGCACGTAGTCCGCTCTGATTGGCCCACCTGCACATAGTCCGCTCTGATAGGCTCCAGCTCAGCAGTGGGCGGCGCCGCCTCGACGTCGGCCAATGAGGCGAAGCCAAGGTGGACTGCCGCCCAGCGCAGGAAACGCCGGAGGTCTGTCTTGCTGATTCCGCCGATGGGGTTGATGTCGGCACTGCTGCAGTCGTACTGGTGGGGAGATCGTGGTGGTAGAGGGTCACAGAAGGGCGTGGGTGGGGATGGCGGTGGGAGAAGGCGGGGTGGAAGGAGGGGAGGCAATGAGCACAGGAAGCGGCGGAGGTCTGTCTTGCTGATGCCGCTGAAGGGGTTGATGTCGGCACTGGTGCAGTTGCACTGGTGAGGGAGGAAGGAGGGGAATGCTCGTAATTGAATGGGAGGCAAAAAGGGATTTGGATGAAGCCTGGAAAAAAGCAGAGAAATGTCTTTCCTGGTGCGCCGATGAGGTTGATGTCGGCACTGCTGCAGTCGTACTGTATGAGGGTGCAGGGAGAGAGAGGGGGGGAGGCGGGGGAGGCGATGGTGGTGAGGATGGGGATAGGATAGGAATGAATGGATGGGGATAGGATAGGAATGAATGGATGGGGATAGGATAGGAATGAATGGATGGGGATAGGATAGGAATGAATGGATGGGGATAGGATAGGAATGAATGGATGGGGATAGGATAGGAATGAATGGATGGGGATAGGATAGGAATGAATGGATGGGGATAGGATAGGAATGAATGGATGGGGATAGGATAGGAATGAATGGATGGGGATAGGATAGGAATGAATGGATGGGGATAGGATAGGAATGAATGGATGGGGATAGGATAGGAATGAATGGATGGGGATAGGATAGGAATGAATGGATGGGGATAGGATAGGAATGAATGGATGGGGATAGGATAGGAATGAATGGATGGGGATAGGATAGGAATGAATGGATGGGGATAGGATAGGAATGAATGGATGGGGATAGGATAGGAATGAATGGATGGGGATAGGATAGGAATGAATGGATGGGGATAGGATAGGAATGAATGGATGGGGATAGGATAGGAATGAATGGATGGGGATAGGATAGGAATGAATGGATGGGGATAGGATAGGAATGAATGGATGGGGATAGGATAGGAATGAATGGATGGGGATAGGATAGGAATGAATGGATGGGGATAGGATAGGAATGAATGGATGGGGATAGGATAGGAATGAATGGATGGGGATAGGATAGGAATGAATGGATGGGGATAGGATAGGAATGAATGGATGGGGATAGGATAGGAATGAATGGATGGGGATAGGATAGGAATGAATGGATGGGGATAGGATAGGAATGAATGGATGGGGATAGGATAGGAATGAATGGATGGGGATAGGATAGGAATGAATGGATGGGGATAGGATAGGAATGAATGGATGGGGATAGGATAGGAATGAATGGATGGGGATAGGATAGGAATGAATGGATGGGGATAGGATAGGAATGAATGGATGGGACACTGGGAGTGTTGTTGAGTTGAGGCGAAGTCAAGGTGGACTGCCGTAACACAGTGAGCGAGGGGCAGTGTTCTGTCTTGCTGATGCTGCAAATGGGACTGATGTCGGCGCTGCTACAGTCGTACTTGTGGGAGGAGGGGTGGGGGGAGGAGGGATGGGATGAAGGGATGGGAGTGGGAGTGTTGAGGTGAAGGCGAGGAGGAGTGGTGTCCAGTGCAGCAAGTGAGGAACTGTGATTTCGTCTTGCTGATTCCGCCGGTGGGGTTGATGTTGGAACTGCTGCAGTCGTACTGGTGGGGTGGGAAGGGAGTGAGGAGACATTGGCGGGAGGGGGGGTTGGTGGCTCGTGCCTTCCAGCAAGTGCCGCGAGTCAGTAGCAGCGTGGTGATTCCACCGTGGAAGACAGGGTAAAAAAAAAATATCCAAGCTTAATCTGAGACGACTTTTGAGACGTCTCAAAAGAAAAAATATCCTAGCCTAATCTGAGACGGAGGTCTCCTCAGGGCATCCTCCGCGTTGGCAGTGCCGAGCGGGAAGTCAGTCATGTGCCGAGCGGCAAGCCAGTCATGTGGCGACAAGCTATGTAAACCTCTAACGGTACCCTGGTGAGCGAATAGATAATATAGGATAAATGGGCGGCCGTGGCACATATGCATACGCACCTTAGTGAGATCCCATCTCATAGCCTCGTCCCCATCGGGACTGCCCAGCACGACCAGTTGGATTGGTAGATCAGGGATGGTGACTGTGATATGCCATGCCATGCATGCTCCCTCTATATGCCATGCATGCTCCCTCTATATGCACGCGTTAGTGAATGCCCCCTATCATCTCACCTTGGTGAGGTACCCTCTTAATGCCTCATCCACGTTGGCGCTGCCCAGCACGAGCAGAAAGCCCCCTCCGCCCCGCCGCTGCTCCGACCCGCCTCCCCTCCCCTTGCCCTTCTCCAACACCCCTTCCGCCGGCACCTTCTCTTCTCCCCCTCCCCCTCCCCCTCCCCCTCCCCCTCCCTTTTGCTGTCCGTCAGCAGTGCTCTCCTTCCGCCCCTCCTCCTTCCCCTTCTCCCCCGCCTGCCCTGCGGCTCCTCCCCCCCTCCCCCCATGTCCGCGCACCCAGGGCAGCAGCTGGGCGAAGAGGAAAGCCAGCACCATGCGCAGGCGCGCCTGGATGTTCTGTAAGGCGAGGTTCTCCGCTGATGTGCCTCCATCCAGCTGATTGAAGGGGGTTGGGGAGAAGCGGGAGGGAACGAATGGGACTGTAGAGACCACGACGGGGCTTGAATGTTAGCAGAACGAGGATTTTTGCTATGTGGGGAGGGCTGGAGTCGCTCAACGCTCAGTGGTGGTGCAAGGAGCCGGGCTGCCTAGCTAGACTGGCATCATTGAATTCCTTTGCCATAAAAGCATATCCTCCTTGAATAACAAGCGTTTATGCTGCAATATGAGGAGGTGAGTGGGTGCAGGACGGAAGGTGAGTGGGTGCAGCAAGGAAGGTGAGTGGGTGCAGCAAGGAAGGTGAGTGGGTGCAGCAAGGAAGGTGAGTGGGTGCAGCAAGGAAGGTGAGTGGGTGCAAATAAGCCACCCAACCTTGTAGCGCGGACGCAGGCCGGTGACAGTGAGGAATAGTGCGACAACAGCAGCGACCACGGAGTCAATGCTCGTGTCCAAGTGCCACGCTCCTATCTCCCATGCTAGCTGCTTCGCTCGTGCCCTTGTTGCACTGGAGCTGTGTATGCGGGGGGTCGGGCCGAGGGGGAGAAGAGGGATACAGATATCACAACTGCAGCGACCGCGGAAGTCAATGCTCGTGTCTAAGTGCCATGCTCCTATCTCCCATGCTAGCTGCTTCGCACGCGTTCGCGTGGCCTGGGAGCTGTGTGCATAGGTGGGGGAAAGTGAGAGGGAGGGGAGGGGAAAAGTCACAACAGCAGCGACCACGGAGTCAATGCTCGTGTCCAAGTGCCACGCTCCTATCTCTGAGGCTAGCTGCTTTGCTCGTGCCCTTGTACCTTGGGAGCTGTGTGCATAGGTGATGGCATTGAAGTGAGATAGGTGGGAGGTGAAAGGATGGGGAACAGAGGGGCGGGAAACGGGGAGTATCTAATTTAGACAATGCACTAATGGGAATATGATGGGTGTGGCTTGGGCACTAGCCTTTAGTCGGTGAACATGCAAATGGTATTCAAGGGAACACAGGGGTAGGTAGGTAGGCAGGCAGGCAGGCAGGCAGGCAGGCAGGCAGGCAGGCAGGCAGGCAGGCAGGCAGGCAGGCAGGCAGGCAGGCAGGCAGGCAGGCAGGCAGGCAGGCAGGCAGGCAGGCAGGCAGGCAGGCAGGCAGGCAGGCAGGCAGGCAGGCAGGCAGGGAGGCAGGGAGGTAGGTAGGTAGGTAGGTAGGTAGGTAGGGAGGGAGGGAGGGAGCAACAAACCTGTTCTCAGAGCCCATGTAGATGGTGTGCAGGATACGGTCTGCCAGCCTGGCAGCATGCCGCTTCTGCTCCTCTGCCGCCGCCCCTGCCGCCAGGTGTAGCCCCGTGATTCGCTCTGCGTCCTGCCGCACCTGCTCGTTGCCCTCGGCAATTGCTGTGAGAAGAGAAGGTAACATAGGGGAGAGAGAAGGGACGGGCGTGAATATGAATGGCAGCTATGGATGGGCTGCCAGCAGCAAGGCACCATAATACCCTGTAGCACCCCACAGCATCACATACCACCGCACCACACCTTTGGCGACCAGCTGGCACATGCAACCAACGATGGCAGCCACAGAGGAGCTGCCAGCGCTGCCCAAGAGCCATCAGTACAAAGGACACCCCAAAGCACCGCATAACACCGCATCACACCTTTAGCAACCAGCTGGCACATGCACCCCACAATAGCAGCCACAGATGAGCTGTCAGCGCCGCCCGACAGCGGCAGCAGGAAGCCCGACGCCCCGCTGCGCCTCAGGTAGTCCCACAGCCAGCACGCCATAGCACCTCAGAGCATCACCTTGCACCGCATTACACCACACAGCACCCGATAGAACCGCTCCACACCTTTAGCCACAAGCTGGCACATGCAGCCCACAATAGCAGCCACAGATGAGCTGTCCGCACCCCCCGACAGCGGCAGCAGAAAGCCCGATGCTCCGCTGCGCCTCAGGTAGTCCCACAGCCAGCACGCCGGGCCGAGTGCTATCTCCTCCTCGGGGCAGTGGTAACGGATCTGAGTCCCAGGGCATGATAAGAAAGGAAAGGGGAGCTCACAGCCGAGGTGAATGAGGAGAGGCACTCTGAAGCCCGATGCTCCGCTGCGCCTGAGGTAGTCCCACAGCCAGCAGCCCGATGCTCCGCTGCGCCCGCTATCTCCTCCTCAGGGCAGTGGTAGCGGATCTGGTGGTGTGTAAGGGAGGCCGCACGAGAGTGGGAGAGGAGCGAGCAGGGGAGCATGAGAAGGAGGCGAACGTCTGTGAAGGAAGCCTGAGGCCCCGCTGCGCCGCAGATAGTCCCACAGCCAGCACGCTGGAGCTATCTCCTCCTCTGGGCAGTGGTAGCGGATCTGGTGGTGTGTGATGGGAATGAGAAGGGGAGCATGAGAGAATACAAAGGAGGAGAGGCAATCTGAAGAGGGTCTCCCCATTTCGCCACACGCCAGAGCCAGCACGCCAAGCTGAGCGCTATCTCCTCCACGGGGCAGTGATAGTGGATCTGGTGACGCACGGGAGAGGGAGCAGTGGGGCAAGAGAGAGAACGAGAGAATGTCAATGATGGACCGTTTGAGAGAATGTGCGCATGGAAGAGAGGTACGAAGGGCAGGTGGAGAGCCGAGACAAGTGACAAACGAGTTACATGCACAAGTGGATGAACGTTGAAGATGGGCGAGAAGAGTAGAGGAGCTGATATGATGCAAGGCAGTTTTGAGGCGTCTCAAAACTAGAAGAGAACAGGAGGTGATATGATGCAAGGCAGTGGCAAAACAGATGATTGAAGAGTGGGAGGAGATTGGGAAGAGGGTGGAAGGAGAGTGGAAGAGGGTGGAAGGAGAGTGGAAGAATGGCAAAAGGAGGACTACCTGAATGGGATGCGAGGTGGCGAGGGTAAGGCTAGCCGATGCAGGGTGGCAGATGGAGATATCAGAGGGAATGCGCACGATGGGTGGGGCGGGAGAGGCGGAGGATGAAGACGGTGGGAAAGAGGCGGATGGTGCTGGGGCGGAGGCTGAGGCTTGCTCCCTCAGGCTGCTGATGGCGCCCCTGTAGCTCGCCACCTGGAAGGGTGCATGGGGGGAGGGGGGCAAGTGAGGGATGAGAGGAACGAGAGGAGTGAGAGGAGTGAGAGGAGTGAGAGGAGTGAGAGGAGTGAGAGGAGTGAGAGGAGTGAGAGGAGTGAGAGGAGTGAGGGAGGAGGGAAATGGTTTGGGAAAGAAAGGCACGTGAGGAGAAGAGCGCGTGCAGCACTGCGGAGAGTGGTGGCTGAGAGGGGCCCTGAAAGAGGGTGCCACCGGTGCATGAATGCTGGCAGCCTCTTTCAGGACCCTGTGCACGCACACGGTAAGATGGGCATGGGGAGACGAGTGCATGCCGGCATGCAGTCATGGGGTGGTGCACGGAAACATGCAAGAATACATGGTGATCCACACATAACTAACGCCGGCTTATTGAGCAGCGACTTCAACGTGGATCATGTGGGGGGGGAATGAGGAAGGCGAAGGCAGGAGAGGAGGAAGGAGAAGGGGCAGGTGATGAGGAGGATGTGATGGAGGGCGTAGTGGTTAAGGAGGGGGATGATGAAGGAGAAGGGGCAGGAGAGGAGTAGGCGGGTGTGGTGGAGGGCGAAGGCGAAGGACCCCCATCACTACGCCCTCCACCACATCCTCCTCCTCCTCTCCTTCCTCATCCTTCTCCTTCCTCATCCCCCTCCTTAACCACTACGCCCTCCATCACATCTTCCTCCTTGCCCGCTGCTGCCCGCTGTTGGAAGCCACGCGCCTTCCCCTCCACACCTGGTCCCCTCCCCCTACCAAGGATGCCTACCCCCCTAGCTACCCCGGCACGGCTCACCTGCTTGCGCCTGCTCCTGACAGGAGCCACGTTGAGTCGCGCTCAATAAGCCGACGCTATTTATGGCATCTTGGCCATACCTCTGGATCACAGCCGCGCAGGAATACGCAGGTAACACACCGCAATACAGAGTCAACTCCAGTGATGCCCGGTAACCAAGTCAACGCAAGTCAACGCAAGTCAACGCACCTGGTCGAGGTCCACAGTAGCGGTTACCACCTCGACGTCAGCCAATGAGAACTGCGATCCCTGCGCCACCACCTGCCCGTTCACCACCACCATGGCACACCCGTCTGGTGAGAGGAAGGGGGGGGGAGAGTGGGGAGGGGATGGAAAGACAAGGGAATGGGGGAGGTGCAAAAGGGAAATATGTGTAATGTCGCTGCAGAACCAAACACCCTGCTGCAGACACAGCATAGAGCACGAGCCTTTCTCGTGCAATGCCCATCTTGCACAGCTCCTGGTGGCTGCCACTGCCGTTGCCCACCACCTCTGCTCCTGCTAGTGCCACTTGGATGTGCGCGGCGCGAGAGCCAGTGGTGGCTGCCGCTGCCAGTGGCGACAGCCCAACCCAACCACCTTTGATTAAACTCACCATAGTACAGTCTTCCACCATCGCACCCCTTCTGGTTGGCGTATAGATACACCCCGCCTGCTTTGCTTGTGGCCGATTGCACGAGCCCCACCCGAGTCCCCAGCTTGCGCAGCTCGTGGTGGCTGCCGCTGCCGTTGCCCACCACCTCTGCCCCCGCCAGTGCTGCTCGGATGTGCGGCGCCAGAGGGGTGAACAGCTCCTCACACGTCTCACTCGCCAGGGTGCTGGGGTGAGGGAAGAATGGGGAGGCAAGATGGGGGCAGACAGCAAGCACGGGGCGAGGAGCTGACGAGGTGAGTGCGTTCGCTGCCGTTGCCCACCACCTCTGCTCCTGCCAGTGCCGCTCGGATGTGCAGTGCTAGAGGGGTGAACAGCTCCTCGCTTGTCTCGCTCGTCAGGGTGCTGGAAGGAGGGAGGAATGGGGAGACAAGATGGGAGCAGATAGAAAACACGAGGAGAGGAGCCAACAAAGTGAGTTCGTTCCCTGCCGTTGCCCACCACCTCTGCTCCCGCTGGTGCTGTTCGTATGTGCGGCGCAAGGGGGGTGAAGAGCTCCTCACACGTCTCACTCGCCAAAGTGCTGGAGGGAGGGAGGACAGGACGGGGGCAAGCAACATACACGAGGAGGCAAACAAAACGTTTGTTCGCCGCCAGGGAACTGTGAGTGAGGCAAGAAGAGGTTGAGTATCATAGACGACAGGAAACATAGTAAGTGCGTTCAGTAGAAGCCCGCCACCTCTGCTCCTGCTAGTGCCGCTCGGATGTGCGGAGCTCTGCTCCTCTTAGTCCCTAGCTTCTACCTACCATACCAGATCAGTTGACAAACCCAACAATTGCATGCCATTGATTAACCCCAGTGGTCAATACTTGCACACACGCACGCCATTCATCCAGATATGATCATCCGTCCAGATACCACCCACCTATACAGGTATTATCATCCATCAAGATACCACCCACCTATCCAGATATTACCATCCATCAAGATATCACCTACCCATCCAGATATTATCACCAATACAGTCATCACCCATCCAAATATCAACCATCCAGATATCACCCGCCCAAATACCACCCACCTATCCAGCAGATCCAGCACGCCATCCCCAATGGGCACCTCCCGCTGCCCCTCGCACGCCGCGGTAACCACCGCTGGTAACCGCACGCTCTCCACCACTCCCAACCGCTTCCACGTGGCGAACCAGCGCGTTTCCCGGTAGTTTCCGTCGTTCGCCAGATCCATCTTGGGGCGCAGCAGCAGGATCCGACGGCTGTGGACGAGCGCCCGGCAGTTGTAGCGCACCCCGCGGTGCTCCACTGGCAGCCCGATGTCACACAGGATGCCGGCTGTAGCACCGCTCTCAATAATAGCTGCAAGGCATTCCCAGCTGGAAGGTGGGGAGGGAAAAGAGGGGGTTGAGGCGGGAATGAAAGGGGAGGGGGGGAGGGGGTGTGCTCCACTGGCAGCCCGATGTCGCACGGGATGCCGGCTGTAGCGCCACTAGCAATGATGGCGGCTAGGCACGCACTCCCAGCTGGCGGCACAGGGGAGGGCGGGGGCAGAGAATTTCGGTTGTAGCGCACCCCGCGGTGCTCCACTGGCAGCCCGGTGTCGCACAGAATACCGGCTGTAGCGCCGCTCTCAATAATAGCTGCAAGGCATTCCCAGCTGGGAAGGGCGGGCACAAGAGGGGGGTTGGGCTGGGGAAGGGGAGGGAGGTGAGAGTGAGGGGAGGGGGAGGGCGATAGGAAGGGGAAGATATTAATGTGCTCCACTGGCAGCCCGATGTCCAGAGGATGCCGGCTGTAGCGCCGCTTGCAATGATGGCTGCAAGGCAATCCCAGCTGGGGGGGATGTGGGGCAAAAGGGGGACGGGGAGTGAAGGGAGGTGACGGGAGGGATACCCTCCACTGGCATACGCATTATCCTGGCTGTAGATTCGGCTGTAGCGCCGCTGGTGTTGATTGCTGATCGCCGGACTGCAGAAAGAGAGAGGGGAGAGTGAGGAAGTAGGGGGGAGGAGTGAGGGAGTGGAGAGAGAGTGATGGAAGAGTGAGGGAGTGGGGTAAGTAGCGCAGCAGATGAATCCCAGGTGTAACGCTACGAAAGCGCTGTGATAGTGAGGGGCGGCTATAGCACTTCTGGCGGCGAAAGCGGTGAAATCCCACGTCATGGGATCGGGCGTGAGATGCGTGGGGGGAGTTAGCGGGGCGGGAGGGGAAGGGGAGGAAGGATTCGGGGATAAACGCGTTCCGAAGAGGACGGTGGTGGCGCCGCTGGCGACGATGGGGTTAGACAGTCTCAGCTGAAGTGACGAAGCTGAGCGATTCGGCCAAAGCGGCACGGCTCGATAGAGGAAGGGAGGTTGATAGCGGACGCCACGTGGCAGGTGAGTGCAAGCGAGGGGGAGGGGGAAGCGTGGCGTACGCGTGCTGGCACGTGTCGTGCTCGAGAAAGTGATCCTCGCAGCCGTAGCCCGTGATTTCTAACTCCGGCCCGATCCGGTACGACGCGCCTCGCGCTTTCGCCTCGCGAATGGACGCGATGATGCGATTTGTGTTACCCTCGAAATCCATCGCCCATTGGTTCAGCGCGCACGTGGCGAGCGTCGCGAGCCTCATGGCGGCAAGGCGGCGGGGAAGATCAACTCACCGCTACCCTCGCTCTCTCAATGCTTTCTCCGCAGTTCTCCCACTAACTGGCTCACAGCTGGAGCGCCTAGCCCCACAAACACACGTGTCTGCGTGAATTTCGATGACAAGTGGCCTTGCGCCCAAGTATGCAACATTATCCTTGATACTGAGAAACTTAATAACATTGACGTTACACTTTGCCTCTTCACTCAGGTTAAAATACAGATACACGTTTCTCCGCCCGAAAATATGGGCCAAAGTAAAAAAAAAAAAAAAGCAAAAAGCAGTGAAAAAGCAGTGTGATTGGGTTCGGGTCCCCCCGCCATTGCAAAAAGCAGTGTGATTGGTTTTCAGGTGACGATTCGTTCGATAATTGCACAGCGATGTGAATCACTCAAGGCGACTCGCCTGTGCGCTGCGGGTTTTGTTTCACGGTGGAATGGAACTTCTGCCAGGACAATGAAACTTCTGGGTGCAAAGTGTGATGCCAAAGAAAGAGGCATTTCCACTTTGTACATCCTTAGAAATGTAAGTGAGGAGCTACTTCTTCTATGAAAATATACGAAGAACATTACCGAAATCGCTAAGCAGCTCGGGTTTGTAACCAAATGTACAGATTCTGGTATGGCTGCCCGAGTGGGAAAAAAGACCATCCAGAATTCATCATCCACATCATCGGAAATAATTGCACAACGCGACGAATCTCAAATTTGTTTTATCCTGTTAACCAAACTCGCGCCGCGCTTTTCGCTTTTTATATTTCTCAATCCCATGGAGCGCAACTTGCTTTACACCCGCAATTACGGTCAGGTCACTCTGCGTAAATGTTGTTCAAGAGTTTCGGATCCCTTTGATTTCCTGCTTTTGGGTGAGAACAAATCTGACGCTACCCAGATGCAATATTTGCAACCCCATAGTACGAGATGTCATTTTGTGCTGTTACATTTACGATACACGGTGGCCATGCTGACGTGACGCTTAGATACTTCAGGGCTGGGATGATGAAAAAACAAAATCGTAGAGACATTTACTGTGTATATTAGGACCAACCGTAATGAGACAACTGGACTCTTGCATCAGAATAGACAACAATATAGGGCTTTCAAATATAGCAAAAAAAATTATTTTCAGCCCACAAATACACGGGCATGTTCAAAGAAGTTTTGCGTTTTAATCCAAGCAATGTAATTTTGAAAAAAAACATATAGCGAAAACACTGAGTAATCTCTTTGTAATTTAATCTCTTATGAGTGTCAAGTAATATATTAAATAACAAAAAGTCCAATATAGCATCTTTAATTAAAATAACGCCTTACATAACCCTTTAGCCCTTAAACAAACAAATAGTCTAACGGTTATTGCGAATTGAGGGAAATCCATGCATGGCTAAAGAATGTGTCGTCCAACAAATCCGACCACAAACTTTGTCGAGAGTGCCTATGTCAATATTGCGAAAGCGCAGGGTCCATGGGATTTAGAATTACCAAAAATCGGGTAACACGGTGCGAGGGTAGTCGACAGGATTGAGCAAAATTCGAGAATCGTCGCGTCGCGCGATTATTTCACATCATCGTCATGCTTGAATTTCTTTCAGCCCATTACATCCCGCTCCGACCCAAGCCGCAGGCTGGCAATGTTGCATTTGACCATACTCTGAGCCCTCGAGCATCTTGTTTGGCTCCTCCATTTAACTAACGACCTGACATCCCCTCAACCAGAGCGAGCTTCTCATCGGCGGAAATGAGTGAAAATAGGGAAAAGGTCGAGCTCGAGGACCCCGGCGACGGAGAAATGTTTTCTGGGAACATCTCGTTGGTAGCGCAAGAAGAATCACTGAAAGCCGTCGATTCAGCTGCAAGTTCCCAGAGTGCGAGCGAAGTCCTCGAGACGGAAAACACGATATTTGAAGGCGTGAATGATGTTAATAACGTGGAGAAAGGTGGGTACGGAGGCGAAAAAATCCCTTCCGACGACGATGCGGCGGCCTCCGAAACAGCAATAGTGGAGGAAGATTCAACGGCAGATGCGCGAGCTGCCGGCGAACCAAGCGACTGGATGGGCGACGTGGAAGAGAGCCAAGACGAGGGCCACGATGCGAGCCGAGACGCGGTCGAAGCTTCGGAGGCTTCCATCAATCCCAATGTGACAGACCCGTCGCCCAAAAGCAAAGACCGCGAAGAAGGTGGAGATACGAGCAGCGTTCCCTGCCCTGGAGAGAACTTGGGTGGAACCGAGGAAGCTGCTGGCAGCAAGGCGGACCAGGGAAGCAGCGCGCGGGCGCAGGAAGAAGGCGTTGCGGCTGCTGAGGAAGCGTGCGACGTGAGTTTGGACGTGGAGGACGTAAGCGACTCGAACAAGGTTGATAACGAGGAGGGTGCAGCAGCCGAGGATGCTACGACACCGTGCGATGCATCAGCTGCGGGTGCGACGAATGCTGGCGACGCACCAGCTGAGGATGCGACGAATCTGTGCGAATCTGTTTTCCAGGGCGGGCGCACTTCAGCCGTCGACGAGATCGACGCGGCGCCAATGGCGGACAGCGCGTGCGGGGATGGCGCGGCAAGCGCGGAAGTAGCAATCGCAGGCGACGCCGATGCGTGTGCAATCGAAGGAGCCAAGGCGGCAGCTGTCGATGCAACAGGAAGCGGCGTGGACCCAATAGACGTGGCTGCGATCACGGACGAAGCGACCGACGCGGATGGCAATGCGGACCATATCGACTCAGCTCCAAATACAGTCGCAGGCACAGGCGAAGGAATGATCGGCGAGGCGGATGAGGTGACTGCGACTGGGGACGCCGCGGTAAGTGCAGCACCTGGAGGGGAAACCGCCGCGGCTGGTGACAACAGGAACGAGCACGAGAACGAGAGCGAAGGCGAGCTTGAGCCCGCGCTTGCTGACGGCTCTGCATGCAAGGAGGCACAGACGCCGGAGGGCAAACCCGTGCCTCCCGGGGAGGGAGTGGCTGTCGAGACAGGGGAGTACGCGGGTAGTAGTGCTTCGGGTGCAGACGCGGGGAGCTCGTTGGGCGGAGAGGCTGGGAGCGAAGCTGCTGCGGGGGTTGCAGCGGAAGCTGCTGAAGAAGTGGAGCACGACGGCGGCGCGTCAGAAAAGGGGACGGACGCGGAAGGGGTGGACGAGAGTGGTGCAGCACCTGAAGCGGCGCCAGTTGCGGCGGACAAGGCGGTGAGCCCGGTTGAAGAGCGGAAAGCGGAGGTGGTGGAGCGTACAGAGAGCGAGGGAGGGGTTACTTGCATAGAGGACGGTAATGGTGTGATTGGGAGCAGCGACGGCGAGAGTGCGGAGGGTGTGGGGGATGTGCAGCATGAGGATCAGAAGAGATTTTCAGTAGCGGGTGATGCGGGAATCGAGGTAGCTTATAGCGAGGATGTCGAGAAGGCAGAGGGAGATGAGGCGATCACGGAAGATGAGGTGGAGAAGAGCGAAGAGATAAAAACGAGCGAAGAGGTGAACAAGACCGAAGAGCAAGAGAGCGATGGGCGTGGGGATGTGGCAGATGAGAAAGCGGGCGAAGGCTTGCAGCGCGAGGAGGCGACCGTTGAGCTAGAGGTGACTGTTGGCGATGGGGCTGTGAGCGCGGGCGCCGGGAATGGCGCGCCGAGCGGGGGCGCAGAGAGCGGAGAGGCTGCGGCGGAAAGAAAGGCGGCTGCACAAGAGGCGCGAGGGGCGGGGGGCGCGGAGAAGGCGCACGAGGCAGAGGAGGCGGAGGAGGCGTCGGAGGAGGGGAGCGCAGCGAACGAGGGGTCGGTGGAGGAGTCGCGGGCTGCCGAGGCGGAGGTGGCGGGGGCGGCGGAGGCGGAAAAGGGAAGCGCAACCATTGAGGGGGCGGAGGAGGAGGCGGAAGAGGGAAGCGCAAGCGAGGGGTCGGTGGAGGAGCTGCGGCTGCTGGCGGACGTGCTGGCGCTGATGGACTCGGACGCCTCATCCAACGGCTCCCATCACTCCTCGTCCGCCTCCTCCGATGGCGACTCTGCATCCGACGGTCCAGCGCCTCTTCCTGACGTGGATAAGCATGAGGTAAGCAGCTGGCCCCGAATCAAAGAGATTTTGCACCGAAATGATCTGAGCAACTCGTGGGCTAATATAAGAACTCTGCGCCGCCGCCCATATGTTGGCAGGTTGTTCAGCAGGCGGCAGCTGCCGAGGCGCAGGTGAATGCTCAGGTGGAAGCTGCAGTGAAGGCGCACGTGGCGGCGATCGAAGCGGAAGCCGCCGCCGCCATTGAGCGGCGAGTCGCCGCCAGCTTGGAGCACCTGACCGCGGAGCTCGAAGCCAAGCTGGCCGGGCAGCTGGAAGAACGTTTAGCTGCCCGAATCGAGGAAAAAATTGCTGCGCGCATGGAAGAGCGGATGGCTGCTGACGTGGCAACGCAGGTTACGGTGCGGCTGGCGGAGATGGAGGCGGAGTGGAAGGAGCGCGCAGCAGGGGGGGCGGAGCACCCGCAGGCCCACGCGCAGGCGCAAGGCGGAGGAAAAGCTCCCGCGCAGGGGCAGGCGGGATGGCAGAAGTGGATGCTGTGGGGCGCGCGGGAGGATGACTTGCGCAAGCAGGCGGAAGAGGAGCGGCGGAGGGAGATTGCGCGCGTGAAGGAGCAGCTGGAGGAGCAGTGGGGCGCGGAGGTTCACAAGCTGCAGGCGCTCATGCAGGCGGAACGCGCTATTTCCGCGGAACGCCTGCAGGCGCTGGAGCGTCGCTGGCAGAGCGCGCAGGCGGAGCTGGCGGAAGGCATCCGCGCGGCGCAGGAGCTTGCGGTGATGAAGGTCGCAGCGGTGGAGGAGCGGTGGGGCGCGAAGGAGGCGGGGATGCTGCAGGCGATGGCGGAAGAGATGCAGCGCCAGGTGGCGGAGCTCAAGGCGGAGCAGGCGGGGTGGGTGGGGCGCGTGGAGGACATGCGCTTCCGCGTATCCGCGGAGCTCAAGCAGGCGGAGGGGCGGCTGCACGCGGCGCAGGAGGCGTGGGCGGGGCGGCTGGCGGAGATGCAGGCGCAGGCGGACGCGGGACGGCTTGCGGACGCGGGGAGACTGGCGGAGATGGAGCGCGAGTGGGAGGGGAAATTGGCGGAAGTGCGGAAACACGTGGAGGAGGAGAGGCGGAGGGGCGTAAAACGGTGCAAAGTGGTGGAGGAAACAGTCGGGAAGAAGGTAGAGGAGAGCCGGCGGGCGGCAGAAGTGGAGCTCGAGAAGGCTCTGCAGCGCGAGGCGGAAGCGCGCAAGGAGCAGGCGGAAGCCGCATCCGCGCGTGCCGCAGAGATCGCCGCGCAAGTGGAGGAAGCCGCGCGGCAGGCGGAGGAGGAGCGCAAGCGGAACCTGAAGCGCGCGGCGAAGATCTTGAAGGACTGCGCGGCGAAGACGGAGGCAGTAGAGCAGCGCTTGGGGGAGGCGGAAAAGCGCATCGACGCGGAGCGCAAGGCGCAGCGCGAGGCGGTTGCGCGGATCCACGCGCAGTTCGAGATGATGGAGGTGGCGTGGGGGAAGCGCGTGGAGCAGACGAAGGCGGAGGTGGCGGAGATGCAGGCGGAGGCGCGCGCGCAGCGGCGGCGGGACGAGGAAGCGCTGGGCGCGGTGAAGGCGGAGTGGGCGGAGTGGGCGGGGGAGCTGCAGCGGCAGACGCAGGCGGCGCTGGGTGAGGACGCGAAGAAACTCGAGCTGCTGGACGAGGTGCGCGGAAGAGTTGGGGGCAAGGTCCAGCACGGAAGGGGGCAAGGGCTGGGGAAGAGCTGGGGAAGAGTGGGCTGAAGAGCTTCGGGGGAGGGGGGGAGGGAGGGGGCGCGAATGGGGGAGGTGCAAGGCCGTTGTTTCCTGCTTCCCCCTTGTGTCATTTCTCCTTCTTGTCCTACCGCCGCCTCACAACTGATGTGCATTCCCACTTCCACTTGCCATTCACCCACACCCTCCCTATCGTTCCTGCCCCTCCCTCTCCCCCATTCTTCCCCTTCCCCTCCCCTCTGTCCCTGTCCCTGCGCTAACTACTGCTCTTCTCGACCCTCTTCCATTCACCACTTGCCAACGTTCCTATTCCTTATCCATCCCTTCCCCATTACCCCTCCCACCCTGTTCCCCCCCCCCCCTCCCCCAGGTGGTGCTGCAGCTCTTTTCCGCCCACGTGCGCGCACAGCTCTCCTCACTGCGCCAGCGCCTCGACGACACCGCCCAGACGCACGCAGACAAACTGCGCCACCTCCAGGACAACATTGCCGCCCGCCTCGACGCCGCCCGCAAGCGGCTAGAAGACGAGCGACGTGCGGAGGGGGAGCAGCTGCAGCAGTGGGAGCGGCTGTGGGGGGTGGCGGCGCATAGCAAGTGGGGGGAGACGGTGGCCGGGCGGCACCGGAGGGAGGCAGAGCGGTTGAGAGAGGTGCAGGAGCAGTGGGCGGGGCGGGTGGTGGCACTGCAGAAACGAGAGGAGGAGGAGCGACGGGGTGTTGCAGAGCAATTGAAGAAGCTTATAGAGAGGCTGGAAAAGGGGGTGGGGGAAGGGCAAGAGGAGGGGGAGGGTGGGGCTGGGAGTGGTGGGGGAGAAGGGGGAGAGGGGGGAGGGAGTGGGGGAGGGGGTTGGCAGCATGGAAGGAGATGGCTGGGAGGGAGGTGGAGAGGGTGGGGAGGGAGGTGGAGGGGAAGGGGCGGGCGGATGGGGAGAGGGTGAGTGCGATGGAGGGGCAGTGGCGTGCGCGGTGGGAGGAGGTGTTGGCGGCTGCAGAGGAAGGGAGGAAGCAGCAGCATGTGACCGTGCAGCAACTCATGGAGGTGAGGATGATGGGGTCCAGGGGTGCTTGCTGCGGTGGGGTGCGGTGGAGTGCTGCACATGGGCTATGGGTGCCAGTGGGCAGATAAGTGAAGGGCATGTATGGTGAGGGAGAGGAGGGCAGGGAACAGCAGCACGTGGTGGGTCGGAGCGAGAGGTAGCAGCACAGCCACGTCACCACCACCTCCACACGCCTTGGTCTTTTGCACATGCCCCTCTCGCCCTCCCCCCCTTCCCCTATGCCCCCTTGGCAGGCTGAAGCAGAAGGACTGGTGGCGGCAAGAGCAGCCCTCGATCGGTATGGCTTGGATATAGTGCAGCGCAGCACACTGCCCCACTGCTTATGCATTTACCCCCACCGACTCCCTCCCCACTGACCCCCTCCCCTTGGCAGGCTGAAGCAGAGCGAGTGGTGGCAGCCAGAGCAGCCCTGGACCGGTACGGCCTGGGGATAGTGCAGCGCAGCACGCTGCGTTTCTCCCACCACCCCGACATCGCCGACGCCGACGCTGCCCTGCTCCTGCAGGCCCTCCGCCGCTTCCGCCCACACCTCCTCCCCACCATCTCCGCACTCTCCTTCAGCTGGGGCTCTCCCCCGGGTGTAAGAACATCACAGGGGAGGCTCTGGAGCATGCTGCATGCCTGCTGTCCCTCAAGGCCCTTGATCTGCGCTGCTGCGCTGGGCTCACGCCTGCTGGGCTGCGCCATGTCAGCAAGCTGACCCAGCTGGAGCGGCTGGAGCTGTGTGATGCACGTGGCGTGACGGATGCTGTGCTGGCACATGTGGCGGAGATCCCGGGGCTGCGGTATTTGGATATTAGTGGGTGTGTGGGGGTGACGGATGCGGGTATGGTCCATGTAGCGCGCATGGTGGGGTTGAGGCAGCTCAGGATGACTGGATGCCCTCAGGTGACCAGTGTGGGGGTGAGACTGCTGCCTGGCTGTGTGCAGGTCACACGCTAAATGTAAGGAAAGTTTGCCGTTCATTCATGGATTCTCTGACACTTATTATAGCCATTTTGCTCCTGAGCCTGTCATCGTTGTGTCGAAAGATGATTGTATGACAAGTTTGCTTCCCAGGTTCTGTTGTTCAGCCATGCTTGCTGTCCTATCAGCTCGTCAAGTAAGAGGTTGGTGGTTTTATGACTGCCATTTGATAGTATTATTGCTAGTTTTATTTATTATTTGATAGCACTAATTCTTATTAGTACCGTAGTAATGTGTTAAACCTGGTGATTGATTGCGTGAATGACTAGGAGTTCTTATTCAACCGCTCTAGTTGCTTTCTCGAACCGTTGTTGTTTAGTTGTATAAATCGCCTGCTGACGTACAATGCGTGCATATTCGGAGCTCTGGAATATGACTGAAAGGTAAGCAAGGTGCCCGTGATTCACTTGAGCATTGTGCCACACGTTTATGGCCAAAATGCACGATGCGCGCCGCTCATGCCATTTTGCTTCCTGGCATCACTCTTTTGGCCTTTTCTGTCAAACTGTTATAATGTGTTTATTCTGTAGGCTGTAGTGGGGTAGCCCATAACGGTTCAACCCAATTAGGGTTAGTACTAGTACCAACTTTCTGTTCAATGCATTCATTCTCTCGTTCAGATTCTTGACATGGTTTAAGAGTAGGTCCTGTTCTAGGAACGTTTCGTTCCTAGAACCCACCGAATAGTACCCCACCAGTCGTGCACGCCCTGCCCTGCCCTGCGTTGCGCCGCCCCGCGCACGCCCTGCCCTGCGTCGCGCCGCCCCGCGCACGCCCTGCCCTGCCCTGCGTTGCGCCGCCCCGCGCACGCCCTGCCCTGCGTCGCGCTGCCCCGCGCACGCCCTGCCCTGCGTCGCGCCGCCCCGCGCACGCCCTGCCCTGCGTCGCGCTGCCCGCGCACGACCTGCCCTGCGTCGAGCCGACCGCGCACGCCCTGCCCTGCGCCGCGTCCCCCCGCGCACGCCCTTTCCTGCCCGTGCGCCGCCCTTTCCTGCCCGCGCGCCGCCCTGCTGGCCGCGCGCTGCCCTTTCCTGCCCGCGCGCCGCCCTGCAGCCTGCCGCGCCGCCCTTTTGCTGCCCGCGCGCTGCCCTGCTAGCCGCGCGCCGCCCTTTCCTGCCCGTGCGCTGCTCTGCTAGCCGCGCGCCGCCCTTTCCTGCCCGCGCGCCTCCCTGCAGGCTGCCGCGCTGCCCTGCCCTGCCCTACGCGCCGCCCTTCCCTGACCGTGCGCCGCCCTGCCCTGCCCTGCGCGCCTCCCTAGTGCACGCGTGCCGCCCTGTCCGTCGCGTCGTCCTTTTGCCTGTGTGCTGCCCTCCACGTTACGTGCCACCCTGCTCTGCTAGCTATGGCTACCCTCAGCGTTCTCACCTTCGATCCTGAGGGCCGTCCGATCCAGTATGAAACATGGCTCGACGACTTACAGCTGTACCTACTGAGCGATTCTAAAGACGGCGTCTCATTGTTTGACCACATGTCTGGAGCCTCTCTCGCTCCTTCCGGCACAGCTGACAGTGCGACTCGCTCACAGTGGCTTACCCGTGATGGTGCTACTCGCTCGCCTAGCCGTTCGCAACCACCTGCCGTTAGCCGAACGCGCTCACTTTGGCCAGCACAAGGCTGCTAAAGCCCTGTTCGACGCTGTAGTCGCTCGTTACTCCTCCCCTGCCACTGCTGCTCTCGGCCGCCTTATGCTGCCCTACCTTTTTCCCGAGCTGTCAGCCTTTTCCACAGTCGACGACCTCATCACCCACCTTCGCACTAGCGACACTCGCTACCGCGCTGCGCTTTAAGCCGAGTTCCTAGACAAGAACCCGCCCCCGATGTACATCACTCTCTACTTCATAGTCACCCGCCTCCCTGACTCTCTTCGCGCAGTCAGGGACCACTTTCTCGCCCTTGACCCCACAGACCTCACTGTCGACCTGCTCGAGAAGCACCTTTTTGCAGCTGAGACTAGCACAGTCGTCGCTGTAGGTGCTGCTCGTGGCACTCCTCGCACTCCCTTCTTTGAGGGGTGTTCCCCCTCCCCCCTTGCCCCCTCCTACGCTTCTGCTGCTGCTGTTGACTTCCTTGGTGCTGAGGAGGTCGGGGCTGCGTCTGCTCCTAGTGGGAGGCGCCGCAGCGGCAAGGGCACAGAAGGCAAGAGTGGTGGAGGTGGCGGCGGGGGAGGCGGTGGAGGTGGCGGTGGTGGCGGTGGGAGTGGTGGCGGGACTGGGGGCGTTGGTGGTGGCGGCAGTGGGAGTGGTGGCAGCGGCAGTGGTGGAGGTCGGGGTGGAGCCGTTCAGAGGGGAGGTTCTGGCAATGGCCAGAGGCAGCAGCAGCAGCGTCCGCGTGAGACCCCTACGCCCTAGCAGCTTCGTGAGTGGTTTTCTCAGTGTGGGGCGTCTAAGGGTAGTGTTCGCTGCCCGTACGTCATTCGCACAGGTGACCGCGCTGGTCAGACATGCGGGAATTATCACACGCAGCACCGCTGCTTCTCCCGCCTTGATGACGCGTGGCCCGCAGAGTTTGGCGACGAGGCAGAGCTTCCCCATTGGCTAAAGCTGCTTAGGTCTGGTGTTGATATCTTTGCTCTTGACTATGACGCTATCCTTGCTGCCATGTATGCTTTGACTGTTAGTGCTGAGGGTGACTGTTACCTGTGTGTGCCGCCTGACCCAGGTATAGAGGCTGCTGCTCTAGGTGCTAGTGAGTCTACTCTCTCTGGTACTGCGCCTGCTGAGGCCTTGCACACCTTCACGCTTGACTCAGGTGCTTCCCGCTGTTTCTTTCGCGACAGTACCACACTCACACCACTCCCTGCACCTGTTGCTGTCAGACTGGCTGACCCCTCAGGGGGCCCAGTTCTTGCACGTTCCACCACTTTTTTCCCGTGCCCGGCGGTTCCGTCTGGCTCACTGTCAGGTCTTCACCTCCCCTCGTTCTCTACGAACTTGGTGAGTACTGCTGCCCTCCAGGATGCCATGGTCACTACCACCACTATTGGGAGTCAGCGTGTGGCGATCTGCACGTGTGCACGGACGGGCCGTCACCTGGCCACGTTCACCCGTCGGCCTGGGTCGAGTCTGTACACACTGACTACTGAGTCTCCACAGGTAGCTGCTTCCGGTCAGGTGTCTGCGTCTAGTCAGGTAGCCGCCCCTGTTCGTGTCGCCTCCTCTCGCACCAGACTCTCCTTTGGCACCACCGCCTTGGTCACCCCTCCCTGCCACGCCTCCGTGGCATGCACTCCTGCCTCCTTGTCTCTGGTCTTCCCAGGTCTCTGCCTCCCCTCCCACCCTCGCCTGCCCCGCCCTGCCTTCCTTGCGTCGAGGGGTGGCAGCGCGCCGCTCCTCACTCCTCCTCGTTTCCCCCGACGACTGCTCCCCTGCAGACTCTCCACATGGACGTATGGGGCCCAGCCCGCTTCAGTGGACAGGGCTGCGAGCGATACTTTCTGCTGGTTGTTGACGACTACACGCGTTACACCACGGTCTTCCCCTTGCGCAGCAAGGGGGAGGTCCCTGATGTCTTGATCCCTTGGATCCGCGCTGTCCGTCTCCAGCTCCGCGAGCAGTTCCGTACGGACCTTCCTATCATGCGTATGCACTCTGACAGAGGTGGTGAGTTCTCCTCCGACCTCTTGCGGGACTTTTGTCGTGGGGAGGGCATCCTCCAGTCGTTCACGCTTCCGGCCTCCCCGCAGCAGAATGGGATTGCTGAGCGCCGCATTGGCTTAGTCATGGAGGTGGCTCGTACCTCCATGATCCATGCGGCTGCTCCCCATTTTCTGTGGCCGTTTGCGGTACGCTGCGCATCAGCTCAACCTCTGGCCCCGTGTCTCCTTGCCGGAGACCTCGCCTACACTGCGTTGGACGGGGGAGGTTGGCGATGCGTCGGTGTTCCAGGTCTGGGGCGCTCGTGCCTTTACCCGCGATACCTCCGCGGACAAGCTCTCCTCCCGCGCCATTCCCTGTGTCTTCCTTGGCTTCCCCCCTGACGCGCCTGGCTGGCAGTTTTACCACCCCACCACGCGCCGTATTCTCTCCTCTCAGGACGTCACGTTTGATGAGTCGGTTCCCTTCGACCGTATTCTCCCCTACCGCACTGCCCCTCTCCCCCCCCCGCCGCTCTTCCTCGCTCCAGGTCCCCCTCCGGTAGACCCCCTCCCCCCTCAGGGTCCTGCTCATTCATGTGTGTCTCAGGTTGACCCCACTTCCCTTGGCTGAGCCTGTCGAGGTCACTGGCGACTCTGGTGCTGCTGGGGGTGGTGCTGCTCGGGGTGCTGCGTCTGGGGGTGCTGAGCCTGCGGGTGCGGAGCCTGGGGGTGCTGAGCCTGAGCGTGCGGAGCCTGGGGGTGCTGAGCCTGAGGGTGCTGAGCCTGGGGGTACGGAGCCTGGGGGTGCTGAGCCTGAGGGTGCGGAGCCTGGGGGTGCTGAGCCTGCGGGTGCGGAGCCTGGGGGTGCTGAGTCTGGGGGTGCTGAGCCAAGGGGTGTTGCTTCTGCTGGAGGTCCTACGGGTGCCTCGCCGCAGCGGTCTAGCCGGCGGGAGCCTCTCTCACCACAGCAGCTGCGCGAGTGGTTTGCTCGGCGCACCCGCCTTCGGAGTGGCACTGCTGGAGCTAGAGGCACTGCCTGCCGCTGGAGGCGCTGGAGCTGGAGGCGTTGGAGCTAGAGGCACTGACGCTGTGGACACTGGAGCTGGAGGCGCTGGAGCTGGAGGCGTTGGAGCTGGAGGCGCTGGAGGTACTGGAGCTGGAGGTCCTGGAGCTGCTGGTACTGGAGGTACTGGAGCTAGAGGTACGAGAGTTGGAGTTACTGCAGGTACTGGAGGTACTGGAGTTGCTGGTCCTGGAGGTACTGGTGCTGGGGTTACTGGAGCTAGTGGAGCGGCTGGTGCTGGAGGCGCTGGAGCTGTATACGCTGGAGCTGGCGGCGCTAGTCCTAGCGACCCTGAGCTGGAGGTGCTGACATTGGAGGCACTGGAGCTGGCGGTACTGGTGCTGGAGGCACTGTGCAGCAGCGACCGTTTTTCTTGCCGCCGCCGCAGCTACCACTGCTACCACCTGCCTCGGTGCTCCGTCAGGTTCTTAGTCTTCCTTCGTCCACTGCCCTTCCTCCAGACTCACCGCTGCCTGCCCCCCCTCGTTACACTGAGCAGCCAGTCTCCCTTACAGAGCGTCGTGAGCCTGTGTCTCGTCTGGCCTTACCAGTTTGCACTGTTTGCCGTGCTCGTCGTGTTCCCTGTCCTCGTCCTCCACCAGTCCTCGGCACACACACTATGGCACTTCGTCCTTCCTCTGTTCCGCAGCATGTTGCTCTGCCGTCTCCTCCGGCGTCCTCTCTTCCTGACGTTCCGGACCCTGAGTCTGACTGGGTTCGTGCTGCTAGCCCTACTGTCACACGTCTCCTCGCCACTGTTGTCACTGACCCTTCTTTTGAGTCCACTGCTGCGTCTGCCTTAGTTGCTGAGCTTGTTGACTTTGCTGCTGCGTGTCGTCTAGACTACGCCGCTAGTCTTGTTGCTGAGTCTGAGTCTGTTTGTCCTCCGTCCGTCGGGGGTGAGTGTGCTCTTGGCACGGACGTCCTTGAGGACAGGCAGGAGGACTTTGAGTGTCTTGCAGCCACTGTACCTCATCTCGTGGCCATGCTGCTTGCACCTGAGGGAGACCCGGATGCACTGGACATCCCGACCCCGCGCTCTTACACAGAGGCGATTACGGGTCCCTACTCCTCTCAGTGGTAGACAGCCATGGACGCAGAGATGGCATCCTGGAAGTCCACAGGCACTTACGTTGACGCAGATCCCCCTTCTTGGGCGAACATTGTCGACTGCATGTTGATTTTCAGGGTGAAGCGGCCGTCAGGTTCTCCGCCTGTCTTCAAGGCTCGTTATGTTGCACGAACCTTGAGTCAGCGACAGGGAGTTGACTTCTTCCAGACCTTCTCCCCTACCTCGAAGATGAGCACTCTTCGAGTGTTGCTGCACATTGCCACCTAGCGTGACTACGAGCTTCACTCTCTTGACTTCAGCACTGCTTTCTTACAGGGCAGCCTGCACGAGGAGATCTGGCTGCGCCGTCCTCCTGGCTTCACTAGGTCGTTTCCTGAGGGTACCCAGTGGAGCCTCCGGCGGCTAGTCTACGGTCTCCGCCAGGCGCCTCGTGAGTGGCACGACACATTGAGGACGACACTTGCGGCTCTTGGGTTTGCTCCTTCCACTGCTGACCCGTCGCTGTTTCTGCGCACTGACACTTCGCTGCCGCCGTTCTACATCCTCGTGTACGTCGATGACTTGGTCTTTGCCACTGCTGCCACGGAGGGACTGGCTCTTGTGAATTCGGAGCTGCAGAAGAGATACACCTGCACTGACCTGGGTGAGCTGCGCAGCTATCTTGGCTTGCAGATGACCCTGGACAGAGCGTGGCACACCATCACCCTGACTCAGTCACACATGGTGCACCAGGTCCTTCAGCGCTTCGGCTTCCGGTTCTCCTCGCCACAGTCCACTCCTCTGCCTACCGGTCACTCGCTCTCAGCTCCACCTTCGGACGAGTCCGTAGAGCCGAGTGGCCCGTATCCAGAGCTTGTGGGCTGCCTCATGTACCTGATGACCTGCACTCGACCTGACCTTGCGTAGACACCAGCCAGAGCACTGGAAGGCCGCTAAGAGGGTGTTGTGCTACTTGTGCAGTACATCGGGCATGGGGCTTGTGCTTGGAGGACGGGGTGACGTTGTCCTCACTGGACACTCAGACGCTTCTTGGGTTGACGACCTGACTACGCAGCGGTCGTCACAGGGTTACACGTTCAGCCTTGGTTCCGGCTCTGTTTCTTGGCGGGCTACCCGCTCGTCTTATTTTCTCAGCTCCAGTTGTGAGGCTGAGATCTACGCGGGAGCCATGGCTGCACAGGAGTTACGCTGGCTCACCTACCTGCTGACCGACCTGGGAGAGTGGCCTCGTTCTCCTCCAGTTCTGTACGTAGACAACAAGTTCGCGATTGCCTTGTGTCAGGAGCACAGACTGGAGCACAGAACGAAGCACATCGCTCTGCGTTACTTCCTTGCTCGAGAGTTGCAGCAGCGTGGTCAGCTTCGTCTTGCTTACGTGACCACTCGGGCCAACACTGCTGATATATTCACCAAGGCACTTCTGCCTGGTGATCATCAGCGCTTCAACACTACTTTAGGCCTTGTGCCTGCTTCGTCTCACTTACTCATGGCGTGACTTTGCTTGTACTGTGATCTCTATATATATACCTGCATGCTTACACTTGCTAGGTAGTGATCACTGTACTGTTTGCTCTCTTTTATATAACTCTGCATGTGAACTGGCCTTGTGGCCATTTGCTTGTGCTCGGAACGTGTGGTGACGTTGTGATCCACCCTGGGCTTGCTTTGATTTTCTTGACTGGTCTTGTGACCCCTTGTTCTCCCCCACTTTGCTTATGGGGGTGTGTCATATTGTTATACTGCTTATATTCTGTAGGCTGTAGTGGGGTAGCCCATAACGGGTACAGCCCAATTAGGGTTAGTACTTGTACCAACTTTCTATTCAGGGTGCATTCCTGGTTGGTGGCAGGGCAACTGTTCACATCGAGTTGGTGGCAAGTGTAGCCGAAAATTCAGTGGGCCGGAAAATGCGCTTGCCACCAACTCGATGTGAACAGTTGCCCTGCCACCAACTCAGGAATGCACCCTCAATGCATTCATTCTCTCGTTCAGGTTCTTGACATTTTCGACACCACATCCATGTAGCGACCAACTGTTTATAAATATTTTTTGCCTTTGTGCCCCGTTTTCGCAAAAAAAAAAAACAAAACAAAACAAAACAACAACAACAACAACAACAACAACAACAACAACAACAACAACAACAACAACAACAACAACAACAACAACAACAACAACAACAACAACAACAACAACAACAACAACAACAACAACAACAACAACAACAACACACAACAAGAGGCGACGAAATCGACTTAGGGTTGCGAAGCGTTTTACGCAATTGTAAGTACCCAATATACTGTACAGAATACTGTAGTATGACAAGTGTGCTTGATCTTGTCAGGTTTCGAAATATGGTGTCTGCGGATTTCCAACCAACTGTGCTAACACTGCTAGTTCAATGCAGAGTTCATTTTAGGTCATTTATCTTTGCGATGAATCTGACACCTAGGGTTTGCTAGTCCCTTTTTCTTCTCCTCGCTAGTTGAGCTTCCCTCAAGTTTAGCTCTATCTACCAGTTCAAGTTCCTACTAAGGTGAGAACTACCTTAACATATCAAGTAGATTAAGTTAGACGATTATGAGCTAGACTAATGTTAGCTTAAGACATGTTAGTTTAGCTCGTGTTGGTAGCTTCTAAAGGATGAAAGTCGTTTAAGGCTTTGGTTGTGAACTTGCTGCAAAGATTTTAGCTTCAGGTTTTCCATAAGCCTACATCCGTTTTTCGGTTCTTCATCGACTAACATCTCTTAATCAGGTGTCTTAACTGTTTGGAAGAGATGCGGCTTGTTTAAGCTAAGGGTAGAGGCCCCTTGTAAAGACTTCACCTTTTTTCCTTGCCTTTTTTAGGTCATATTATTTGTCTCTTACTGCATATCTAGCGTCTATTTCGTTTGTTCTTCATCGTTTCTGCCTTTCGTCTCTACGTCGTATGCATATTTTCACTTTTTGTTGTTCCTAGATCTAGAACCGTCATATCCTCCTATTTGACGCGAAGTCAATTTAGGCCTCATATTTCCGTCGATTTATTCGTTATCTTTCATAATCTCATTGGTTTTCTTTCTCGTATGGCGTCTCTCTCCTTGTCCAACTTTCTCGCTCATCCCCCTCCGCCTCATCCGTCCACCTCTTTCCTTTGTCCGCCTCACTTTGTATCTCCTTACTCAAGTTTTACTTGAACACATTATCTCTCTCTCTCTCTCTCTCTCTCGTTCTCTCTCTCTCTCTCTCTCTCTCTCGTTCTCTCTCTCTCTC
>CANIUD010000500.1:135000-149325 GCA_947470075.1 Closterium sp. Yama58-4 | reverse complement strand
CCCCCCCCCCCCCCCCCCCCCCCCCCCCCCCCCCCCCCCCCCCCCCCCCCCCCCCCCCCCCCCCCCCCCCCCCCCCCCCCCCCTCCCCCCCCCCCCCCCCCCCCCCCCCCCCCCCCCCCCCCCCCCCCCCCCCCCCCCCCCCCCCCCCCCCCCCCCCCCCCCCCCCCCCCCCCCCCCCCCCCCTCTTTCGACCCTGTGTGCAACGCATTCCCCTTCCCATTTTCTCTCATCACTGCATGAGCACATGTAATGCAATGGCATGGATCTCGGGTATCCTTACCGCTCTTATTTGAGGCATCTTAAAAATCCTCCCTAGTGTACCATGCATTCCCCACCCCTTTTTGCTCTCAGCCTAGCATGCATGCATGCATTGCACCAGCAAAGTATCTTGGGTAACCTTACGCTCAAAATTGAGCCGTCTCGAAAAACCTTCCCTTTGTGCCATGTATTCCCCACCACTTTTTCCTCTCATCGCTGCATGTGTACATGGAATGCAACAGCAAGTATCTCGGGTACCCTTACCGTTCCTTCAGCTGCAATGGTGTTGGTGAGTGCTGCTGCTGTGGTGGTGGGTGCTGCTGTGTTGCTCCATACCTACCTAGTGTGCCTTCCTTTTTTCTTTCACAAATCCCCCATAATGCCTTCCTCTTACCCCCTGCATGCCATCCGTTTCCCCCTTGCCTTCCTTCGGTAATCCGTCTGTGTGCAGATCCATCCCCTCTGCCTTTCTTCCATACCCCCTTCAGTCCCATTCATTCCTCATTGAGTGCAAGTCCCCCTACCCTCTCCCCCCCTCATCCCCTCTTGATAAGCCACCTTTTCCCTTTGCGTTCCTTTCATTACTCCCCCCCCCTCTGCGAAGCTCCATGAGTCTACCCCTCATCTACCTCTCCATGACCTCGCTTGCCCATTTCTGCCCACTTTTTTTGCCCCCTGAAACCTGTGTTCCCCTTTCAGGTACGCCGTAGGTGAGGACTCACAAATGTGTAGGTTCTCATTACGCGTTGTGCGCGTATGGTGGAGACGTGGCGAATGTGACATAAGGTGGACATAAGGGGACTGTAGGAACCTCTGGTTTTGTGAGCTTAGGCGTTTGGCATGAGCAGGAAGCAAGCAATGGCAGAAATCACTGTGCTCTTAGTTTTTTTTGTGTGTCTAATTACTCTCATTTTGGAGGCATATTGCGATTCCCTGGATATAAGCGCAAAAATGTAGGGCCCTCATGTCCTGTTTATCGCTCCAAAATGAGGGTAATGTAGGGCGCTTTTGAGCGCTTTTAACATACTGGTGTCAGGCTTCAGATATTTTAAAAGTGTCACCACTGGCAATTCTAGTACCAATTTTTCCCGTGGCGAACGTGGCGAGGCAGGCAAACTCAGTAGTTAGGTTCATCAGTCTATTTGATAAGGACAAAATGACATCCTAAGGACTAAATCAGAATTCATATTTGTTACAAGGTGTGCTGCAATCACATAACGGGTTGAAGCCCTAGCAAGGTGTACAGTCAAAAGGCTATTTGCTGGGGGATCAGCAGAAAGGACCGCATCATTCTTGTTTTGTACACACGTACAGTATCACGCCACCCCGCGGTACCGTTGTGAGGTCCTATCCCACCATGTCGTTTGTCGATTTGTTTCGCTGAAGTTGTTGCAACCACGTCATCGTTTCTGTTCAGGTTGCGAACCTGATAACGAAAAAGACAATGTGCATTGACGGCGGAAACCGCAGACACGATCAAAATCACCTGACCTTCCGCAAAAAAGCGGCTTCAATTTATCCACAATATCTTGCAGACCAATGCTTTTACAGTGCAGAACGTGGAAATAAATACACCCTCATTCTCGCTACACTGGCAACGGGATTCACTGGCTTTTCTTCACTCCTTTCATTGCTGTACTGCCTGAGCTGTACAGTTCGTTCCACCTTCAACCAGCCCGCATACAATCGGCGAAGGTTGCACCTGCGTTCCGTCTCAGCTTGGCGCCGATTAGCCGGCTGCCCGCCTGACGACTACAGTTTATCCCAGATGGACTTTCAGGTTCAAGTCCGCCTTCACTGCCATCGTTGCGTGCACATCTCCTTGTAAGAAATCGGCAAAGGCGCGGAACTTCTGGTTCAGATCGCCGTAATTCGTAAATTTCGGGATTGGACAATGTCTGAATTTTTCTGAACCTTTCCGCAACGTTTTACATCGTTTTGGAACTTGCGACTGATTGCGACGGTATCTATCACCGACATCGTGATTTTCCGTTTCAGAAGGTCACACATTTCGCCAACAGCGAAATCGACTACACGTATGCCGAGAGTAACGTGGCGACGCTCAGGACGTGCAGGCGACCAGTGTTGTCAGGTGCGACTTTCTGCGAGGTTTCGCTGTTGGGATTCGTGTGTCATTTCCACCTGCATTCACGACTCATTTGAACGTGTTAATTCGCCTGCGTTTGAGCAGCATGTTCCAGCCACATACCGAATTGCTACAGTTTTCGACCAAACCCGCACGAAACACTTGACGAGTTTTGCGAAACAAGTTACTCTACCTCGTTCGTGATGCAGTACGAATTTCGAATCTCAAGTTCCACGCCTTTTCTGGTCTTCCTACGTCTCAAGTATTGAATACGTTTCTCTGAATACTGAAGCCAGATACTGGACTCCTTTTTCCGTGACACAAGTTCTCAGTAGTGACAGAGCTTGAGTTTAACCCATACTACCCGCCGCCTCGAATTAGTAGTTATTCCAACATCAGCATAGCGCATCCGCACGCATGGCTCTAAAGCGGCTCTCTGGCCTCGTGCTCGCTGCACTGGCTGCTCTCGTACTCTCAGGTACATTCCGTCCTAAAATGCACTTATAGGTCGTGCTCGCAGTCTTGGTCCTCGATGAAACTTTCAAGACAGATCCAGCGGATTTAGGACTGTACATTTTGGTGGTCTTTCTCCGTTCTCTCCCGCCGCCGCCCTTTTTTCGCCTCGTAAACGATTCCCGTCCCTCCCTTTCCCTCTTTTTTCTGTTCCCCGTTTTCCCTGTTTCCCCCATTCCCCATTTTCCCTGTTCCTCATTTTTCCCCCTTTTTTCCCTGCTCCCATTTTTCCCCTATCTCCTGTTTCTCTGTCCCTTTTCCCTGTCCCCCCTTTTCCCTGTTCCCCCTTTTTTTTCTGTTCCCCGATTTCCCTGTTTCCCCCATTCCCCCATTTTCCCTGTTCCTCATTTTCCCCCCTTTTTTCCCTGCTCCCATTTTTCCCCTATCTCCTGTTTCTCTGTCCATTTTCCCTGTCCCCCCTTTTCCTTGTTCCCCATTTTCCTTGTTCCCCATTTTTCCTGTTCCTCCCTTTTTCCCCTTTTTCCCCTGCTTCCCCTGTCCCCTGTTTCCTGTCCCCCATTTTCCCTGTCCCCATTTTCCCTGTCCCCTTTTTCCCCTGTCCCCCTTTTTTCTCTGTTCCCATTTTTTTGGTCCCCCCCTGCCCCCCTTTTTCTTCCCTGTTCCCCGTTTTCCTGTCCCCCATTTTTCCTGTCCCCATTTTCCCTGTCCCCTTTTTTCCCTGTCCCCCCTTTTTCTCTGTCCCCCCTTTTTCTCTGTCCCCATTTTTTATTGTCCCCCCTGCCC
This sequence comes from Closterium sp. Yama58-4, assembly GCA_947470075.1. Taxonomy (NCBI): domain Eukaryota; kingdom Viridiplantae; phylum Streptophyta; class Zygnematophyceae; order Desmidiales; family Closteriaceae; genus Closterium; species Closterium sp. Yama58-4. The sequence goes on along the minus strand of CANIUD010000500.1, from coordinate 145,724 downwards.
CCCTTTTTCTTCCCTGTTCCCCTTTTCCTGTTCCCCATTTTCCCTGTCCCCCCTTTTCCTCGTCCCCCTTTTTTCCTCGTGCTGCCATGCTTTCCTCCCTCCTCATCCCACTCTCCCTCCTCCTGTTTCTCTCCCCCACCCGCTCACAGCTTCTACTCCCAGGGCTGCTGCGGCCCTCCCACCAGCTACGAGTGCAGCCGCAGATCGTAAGTCAGCAACCATTGCGGAGAATACTATTCTATGGGAGAGCTTGACTATTGTGGGACACACGGTCAGAGTTCTGGCAGTGATTCTCAGGAGTGAACTTAGTTGCCTTGGTAGAATTCAAGCAAAGATCCACTAGCAAAAGTTGATAGAACAAGATTATGGTACAAGCAAGGAGAACCAAATAGCAAAGGCAACGAACCCTGTAGAAACGTTCCTCGACAAGCACCTGAATCTGTCGAGTCAGCAACGGCAGGTGAAACGACAAACGCATGCAGATTTCACCTGAGTTGGTAGTTGCTCAGGTTTACAACGTTCATAATTGTGTACGTTTTTCTGTTAGTAAAAACGTGTTCTAGGTTCTGTTTCCTTACTGAATCGAATTCTCCTGGGGAGTACAATTTCCGAAATTACCTGATTGGTCGAAATTTGCTGTTTCGTGATTGGGCGAAATTCGCGCACATTGCGAATTTCGGATCTAAGTAATTCTCATCGACCAGAATCGCTCTGCTCGACGAAACACTCGTCGAACTAAATTCTGTCGACCACCAATCCGTCGAACACCAATTCTGCCAATTCCGTCCATCAGAAAGGCTCGTCTTCGACACCGTTTTACTCCCGTTGATGAGCTCTTCGTAGACGAGGACCTTGATCGAGCAGAGGAAACACTTCTACCTCGACCAAATAATCTCGTCGACAAACGACTCGTCGCACGCAGATAAAAGTCGCCGACGACCACGAAACAAACACCGTTCTGTTCCGTAATCTTGGTCGACTTCGCCCAAGCGAGGGCGGGGCCTTTTCTCTTCGACAACCATTAGTTAGGGGGGCTGATTCAAGCTCGCACTGCCCATCTGTCTCCTTGCCCTCCACCCTCTAGAGGCGTCCTCCGTCAAGCTGTTAGAGATTAAGGATTGAGTCTACAAAGATTAGGAGGAAAAAAATCTCAAAATCGTTGGCTAGAAATGCCGTCAACGAAAAACTAACCGTTAGAATTCTGTCAAGCTCGAGTATGTTGTAGCTCTAGTCCGTGGCTACAATTCCCAATTTGAATCGCACAAAAAGATGGAGTAAATCTTGAGTTATCAATTTCGGCGCACTAGGGGGTATGCTGCCACATAGAAACTTAACTCACTCACAATAGTTTTCACAAGCTCCACAAGTTTCACAAAAGTTCCACACAAGAAAGTTAGAGTAGCACTAAACCAGGTAGGAGGGGATGAGGAGGACGAGAGGGAAGGTCCCAAGGAGTCCCCAACCAAAGGAAACCCCATGCCACACAATTCCCTTCTCCATAGGCAACCCCACTTTCACATTTGTCACTTTCCCAACTCATGCCATCCACCTCAACCCACTTGGCCACACTTGCCAACCTGGTTTGGCTTCTCCCAACCACATGGCAGCAATCTACAGTGATGGGTTCGAATTTCCCAACCCCCAAAAGTCTATACCCCATAATGAGTCATTCCCACAACTTCCCATAGTCACCACAACCGAATTTCAAGAGCATACGAACTTCAACCGTTCGTAACTTCCTCGTTCGTGCTCCGATTGAAGCGATCCTTGGCTCGTCAGATAGCACTTGAGCAGAGCCGTCACTTCAGGTATCTGCCCAAGTCAAATAACATTCACAGACTCTTAGAAAATCCAAACCACACGAAACACAAATTCTTGCACACGCTCACACCACGCATGCAACGCACAAACACATGATGGGAGGCAGACAGACATGAATGCATATGGTTGCATCACACAACACAAGCCAGCCCATACCTTACCCCCCCTTCGCCTCCCCTCCCTCCTCCCCTCCCACACCTCCCCACTTATTTCTTTTTTTTGCCACACTCAGAAGTTTCTCCAGTCTTGTCTAGGAAGCTCTTTGGGTGTGAGGCGGGCCATTCCTAGCACTCTTTGCACTCGGACCACTCCATCTGTCCATTCTCCATACCATACTATCACCTTGCTGTTTCTCTCCTCTCTTTTCCTCTCCTTGCCCACTTTCCTCTCCTTCGTGTTTCTCTCCTCCACTCTGCTCCTTTCATCTCGGTTCATTTCCTCTCAGTTCCTCACTTCCTCTCTCTTCCTTCATGAAATAACGCGCCAGACTCGTGTGTGATAAGGGGCTGTGGCGCCAATGCGGTGTGCGTGAAGGAGAAGGGCAACGCCACCTGTATCTGCAACCTTGGATTCGCCATGACCCCTAAAGGCTGTGTCGGTGCGTGCTGCTGTGCTGCCGGTTGAGTTGAGTGCTGCTGTCGGGTTGGCTGCTGTTGAGGGGGTTAACGCTGCTGGTGAGTGAGAGCTTCTGTGGGGTTGGGTAGACCGGTGTTTTTACCCTGAGCTTTCAAACGTGGTGTCGAGGCTAGCACCTGAGTATAGCGCCCTGCCCTAGACTTGTAGGCTATTTGGGGTTATCCCTCCCTTGTGTAAATCCGCAGACGTTACACAGATACCATTGCGAGGTATTCCATGGTCATGACTGAACCCCAGGTGTATTCACATAGGTGCCAAGAGCCTGGTATTCAAGGTGCTCCGATTATTTCGGGCAGTGAGTATATTAACCACCAGTGTCAGCAGCCTAATTTGTGTTCAGCTATTTGTCACGATCAAGGTGTTAAGAGCAGGGTGTCAGGAAGCGGAGTGTCAGGAGCCTGTTAGGTGTGTCAGGCTAGACCTCCATCCTGTAGAGGCTTGTCATGTGGGTGGGCTAGTCATTTTCCTTCGCCAGTATTTATTAGTCCAATTCTCCCTCACCTTGCCCACCCACCTTACCTCCCCTCTCTAGACACATGTGTGCTCAAGAGGTGCGGTGGCAACGGCACGTGCACCAAGGACAGCGCTGGAGTGGCGTCCTGTGTTTGTGACGTGGGCTTTGTTCTTCAAGCTGACAACAGGACATGCACTGGTACGTGCTGCTGCATGTGTGCTTCTCTTCTTATACATGCTGCTGCTACCCGTTTTACTCATTCTGTTCCGTCTATGGTCCTCTTCTCCCCTTCACACACACATGCTCGTTACCCTTTCCACTGACTTTTCGTTGTGGCTCTCTGCATTTGCAGACACATGTGTGCTCAAGAGGTGTGGTGGCAATGGCACGTGCACCAAGGACAGTGCTGGAGTGGCCTTATGTGTTTGTGACGTGGGCTTTGTTCTTAAAACTGACAACAGAACATGCGCTGGTATGTTCTGCCGCATGTGTGCTTCTCTCTCTGCCTATACAAGCTCCTTCTATCCGTCATACACTGTTACTTCTACGGTCCTCCTCTCCCCCTTCACACACACATGCCCAATAACTCAGTGTTCTCTTCCTGCACGTGTTACCCTTCTCATTGACTTTTCCTTGTGGGTCTTTGCATTTGCAGACACATGTGTGCTCAAGAGGTGTGGTGGCAATAGCACTTGCACCAAGGACACCGCTGGAGTGGCTTCCTGTGTTTGTGACGTGGGCTTTGTTCTTCAAACTGACGGCAGGACATGCACTGGTACGTGCTGCTGTTGGAGGAGCATTAGGATAGGCCTAAGGTCCTTGGAATGGTTACAGGCAAGGATGGGCTGGGGGGTTATAGGCACACTCACCCGCTATGGATCAAACCGTTTTAGCTTAGAGGTTAGCAGATGAGCTTTTACCAACAGTTGGTGCATGCGTGCTTCTCTGCTTAAACAAGCGGTGATACTCGTCATACTCTGGTACTATTACGGTCCTCCTCTCCCCCTTCACACACATGGCAAATAACTCACTTTTCTCTTCCCACACATGTTGCCCTTCCCATTGACACTTCCTTGTGGGTCTTTGCATTGGTAGACACATGTGTGCTCAAGAGGTGTGGTGGCAACGGCACGTGCACCAAGGACAGTGCTGGAGTGGCCTCCTGTGTTTGTGATGCGGGATATGTTCTTCAAAGTAACAACAGGACATGCACTGGTATGCACAGCCATGTGCTTCTCTTCTTATACAAGCAGCTGCTACCCGTCATACTTTGGTACTTCTTTGGTCCACGGTCCACCCCTCTCCAACCACTTACATTCCTGAAGAGTACATCGTGCGTGTGCCCCATATATACAATATAGTCCACTTAACTTTATTAGCCGACCAGCGCTGGAGATAACATAGTGGGTGTACCACACACACACATGTTCTCTTATGTAGCCCTTCCCATTGACCTTTTTTTTTGTGGCTCTTTGCATTGGTAGACACATGTGTGCTCAAGAGGTGTGGTGGCAACGGCACGTGCACCAAGGACAGTGCTGGAGTGGCCTCCTGTGCTTGTGACATTGGCTTTGTTCTCCAAAGTGACGGCAGGACATGCACTGGTACGTGCTGTTGCTAGAGGAGCATTGGGATAAGCCTAAGGTCCTTCGAAAGGGTTACGGACAATGATGGGCTGGAGGGTTATGGGCCTCACCCAGTATGGATCAAATTGTTAAATCACAGTGGTTAGCGGCTGAGCTTTACAAATATCATGTCAGAGCACAAATTTCGGGTTCGAATCACGGTGTGCACAACGGAAGGTGCATGTGTCCTACGGCCTACCCCAGTGAAAGGGGTTGTTGGAAGAGCACTGGGATAGGCTTAAGGTCCTCGGAATGGATAGAAGCAAGTATGACCTGGGGTGTTACGGGCGCGCTTACCAGCTCAGCTCTTAATCGTATAGAGCGAAGGACTCGGGTTCAAATCGCAGTGTGCACAATGGAAAGTGACTGTTTGCTAAAGCCCACACCAGTGAGGGTGGTGTGTTGGAAGAGCATTAAGATAGGCTTAAGGTCATTGGAAAGGTTACAAGCAAGGATGGCTTGGGGTGTTACAGGCGCACTCACCTGCAATGGAACAAGGCTTTATATCTCAGTGATTAGTGGCTGAGGTCTACCAACAGGTGCTTCTCATCTTATACAATGTGCTGCTACCTGCCGTACTTTGTTACTTCTATGGTCCACCACCTCTCCCCCTTCACACACTCATACCCAAAAACTCACTGTTTCTCTTCCTGCGCATGTCGCCCTTCTCAATGACTTTTACTTGTGGGTCCTTGCATTGGCAGACACTTGTGTGCTAAAGAAGTGTGGTGGCAACGGCACGTGCACCAAGGACAGCGCTGGAGTGGCCTCCTGTGTTTGTGATGTGGGATTTGTTGTTCAAACTGACGGAAGGACATGCACTGGTACGTGCTGCTGCGTGTGACCTTTTCCTCGTATACACGATGTTGCTACGCGTCATACTCACTCTTTTCCTTCTACCCCTCCCCCTCCACATACACATGCCTGATACCTTCATATTTCTCTTCCTGTATGTTGCCCTTCCCGTTCACTGTTCCTTGTGGCTCGCTTTACAGACACATGTGTGCTCAAGCGGTGTGGTGGCAACAGCACGTGCATCAAGAACGCTGCAGGAGTGGCATCCTGTGTTTGTGACTCTGGCTTCGTGCTGCAGGCTGATGGCACCACATGCACCGGTAAGTGCTGTGCAATGTTCTATGCCACGTTAAGCATGAGCAATGGATTTCTGTGCGTTTTCGTGCGCTAGTATGCCCTGTGCTGTGACATGCGATGTGCTTTGCCATGTGGCATGCCACTGTCAGAACTTAGACTAGAACTGATACATTAGTAGTGAGCTCAAAGCTCTTTAAGTACATCAGAAATGAGCAAGGTATGGATGAGGAGGGAATCAGGGGGCAATCCTAGGGAATCAAGGGTAATCCCAAGGCAATCTCCAATTGGTGGGTTGGAGATTGCTTGGAGATTACATTTGGGTTTGGTTGGGATGTGGGTGTACACCCAACCAAACACAAAATGCAAACTACACTAAACTAGGACATAATAGTACAAGTACAAATTGTGAGATTGAGGGCTAACACCAACACCCCCCCAAAGGCGTCAATCGAACTCATGGCGGAGAAGGAGGAGCACAGAGCCCCATGGCACCTAGAAGGCGATGGTGAGGGACCTTCCCAAGGGGCTTGGTGAACAGATCAGTCAAGTTGCATTCAGAAGCCACATACTCCACATTGAGCTGCTCTCGCTGGACAAGGTCACGGATGAAGAAGTGGCGAAGTTCAATGTGCTTGGTGCGAGTGTGGTATACGGGATCTTGGGAGAGGTGAATGGTGCTTTGGTTGTCACACCAGAGGGTGGAGTTGACCGAGGAAAGCCAAGCTCCTTGAGTAGGAAGGTGAGCCAGCGAGCCTCCTGGGCCGCCATGGTGCCGGCATAGAGCTCGGCTTCACAGGAGGAGAGGGAAACTGCAGACGACCGGGTGGAGCGCCAGCTGACAATCCCGCTCCCAAGGGTGAAGCAGTAGCCTTGGGAGGAGCGTCGGTCGGTCTGGTCATCTGCCCAGGAGAAGTCTGTGTAACCTTCCAGACGAGGAGGGGAAAGCCCACCAAGGGTGAGGACATGGTACTTGGTGCCCTGCAGATAACGCAGCACCCGCTTCGCCGCGGAGGCGACATATCGAGAGAGGACACTGACAGGGTATGCCAAGTCAGGCCGGGTGCACATCATGGCGTACATGAGGGACCCAACAAGCTCTGTGAAGGGCTCAGTGCATGCCTCTGGTGTGGGTACAGCTGGGACGGTGAAGAGGTGCTGTAGCGGCAGTGGGGTGGCGATGGGTGTGCACAGCTCCATCTCAAACCGCTTGAGCACATTGTTGATGTAGAACTCCTGGGAATGAGAGATGGTGCGAGCCTAGCGATCGCGAGTGATCTCCATCCCCAGGTAGTGTTTGAGGTCACCGAGGTCTTTCATCAAGAGGGCCTTGCTTAGGGCCTCCTGAACAGAGGCCATCTGGGCCGAGTCCTTGGCAACGAGGATGAAGTCATCGACGTAGACAAGGATGTAGAATGGCTCAGAGTGGCGACGAATGAAGAGGGTCGGGTCGGCAGAGGATGGGTGAAAGTCTAGTGAGAGAAGGACTTCCTTCACTTTGTTGTGCCATTCCCGAGGGGCTTGCTTGAGGCCGTAGACAGGGCGATTCAGCTTCCAGACAGTGTTGGGAGGGAACTCTCCTGGAAAGCCTTCAGGTCGATCCATGAAAACGGTTTCCTTGAGGCGTCCTTGAAGGAAGGCCAAAGATGCGTCCATGGATTTGATCTCAAAGTCTTCTCGTGCTGCTACATCCAAGAGCGTGCGAACAGTGGGTGGTTTGGATGTGGGAGAGAAGGTCTTGAAGAAATCCAGGTACTGCTGTTGGGTGAACCCTTTGGCCACGTAACGCGCTTTGAACACCGGGGCCTCGTCCGGAAGCTGTTTCACTCGAAACAGCCACTTGTCACCAACAATGTTAACTCCTGGAGGTGGAGTCTCGTCGTCGAAGGAGTGGTTGCGGGTGAAGGCTTCAATCTCAGCTTCCATGGCAGCACGCCATTCGGCAGCATGGGGACCCGAGAGAGCCTCTTGAACGGTGAGAGGGATGGGTATGGTCGGGTTCTCCGTGAAGTTGAGTGAGGGTGACTCAGTGATGTCGGGGAAGATGTGCGAGAGCTGAGGAGTGACCGCATGAAGATCACACAGCTCCTCATGCCTGTCTTCCAGAAGGGTACAAGGCATATCCCTCCCAGCAGGAGGCGTCGGAGTGATCGCTTTGCAGGGAATAACCAGGGCCAGTGGAAGAGCAGGGCCATGCGAATGAGTGCCATGAGCCATCGGAGAGGAGGGTGGAGCAGGCGGTGTCAGAGGGGTTGATTTAGGAGACTTAGGCGGGGGAATTGGTCGTCGCTGGTACGTGATTAGTTTGGGCGACTGTGATGGAGCGGGTGCCAGGGTGGAAGAGGGGACTGGTGGAGGTGGGGCCGGAGGGTTCGACCGCCGATGGTATGTGATTGGTGTGCTCGGAGGGGGCGGCGCAGCTGGCAGAGGGGGAGGTGAGGGGGATAGAGGAGCAGCTGCCGAAGACACCGGTGAGGTCGGGTCAGAGACCTCAGAGGGGGATGGTGCGCTGGCAGGAGAGGTAGGAGGTGAGGGGGCCGGTGCAGGCGGGAGGTCGGGAGGCGCATCAAAGTCTGCCCAGACGAGAGAGGGCGGATCAGAGGGAGGATCCTGACCCGAGGTGGAGTAGAATGGGCGGGTCTCATCAAAGACCACGTCGCGGCTCCGGGCTAGTTGTTAAGTGGAGGGGTTGAGGAAGAGGTAGTCAGGGGAGTCGGCATTGTGCCCAAGGTAGACGCACGTTTGAGTCTTGGGGCCGAGTTTGCCACCTAGCCTGAGGGTTGAGGAGGACATAGGCGGTGCACCCTCAGACGCGAAGAGAGCGAGCAGTGGGTGTTTTCCCGAGCCAAAGTGTGGTAGGAGTGGTGTCTGGGAGATGCGGATGGGGGTAAAGATTGTAGAGGAGGGCAGCATGGTAGAGGGCGTATCCCCAAAGAGAGAGTGGAGCATTGGAGTGGCTGAGGAGGCACCGAGTGATTTGCACCAGGGTGTGGTTGCGGCTTTCTGCTATGCCGTTCTGCTGCGGGATGTCGGGAAGGGTGAAGTTTTGCTGGATGCCTTCTGAGGAGCAGAAGGCTTTGAGCTTGTCGTTGCAAAATTCACCCCCCCATCCGAGTGAAGGCGCTTGACCTTGCGGTCAAAGGTGGTCTGTGCCTGCTTGACCCACGCCATGATGACCTCTGGAGCCTCAGCCTTAGTGTGGAGGAGGTGAACAGAGACGTAGCGGGAGTGGTCATCCACGATAACAAGGAAGTAGCGATAGCCACCTCGTGCGAGAACAGGGGCAGGGCCCCAGACGTCCATGTGCACTAGGTCCAGTGGTGCTGCTGCGACTGTGGGTGAGGCAGGATGGGGCTGTTGGCGCAGTTTGCTCTTGGTGCAATCAAGGCACGTGGGAGCGGGTGAGTCAGGTGGTGGAGGAAGTGTGGCTGGTAGGCTGAGAAGAAGTTTCTTGGAGGCCATGTCAGCAAGCGTGCGGAAGTTTGGGTGCCCTAGCCGATGGTGGTAAAGGATGGTCGGGTTGGAGAGGCTGCGACATGAGCATGGTATGGTGGTAGCCTGTGTTTGGGTGGTTGAAACCTGTGGAAGAGGTACGCGTAGCGTGTAGAGGCCGCTGCTATTGAGGGTGAAGCGGGCCAAGACCTTGTTGGTGAGTGGATCGATGATGTCGCAATAGTCTTCATTCTCTGAGAAAATGGTGCGTAGCCTCGCTTCCTGAATTTCCGTTTGAGCCACTAGATTGTGGCGTAGTGAAGGCACGCACATGCCAGTGACAGTGCCGGATGGGAAGGCGGGGCATGGGACTGTGGAGGTACCCTTGGCGAGGGTGGTGAAGCTTGAGTCAGCTCCCAAAAGAGGGATAGGTGTTGGGTAGGGTTTGAAGGAGAGTGTCTCCTTGAGCACAGTGTGAGTGGCCCCGCTGTCGAGTGTGAACTCTATGTATTGTGGTGCCTGTGATGAGCCGATGTACTGGGAGGTAGCTTCATTAATCATGGCAGTGCCAGGGAACAACAGGTTGATACGCACATCAGCAGGAGCACTATCACTAGCACTAGCCGAAGCGGGGTCCTGGACCTCAACTAGGTTGGCCTTACGAGGGGGCATCCAGTTTGGCGGCTTCGTGTCTACCCCGTGGATGGCGTACCATTCGTCGTCTTTCTTCTTGAAGCACGTAGCAAGGGGGTGGTTAGTGCCACCACACACTTGTCCCATGCAGTTGCCATACTTGATGACGTAAGGGCACGGAGGAAAGCGGTTGCGCTGGAAGGGCGCCGAGGCGAGAGCCGCTGGAGTATGGGAGCGCGGATGGCGTACGCCTTGGCCTGAGCCGTGGAGTCTTTCTCGGCAGAGAGGAGTGCGGTGGAGACCTTAGCAAAGGTGAGGTCTTCCGCTGAGAGCGTGAGGAGCATCTTCCTCGTGACTTCATATGCCGAGGTGAGACCAACAAGAAGGGCGGCTGCAGGGGCTTGTTCGAGGAAGACTATACCCAGCTCCTTGAGTTTGCCATGAATCGTTTGCACCTTGGCAATGTAGTCGGCCATTCCCGAGCAATCCTCACGACGGACCAGAAACATGCTGGGGATGAGAATGGCCACTCCGACCGCCGTCTTGTTCATGAACCGATCCTGGAGATACTTCCAGATGGCGTTGGAGGTAGGGTAGTTGTGGAACGTGTTGACAAGTTCGGGAGGGGTGGAGGCGATGAAGACGCTGATGATGGCAGCATCGGCCTTCTCCCATTTCCGGTACTTCTCAACAGCTTCCTCGTACGCCTTCATGTCAGCATCACTAGCGGATTCGGTCGGCTCACGGGGGAGTAGGTTGTTTCCCCTTGCCACGGTTGAGGAGGACGTCATTGAGGTCCAATCCCTGCATGTCACGACTCAGGAGGTGCTTGTCAACTCCGTAGCTCCATGCCTTGAAGTTGGAGCTAGAGCCATCGGCTTCAAGGCGGAGCGGGGTGATGGGGTTGGCCATGGTGGACGATGAGAGAGCCATGATGAAGACCCCTTAACTTCTCGCGCGGAGCGCCGCTCTTAAGTCACCGATAGGAACTTCGAAATCCGACTAACCCAAATAGGAAAAATCGTCAATGTCGG
>CANIUD010000500.1:80000-130000 GCA_947470075.1 Closterium sp. Yama58-4 | reverse complement strand
CCAGGCGCCATCCCCACCGTCTCCTCAACCAGCTTCTCCAACTACACACTCCCAACCTTCCTCACGACACGACACACTTGACATTTCACCACCATGTGTTGCCGCCCCCTCGCAGGCGCCACCCCCACTGTCTCCTCGACCAGCTTCTCCTACTACACACTCCCAAGCTTTGGCGTAACGCCCGCCGCCTACACCATGCGCCTCACCTACAACGGCTGCACCAACCTCACAGCCTCCAGTGCAGCGGACATCCAGTCATATGGCAGCGTGCAGAACGCCCCTGGAGGCGTGGGGAGGTGCCTTGAGATCCGCGCTTACACCCAGGCGGGGTGCATCGGAACTTATAGTTTGTTTCCTCTCACACTAGGCAGTGGCCTCAGCTCTGCGAGTGTTCCGTAAGCCACTGACCAACCTACCTACCATCACTTATTCCAACCATCATACTTACTAATAGACATGAGCAAAGGGGCGGTTCGAGTTGGAGTCGAATCGAGTCGAATTCGAGTCATACCAATTAGTGAGAAATTTGGCTTTTTGCCTTCGAGTTGGGTCCAACTCGAATCAAAAGGTCCAACTTGCGAGTCAAGGTTGACTTGACGTGGTAATGTGGCGCATGGCATTTTGTTCGCTTTACGAATGCGCATGTGGAGTTTCGCCCGAACCCCGTCTCGCTAGTCTGACACTCGTCTGTTCATGCGTACAAATATTTGTTTTACACCTACCCATGCGCCTTTTTTTTTTTGGATTCAACAGCAACTATTCAGGGTATCCTTTCCGCTCCTTTGCCTGCTCTTTATTCGGTAAGTGCTGCTGTGTTGGTGGGTGGGTGCCATGCCATTGTGTTACATTGTTTGCCACTCTCTCAACTGGCTCCTTCAGTATTTCGTTCATCATAGTCATTCATTGGCCCTCGTTTGTTGAGAATGCACCCTGAATTTACAAGTCCCCTTGCAGATGCCCTGTTTAGGTGTTTTTGCTCAACAGATGCCGCTGCTCACACTTTCGTGCTTTCCCTGTTCACAGTCAAAAGGATGTATGTGCATGTCTTGCAACCTTCCGATTTCCTGTGCTTGCAAGTTGCTTGCACGTCCATCCATACCAGAGTTCCCTTCAATTCGCCTCTTCGCTCACAGAGAAATGTGCTCCCAACAGCTGCGGTGGGAACGGCACGTGCGTGCAGGACAGTGCAGGAGTGGCCTTCTGTGCTTGTGATCCTGGCTTTCTCCTCCTGCCCGACGGCAAGACATGCGCTGGTATGTTTTGAGTCGACTCAAAACTCACCAGGAGTGGCCTTCTGTGCTTGTGATCCTGGCTTTCTCCTCCTGCCCGACGGCAAGACATGCGCTGGTATATTTTGAGTCGACTCAAAACTCACCAGGAGTGGCCTTCTGTGCTTGTGATCCTGGCTTTCTCCTCCTGCCCGACGGCAAGACATGCGCTGGTATGTTTTGAGTCGACTCAAAACTCACCAGGAGTGGCCTTCTGTGCTTGATCCTGGCTTTCTCCTGCTGCCCGACGGCAAGACATGCGCTGGTATGTTTTGAGTCGACTCAAAACTCACCAGGAGTGGCCTGCTGTGCTTGTGATCCTGGCTTTCTCCTCCTGCCCGATGGCAAGACATGCGCTGGTATGTTTTGAGTCGACTCAAAACTCACCAGGAGTGGCCTTCTGTGCTTGTGATCCTGGCTTTCTCCTGCTGCCCGACGGCAAGACATGCGCTGGTATGTTTTGAGTCGACTCAAAACTCACCAGGAGTGGCCTTCTGTGCTTGTGATCCTGGCTTTCTCCTCCTGCCCGATGGCAAGACATGCGCTGGTATGTTTTGAGTCGACTCAAAACTCACCAGGAGTGGCCTTCTGTGCTTGTGATCCTGGCTTTCTCCTCCTGCCCGACGGCAAGACATGCGCTGGTATGTTATGAGTCGACTCAAAACTCACCAGGAGTGGCCTTCTGTGCTTGTGATCCTGGCTTTCTCCTCCTGCCTGATGGCAAGACATGCGCTGGTATGTTCTGCTGTTATGACAACGCGTGTATGGATGGAATTGAGTTCAACTGGCATCTGGATTACAAACCAGGGAGGTTTACACCTTTCTGGAAAGGAGGGGGGATTGTTATTTGTTGGTTCAGATCCTGGCCGCAGTGATGCCCATCACCATGCTGTTGGGTTGGAGAAAACGTTACGAGGCCCAATATCAAATGAACCATGAGTATTAATGTGTCGAGGGTTTTTTGGAATTGTGCACCTACGTCAAGTTTGTGTGACCGTCCCTACCAGGTGTGTTTTGATTCGACACATCTCTACCGAACCAAACTAGTTTACGCAGGTCCCGAGTCATGTTTGCCCGCATTCAGGAGCTTATAATTTTCCTTCTCCACCTCCCCTCTTCCATCTTGTTCCACAGAGATTTGAATCTTTCAAGATGCCCATATCCTTATCTGAGACCCGGAGAACCAGGTGGTGGAAGCCTTGCCTTCACTCAACAACACCATGAGCCCAGCCTTTTCGCTCTCCAACACTTGTGCTCCCGTTTCTGATCTCGTTCTCTCCCTTGCTTTCTTGTCTTACTCTTATCGTATCTCCCCACTCAGTGGCCTGTGGGTCCAAGATCTGTGATGCCACAACTGAATGTGTGAAGGACGCTGCAGGCAATCCATCATGTGTGTGCAAGCCGAGCTATCAGAGCATCTACGGCAAATGTGTCGGTACGTGTTGGTGGCTTCGAATCCAAAATATAAAACCTCAATGAACCAGTGTCATCCTGGGTTCGTACGTGGTTGGGGGCTCATCCAGTAAACCTGGTTACCGTGTTACCTGGTAGACCATTCTGTGTCTTCCCGTTTGCACGTGCCGCAGCATCGTCTGTGCCAGCTTATGCCACGCGTGAAGATGGCAATTCACATAGATCATTCACATCATTGCATCAAAGTGCTCTCTGTGCTGCCCTCACGCTTCCAACTGTGATTCCATAATATTTTGTTCGGCCGTGCCATGTGGTGATAGGTGATTCTCTCCTCCCACTTCCCCACCTCCCCTGGCCCTGCCACATGTGGGAACTGCACTGCCCTACTAAAGCCACGGTTGCTTACTTGTTCCCTGCTCTGCTGTACTGAAAAGAGATATTTTCTCTCTTTCTCCTTACCTCCTCGCCCTTTCTCATCACCCCAGGCCCCGCCACTTGTGGGAACTGCCCTACTGGAGCCAAATGCACGGTTTTGTACAACGCCCCATACTGCATCTGCCCTCCTGGCTATGGCATGACCAACACCTCTTGCGTTAGCGGTGAGACCAACGCTCCTCACACCCCAATGACTCCATTCGATCCTGCCAGGCCCCTTCCCCAATGATGCCCTTAAGTCCTGCCAGGCCCCTTCCCCATGTGTTAAACCCGCTTGTATATATTTTCAACTAGCACCATCTTTCACACCTACCCTCCCCTTGTGTTATCGTTCCATCCCCTCTGTCCCTTCTCCCACCACCAGCAGCCTTCTACACTTCACCCTCCTTTCACCCCCCTCTACCTTCTATACATCCCCTACCCCTCCTCTCCTCTTCTTCCACACTTCCATCAGCCGCGCCTGCTATGACCACCCACCATTCCATGCTTCTCTTGTTCCCTTGCAGGTGCCCTACCCATCATCTCCTCCTCCAGCTTCACCTTCCACGACCAGGCCTAATCCTCCCTTCCATCCTCCTGCCCTCTATGCCCTTTTACCATGCAATGCTGGCTGCTCTGCTTGCCCTTGCCCTTGCAGGCGCCACCCCACCGTCTCCTCCACCAGCTTCATCTTCTACGAGCAGGCCAACTTCTTCGTGACCCCCAACAACTTCCTCCCGGCTCACCCCAATCCGCTACCCATACCTCCCTATGCTCCGCTTGTCCTTCCCCTGCAGGCGCCACCCCCACCGTCTCCTCCACCAGCTTCATCTTCTACGAGCAGGCCAACTTCTTCATCGTGTCCCCCAACACCTTCCTTCCTCCCTGCCAATCCCAATCCTCTCCCCGTGCCTCCCTATTCTCTGCTTACCCTTCCAGGTGCTGTGCCCACCGTCTCCTCCACCAGCTTCACCTTCTAATACCAGGCCAACTATACCGCAACACTCAACACCCTTCTCCCTGCCCACCAATGCGCTCCCCATTCTTCCCTTTGCTTTGCTTACCCTTCCAGGTGCTGTGCCCACCGTCTCCTCCACCAGCTTCACCTTCTACGAGCAGGCCAACTTCTTTGTAACGCCCGTACCTCCTGTATCTCCCTGTACTCTTGGTGTGTGCCCCTGCAGGTGCCCAGCCTACCGTCTCCTCCACCAGCTTCACCTTCTACGAGCAGGCCAACTTCTTTGTAACGCCCGTACCTCCTGTATCTCCCTGTACTCTTGGTGTGTGCCCCTGCAGGTGCCCAGCCTACCGTCTCCTCCACCAGCTTCACCTTCTACGAGCAGGCCAACTTCTTCGTCACCCCCAACACCTACACCATGCGCCTCGATTACAATGCATGCACCACTGTGCCTGCCTCCGTTGCCTCGACAATCGTGTCCCTCTGGCGAGTGGACTGGATCCCGGGAGGTGTGGGGGACTGCCGGTCTTTGAACCAGTACACCCAGGAGGGGTGTGTTGGAGCGTACTCTCCGTACAATGCCCTCGGACAGAGTGCCCTCGGTTATGAGTGAGTCACACATTGCAGCCCAACCCGACACCATCCTTGACCCTATGAGAGGAGATTTGGGATGTTTCATGGGCATGCGAGTCGAGTTTTGGCTCGACTTGTACTTGGTACTATGCTTTCTAATAAGCCTTGCAAACATGACCCTCCAAACACACTCGAGGCATGCGACCTTAAAACACATGCTCTCACTTACGTTTAGTTCCTTTGCACCCTCCCTTTCTCCCTTGCATGCCACGTCCCTCAAGTGCAGTGATTAGTGTGCTCACAGGCACATAACCCATAACCCAGCTACTTGTTCGCTCTGCTTCCTTCCTCTTCCATGTGCAATGCATTCCTCCCATCCTGTGTCGTTCTCCTCTCTGCATGTGAGCGTGCAACAGCAACTCTCCCGGATTTCGTTTCCGCTCCTTCAGCTGCAATGGTGCTGGTGAGTGCTGCTGTGTTGGTGGGTACTGTTGTGTTGGTGGATGCTTTGTGAAGGTATAAATTGTATGAAGTGCCTTTAAATCTACTCCTGAGTGCCTTTCGATCTACCCCTGAGTGCCTTCCAATCTACCCCTGAGTGCCTTACAAGGGGCCCCTGAGTGCCTTTCGATCTACCCCTGAGTGCCTTTCAATATTCCCGAACCTGCCTTTCCTGAACCTCCCTTGCTAATTCACAATTGCTTGTCTGCCTTGCAATACCCCATGGTCTACCATCTGTTTCCCCTCTCTTCAACACCTATTGCCCCTGACCCCCAATGTTTTCCCTCTCTTCCCCCTTCCCCTCTCTTCCCCATCTGCTCCTCTCTCCCTGTGCTAAGCTAGCTTATTACCCCCCTTGCCTGGCTTCCTTTCTCCCCTGCCATCCTTCCTTTCCCCTGCTGCCCCCACCTTCATTCTGTTCCCGCCTCACAACACTCCGTTTCCCCCCTTGATGTTCTCTTCTCCATCCTTGCATGCCATTGTCCCCCCTGCCTTCCTTCAGTAGCCCTCCCCTGTGCAGATCCATCCCCCCATGCTTTTCTTCCATACCCCATTCAATTCCATCTTCTCCCTCCTTTTGTTTTAACATTTCAACCTCTAAGTAGCATCTCTCCCCCCCTTGTGTCCCCCCACTACGAAGCTCCATGGCCCCTCATGTACCTCTCCCTGACCCCGTTTGCCCATTTCTGCCCACTTTCTATTGCTCCCTAACATTTGTGCCCCCTTACAGTTTAGCCCTAGGAACACCAACGCAAGTGTTGGCTCACGTCAGGAACCCACCCCTGTGCAGATCCTTCCCTTCTGCCTTTCTCTCATACCCCATTCAGTTCCATTCATTCCCCCCTTGTGTCCCCCCCTTACGAAGCTCCATGACCCCTCATTCACCTCTCCTTCACCCGCTCGCCCATTTCTGTCCACTTTGTATTGCTCCCTAACATTTGTGCCCCCTTACAGTTTAGCCCTAGGAACACCAACGCAAGTGTTGACTCACCTCATGAGTGGAGATACATCATAGAAGAAGTGTGTGGGAGAGACATGGAGCTTTGTAAGGATGTGGGAGGCATTTGCTGTGCTCTTAGTTTTGTGTGTCTGCATTACCCTCATATTGGAGGCATACTGTGATACCTTGGATATACGGTAAGTGCAGGTGCGCATCTAAACATCGGGTAAAAGCAGGGCCCAAAATAGGTTTTAGCTCACTCTTTCAAATCAGGGTGGCAGGCCCCCCGTACCTGGACTGGTAGGGTAATTTTTCTCGTACACTGATTGTAGCAGCCTAAAAATTCAGGTACACTGATGTCAGCAGGGTAATATATCCCATACAATGTTTCACACAAATATTTACTACAACAACAGTTACTACTCACTAAAGTGTTATGCACACAAAACCGGGTGCGTTGGCTTTGATGTTGCTCAACGGACCAATTGTAGGTGTGCGCGTGCATCCGCCCTGCTTCTACGTTGTTGGCGTGCCAGTGGGTGTGCCGAACAAATGGTCCAGTGGGACCGTGGTGCATTTTGTCTTGGCGCGTACTGTGGCGGAATCCTCGGTACAAAAGAGTTTCGGTAAAAGGGTAGTTCAGCCCCTACCCTGATACAGTCAGTGTAACAAAAAAACCTACAAGAGTATTTTATAGCGTATCCTGATTTCACTAGGGTAAAAATCTCCATACCCTAATTTCAAAAGGGTAACTGCCAAAAAGTGGCCTACCATCAGGGCAAAAAGGGTAAAATACCCTTGGAATTTGGGGCCTGGGTAAAAGTCAAGGTGCACCTTTACTTGAATAACATTTTTAGCGCATGAGACGAATAAATGGCACATGGATACACTGCATGGAACGTAGGTCTTGGCGTTGTGGATACAATTGAGTTGACATCCGAGGAGGTCGTGCAGGAAAATCATGGACAATCTGATAGGTTGATATTTTGCAATCACATAGCCGGGGGACTCTCGTAAACGAAACCCGGTGGGGTCTTAAAATTCCTGGAATAGACGGTATCGGTACTTGAAAGAGCCGAGGTCCGAAGCATCCGCAGCTCACGCGTAATGATTAGAGCGTGTACACAGCATTGGTGTGCAGATAGCGGCAAGATTGGACTGGCAAGCCATTCAGTTCTTTCAAGATCAAGTAACGGCATGATTGTGCTAGTACTTGTAAAAAACAGCGACTTCAATGCTGCTGGTCATTTTTGTTCGTGAATCAGTAACAAAAATCATTAGGAAAAAACACAGCAAACAGTTGCTATATATAGGAGCACAACAACAATTCTAGATAGGCATGTACCCTGAGGGGTACATTCCCTTATTGAAAAGTACTACAGATATTACCAACCCCGCAAGAAGCAAACAAAAGCAGGTTCCCTATATGGCCAACCAACAAACACCACATTCGGCCAAAAGCAACCAGAAAGCAGGAAAAGGAAACCTGTGCCCGCTGAATGCAGCTGATGCCTTGTACCCCGGTGCATGGAGATCTTGTCCCCTTGTAAGCCAAGGCCAAAAGGTCAAACCTTTCCTCACCATCCTCCCTTCCAAACAACACTCAAGCAGGGGCGGTCCTGATGCACGCAATCCACGCCTTCAGCCTCTTGGCCCTCTGCGCCCTATTTTGCAGGAAATAAAACTGCTGGAAGACCAGGTGATGGGATGATGGGCGTCGTTGTCGGGATGACGGCACTGGCTGATGAGGGTGGGCGTCATGGGAGCAATGCCGTCATGGGAGCGATGGGGGTGTGCTGTCTCGGGAGTGATGGGGGTGTGCTGTCTCGGGAGCGATGGGGGTGTGCCGCCATGGGAGAGAGGAGGATGGTCATCACAGGAGTGCATGTGCCTCGCGGTTATTCTGAGGGCACCTCGTCTGTTGAGGGGAGAAATGAACAAGGGGATGACGATCCAAGGGACAAACAAGCTGAAAGGGTGGAAAACCAAAGGTGGTGAAGGAGTCCACTGTGAAGGGGATAGGGTGAGGGAAACCTGGACTCACTGTCATGCTAGATCTCATACCCTTCAGCACAGCAATAAGTCTCATACAATTGCTACAGCAAAATCACACATAATCAAAGAAGCAGTAACAAGAGAAAAGGAGGGTAAAAGAAGAGCTGACTACGCTTGTAAACGGAAAAGGCGAATAGAGGCCAAAACCAACCTATTAAAAGGTCAGAGCAAGCTCTGACTACTCCCAAACTGGCACACACCTCACGATGTATTCAGGATGTGATGTCTGAATGTCAGTTGTCACTAGGCGTGAGGTCTGTCACTGTTGTAAGGTAAGAGGTTGAGAGAGGGAGAGAGGGAGAGAGGGAGAGAGGGAGAGAGGGAGAGAGGGAGAGAGGGAGAGAGAGGAGAGCGGGAAAGGGGGAGAGAGGGAGAGGGAGGCAGAGAGCGAGAGAGAGGGAGAGAGGGAGAGGGGGAAAGAGGGAGAGAGGGAGAGCGGGAGATGGAGAATTTGAGAGATGGTGAACGGATAAACGCACAGCTTTTAAGGTGGCATGTTACAACACGTAAGTATAACATCAACATCTCCTAACATTGCCGTGTGCTAATCCCACGGCAGCCAACGCGACGGTCAACATGGCAGTCAACACGGCAGTCAGGGGGAGTGTCACAATTCGAAGGCAGGAGGCTGACAGGGATGGAATGAGTCAAGTAGGAGGTCCATAGGTTGGGGTAAAAAGACCGAGAGGTAGTAGCATAATGGGTGTGGAACTTACCAACACAGTAAGTGGATCCATCAAAAAATTGCAAGCAATGGGTTTCCTGTGCCTGGCGACTTCTCGCAGTGTGAATAATCAGTGATAACATAGCCGTTATCGGTTGTGAAAGAACAAGAAAAGCCATCGCACCGATCTGCGAAGGGGTTGCGGGGAGAAAAACGTAGCGGACCGCTTATTGGAGTATACGCTCAGAGAAGTTTGCGTATTGAGTATAAACACACTAAAAATACGTACGCTGCGTTTTTTTAAGAAAAAAACGCCGAAGTACGCACGGGCAGACCGGAAAAAAAAACTTAAGTTGGGTTTGAGCTCGCGAAGTAGCGAACTCAAATCAAGTCTTCGCAGATTCGCGATTTCAACTTCGACTTCGAATTTTGAAGCCGATGCACAAAAACCCCTCCTGTTTACCGCTGAACAACCCACTCAACCCCATTCATTCCCAATCCCTTCCAACTCAATGTTGAGTGGAGTTGGCTTCCCTAGTTCTCAGCGACGACCTCAGCTACCCGTTCTCAGCGACAATCTCGTCCTGAATGTCAACATAGCTCTTAATGCCGACATAGTTCATAATGTCGACGTAGTTGCTAATGTCGAAATAGTGCAAAATGTTGAAATAGTGCGAAATGTCAAAATATTGCTTAATGTTGACATAGTTTTTCATGACGACCTCGTTCTTAAAACTAGTCTCCGTACGTTCCTGCCCTGCTAAAACTTTTAACCTGCCCGGCCCTGCGTTTTCACTGCGTTTTTTACACTCCTAAAAATGCGTACAGCGTTTAAACGCTAGCGTTTATACGCTAGCGTACGAAACGCGAAACGCGTATACTCCAACTAAGGCGGACCGAGCCACAAACAGTGGGACCAGGGGTGGGTTGATGGAGAAAGAAAGATAAGGTGTAATGACTGAGTGGGACAATGACACACTGAACAGTGATATGATTGAACAAAAAAAAAAAAGATTCAGGCAGGAGGGCCTGGGGGGGATTGAACAGGAAACGAGACTTCGAAGCAGGGATGCACAGAGCAGCGTGAGAAAACTTAACGACTGCAAGAGCTACTGTCACAGGTTAGAGGAAGCACAACAGCACACAGCTGCACGCGCTAGAAAACAGCTGTAGAAGCTGTGGCACAGAAGCACACAACAGCTATTGAATGCACAACACTCAGCACCCACCCTTGCACGTCTTATCCGTCTGCATCTCAAAACCAACGTCACAAACACATGACGCCACTCCATTAGTGCTGTCACAGTGCTGGTTCACTCCACAGGTCATCGTATCGCATGACTCTGGGTGGGGGTAGAGGCGGCGCAGAGGGGAGAGGGGTGGAGGGGACATGAAATGAGCGGTGTGGGTTTCGATACTGAAGACGACAAAATACTTTACACGAGATGTTGTTGGGAACAACATCTATGGTTTCCATGCTATTGAAAGCATTGGAGGCACCGGAGGCAGCACAACAACACTTTACGCAGGTGCTGATGCATGTGCGCTTTAGGCAGCACAACAGCACAGTCGCCTACAGGGGCGAAAGAACGTGGCAGACCGAGACACCAATAGTGGTAACAGGGGCACATAGAATTGAACAAAGGAGAGTTTCAGGAAGGAGGGGCAGGGGGAGGATTAATAAAAAGGGATGCACACGGAGGCGTGAGAAAACTCTGCAACAGCAGGAGTTACTGTCACACGCTAGAGGCAGCACAACAGCACACAGCTGCGTGTGCTACATCACAGGTGCACGCGCCACATCACAGGTGGAAGGGGGTTGGGGGGGGGGGGGGTGGAAGGGATGCGAAATGAGGGGTAGTGGGGTTCAAGAATGAAGACGCCAAGATGCTTTACACGAGATGCTGGGAACGCGTGATAGTGATGAACACATTGCCACTGAATCAAGTGAAGCTAGCATCACCCACCGGGTGCAGGTGGAAGAGGGATAGGGTTGCACGCCCCATTCTGCATCTCGTAACCATCGTTGCACACACAGGTGGCCGAGTTACCATCACGTTTGCATTGGCCGTTTTCACCACAGTACAGGGTGTTACAGGGATCTGCGTAGGGGGAGAGTCAGAAAAGAGGGGAGAGGCAGAGGGGACGGGATAAGAAGGGTCGCGGGGTTCAGGATTGAAAGACGACATGACATGTTGAGCAAGATGCTCGGAATGCATGAGAGTAGTGAAGACATGGCACTGGAGGGAGGGAGCACAGCAGCAGTCAAGCTAGCATCACCCACGGCCTTCAGGTGGAGGTGGGCTGAAGATGCATGCCCCATCCAGCTGCACCTTGTAACCCAGTCACACACACAGTGGCACGCACTAGATCAGAGGCTGCAAGACAGAAGCACAGCGCAGCAAGTGAGCACAGATGCACAGCACTCAGCACGTACCCGTGCAACCATAACCCGGGTCCAGCACGAGGCCATCGTCACAAAGACACGTCCCTGATGCCGCGTCACAGTGCATGTTCATACCACACTGAACCTTTGGGCATGACGGCACTGGGTGGGGGTGGCGGCAGCGCAGAGGGGAGAGGGGTGGAGGGGACGTGGGTGGTGGGATTCGAGATTGACGATGACAAGATGTTTGGAAGGAGGTAAGGGGAGAGAGGGAGAGGAGGCGAGGGGGAGTGGGGGAGAGGGGGAGGGGAGAGAGGGAGAGAGAGGGAGAGAGAGGGAGAGAGAGGGAGAGAGAGGGAGAGAGAGGGAGAGAAAGGGAGAGAGGGAGAGGGGAGAGAGGGAGAAAGGGGGAGAGGGAGAGGGAGAGAGGAGGAGAGGGGGAGAGGGGGAGAGAGGGAGAAAGGGAGAGGGGAGGAGAGAGGGAGAAAGGGGAGAGGGAGAGAGGAGAGGGAGGGAGGGGGAGAGGGGGAGAGGGGGAGGGAGAGAGAGGGAGAGAGGGAGAGAGGGAGAGGGAGAGAGGGAGAGTGGGAGGAGAGAGGGGGAGGGGGGGGAGAGGGGGAGAGGGGGAAAGGGGGAGAGGGAGAAAGGGGGAGAGGTGGAAAGAGGGAGAGGTGGAGAGGGGGAAAGGGGGAGAGGGGGAAAGGGGGAGAGGTGGAGAGGGGGAGAGGTGGAGAGGGGGAGAGGTGGAGAGGGGGAGAGGGAGCTAGGTGGAGGGGGGGAGAGGGGGAGAGGTGGAGAGGGGGAGAGGTGGAGAGGGGGAGTGGGGGAGAGGGAGAGCAGGAGAACAGAAACACATACAAGCTTTCAAAGAGGCATATTACAACATGCAAGCATAAGATCAACATGGCAGTCAACACGGCAGTCAACACGGCAGTCAACACGGCAGTCAACACGGCAGTCAACACGGCAGTCAACATGGCAGTCAACATGGCAGTCAACAAGGCAGTCGGGGGGACTGTCATTGTTAGAAGGTAAGAGGTTGGCAGGGATGGAACGAATCGGGTAGGAGGTCCACAGGTTGGGGTCTAGGGACCGAGAGATGGCAGCACAATGGGTCAGCTAGCATTGACTCCTCAACGCGTGGAACTTACCAACACAGTCATAATAGTTTGCATAAAAAGGATCCATCCAGAAACTGCAAGCACAAAATGGGTCTCCTGTGACGGGCGACTTCTCGCAGTGTGCAAGATGTGTGAACTGATTGCCGTCACCGTCCGTCCTGACACACGAAAAGCCATCTCACCAATCTGGGAGGAGTTGGGGTGAAAAAAAGGCAGCAGACGGAGACACGAACAGGAATGCACAAAGAACTCAATGACTGCAAGAGGCAGCACAACAGCACACATCTGCACGGGCTAGAATAGAGCTGCAGAAGCTGTGACACAGAAGCACACAACAGCCATTGAACACAGAAGCACAACTGTCAGAACCTACCCTTGCACGTATTATCCGCCTGCATCTCGAACAGTGTTCGGTTCGCCGATCAGGGGTGTTCGTGCATGGGCGAACACGAACACGTTCGTGTTCGCCCTTTGCTCATCCCTAACGGCATCAGCATGACGGCATCAGCATGACGGCATCAGCATGACGGCATCAGCATGATAGCATCAGCATGACGGCATCAGCATGACGGCATCAGCGTGACGGCATCAGCATGACGGCATCAGCATGACGGCATCAGCATGACGGCATCAGCATGACGGGATCAGCATGACGGCGTCAGCATGACGGCGTCAGCATGACGGCATAAGCATGACGGCGTCATCATGACGGCATCAGCATGACGGCATCAGCATGACGGCATCAGCATGACGGCATCAGCATGACGGCATCAGCATGACGGCATAAGCATGACGGCGTCAGCATGACGGCGTCAGCATGACGGCATCAGCATGACGGCATCAGCATGACGGCATCAGCATGACGGCATCAGCATGACGGCGTAAGCATAACGGCGTAAGCATGATGGCGTCAGCATGACGGCGTCAGCATGACGGCATCAGCATGACGGCGTCAGCATGACGGCGTCAGCATGACGGCGTCAGCATGACGGCGTCAGCATGACGGCGTCAGCATGACGGCGTCAGCATGACAGCATCAGCATGACGGCATCAGCATGACGGCATCAGCATGACGGCATCAGCATGACGGCATCAGCATGACGGCATCAGCATGACGGCATCAGCATGACGACATCAGCATGATGGCATCAGCATGACGGCATCAGCATGACGGCATCCGCATGACGGCATCAGCATGACGGCAACAGCATGGCGGCATAGCCCTTGAAATACTTCGCACGTTGAAGAACAAGACAGGATAGCTCACAAGGCAGGGCACATGGCAGCTCACAAGGCAGGGCACATGGCAGCTCACAAGGCAGGGCACATGGCAGCTCACAAGGCAGGGCACTTACCGGTACACATCCTGCCATCCTCTTGCATCACAAAGCCAGTGTCACACACACAGGACGCCGCTCCAGTGATTTCGTCCTTGATGCACCGGCCGTTGGCACTGCAGCTCTGAACCACGCAGGTGTCTGAGTGGGCAGACGGATAGGGAAGGGGAGTGATGAGTGGAGGAAGGATGGGGGGGGGGGGAGTGAGGAGTGGAGGAAATGGGTGCGGATGGTGTAGAAGGGATGTGAACGAGGAGAGAGGTATGAAGGGGTTTAGGTTGAAAGAGGCCAAGCGAGGGAGGGATAAGCAGCAACGTTTGAGGGGGGAACTAAAGTGGAATGGGATAATGGGGGAGGGAAGGAGAGGGGGAAGGAGGGAGCGAAAGAGGGAGCGAGGGAGAGGGGGAAGGACAGAGTGAAAGAGGGAGCGAGGGAGAGGGCTAGTCGGAGCAAAACAGAAACGATTACACGGCTAATCGGAAAGATGATGCGTACCAATGCAAAGGCCTTTCACCATCTGGAAGCCCGTTCTGCGAACACAGGATGCAACGCCTTGAGCGTCCTTCACACAAGCAGCATTGGCACCACAGTTCTTGATGACGCACGTATCTGAAAGGAGGCACGGAGAGAAGTGATTTAAACAGAACAGTAAGGCACGAAAGAAGTGATTAGTAAGGCACATTGCACTTACAAGGCATGGCAAATGGCATAGGACAAGGAATCGCGCACATTTGAGCCGACTCAAAAGGCACATGACACATGGCGCATACCGATGCATGTGACGCCATCAGGCTGCAGCCAAAGCCAGTGTCACACACGCAGGACGCCACACCTGCAGCGCTCTTCACGCACTTCGAATTAGCACACAAGTGTCTGCCAAGCGGAAGGGTAGAAACGCACAGTAGTGAGTGGGGAAGGCAAGCCCTACTTAAGAGATAAGGAACGAAGCAGAGAGAATGTAGAAGGTGGAAAGTGTTTGATACTTGAATCGGCAAAAGAGGCACAAAACAATTGACTGTCGCTTTGTAATCACACATCAGCACATAGGCACCAGTGCATGTAACCTTGTCAGCCTGCAGCACGAAGCCAGTGTTGCACACGCAGGACGCCACTCCAGCACTGTCCTTGATGCACTTGCCGTTGCTGCCACACGCCTTGAGCGCGCAGTTGTCTGGGGAATGAGTGAAGAGGGAAGGGAGTTGGGCGAGTGAGGAGAGAACAAGAACAACAGATGAAGGAAAGAATTGCCCACGCAAAATCATAAATCTCTAAGAAGGGGTGTGATGGCGAGTAGCACTGACTCACCAACGCAGCCGGTGGGGGTCATGGAGAATCCAACGTTGCAGACGTAGCTGGCGACGCCCCTGTCCTTCACACACACCGCATTGGCGCCGCAACCCCGCTGCACACACGAGTCTGGCAGATGGTTTCCACAGTGACCAGCGA
Source organism: Closterium sp. Yama58-4 (assembly GCA_947470075.1). Classification (NCBI taxonomy): domain Eukaryota; kingdom Viridiplantae; phylum Streptophyta; class Zygnematophyceae; order Desmidiales; family Closteriaceae; genus Closterium; species Closterium sp. Yama58-4. The sequence goes on along the minus strand of CANIUD010000500.1, from coordinate 114,924 downwards.
GAAAAACAGAGGAGCCAGGAGGGGAGGAACAGAGATGAAATAATGGAACGAGGACAAAAGGAGGAGGAGATGAAAAGTGAGGTGAGACGGAGCACGCACACGCAGAGTAATGAGAGGGATAATCCTGACAACCTAGGATGGTTCAATACAAGACTGGAGTAAGGCGAAGAGAATGGAGTATGGATGAGCACGGTGAATCAAACGGAGCGGCGCTAGGAGCGGTGAGAGTTGAGTAGTGAGCGGTGAATGGGAGGAGTGCCAAGAGCGGTGAGTCCATGACACCCTTTGGAAGATTGAGGGCAAGGAGACGGGCAAGGATGCGTTTCAGGCGGTGGTGAAGTTAGGTGGGTGACTCACGGTCGGCGTCGGTGCTTGAAGCAGCTGTCAGCAGGCCGTGCGAATGGCGAACGGCGGCAGCCCTGGGCGCACAGGCTGAGCGCGCATGGGGGAGGGCGGTGGGGGAAGGCGGGGTGGGGGGAGAGGGGTGGGGAAGGGGAAGAACCTGTCAACGGGAGTTGTGTGTTGGCCCCGTCCTCGCTTGGGCGGAGCCGACTTCGTGGTCGGGTGTAGGAGTGCAGCCACTGTGTCTCCACTCGTGAGGGTGTTTTGAGACGTCTCAAAACACTCAATGTCCACCTTGTGTCTGCCTCCCACATCCTTACAAAGCTCCATGTGTCTCCCACACACTTCTTCTGTAATGTATCTCCAATCGTGAGGTGAGCCAACACTTGCGTTGGTGTTCCTAGGGCTAAACTGTAAGGAGGGCACAAATGTTAGGGAGCAATAGAAAGTGGACAGAAATGGGCAAACGGGTGAATGAGAGGTGAATAAGTGGTCATGGAGCTTCGTAAGGGGGGGACACAAGGGGGGAATGAATGGAACTGAATGGGGTATGAGAGAAAGGCAGGGGGGATGGATCTGCACAGGGGTGGGCTCCCGAGGTGAGCCAACACTTGCGTTGGTGTTCCTAGGGCTAAACTGTAAGGGGGCACAAATGTTAGGGAGCAATAGAAAGTGGGCAGAAATGGGCAAGCAGGGTCAGGGAGAGGTAGATGAGGGGCCATGGAGCTTCGTAGTGGGGGGATACAAGGGGGGAGAGATGCTACTTGGAGGTTAAAATTTTAAATCAAAAGGAGGGAGTAGATGGGACTCAATGGGGTATGGACGAAAAGCAGGGGGGATGGATCTGCACAGGGGAGGGCTACTGAAGGAAGGCAGGGGGAACAATGGCATGCAAGGATGGAGAAGAGAAGATCAATGGGGAAAACGGAGTGTTGTGAGGAGGGAACAGAATGAAGGTGGGTGCAGCAGGGGAAAGGAAGGATGGCAGGGGAGAAAGGAAGCCAGGCAAGGGGGGTAATAAGCTAGCTTAGCACAGGGAGAGAGGAAAAGATGGGGAAGAGAGGGGAAGGGGAAGAGAGGGGAAATAGAGGGGGTCAGGGGCAAGATGGGTTGAAGAGAGGGGAAACAGATGGTAGGCCATGGGCTATTGCAAGGCAGACCAGTGATTGTGAATTAGCAAGGGAGGTTCAGGAAAGGCAGGTAGGGGTATATTGTAAGGCACTCAGGGTTAGATCGAAAGGAACTCAGGGGGCGATTGTAAGGCACTCAGGAGTAGATTGGAAGGCACTCAGGGGTAGGTTGGAAGGCACTCAATACAGCAGTACCCACCAATACAGCAGTACCACCAGCACAGCAGCACTCACCGACACCATTGCAGCTGAAGGAGCGGTAACGAAACCCGGGAGAGTTGCTGTTGCACGCTCACATGCAGAGAGAACGACACAGGATGGGAGGAATGCATTGCACATGGAAGATGAAAGGAAACAGAGTGAGCAAGTAGTTGGCGTATGGGTTACGTGCCCATGTGGACACACCCCACTGCATTAGAGGGACGTGGCAGGCAAGGGAGAAAGAGAGGGTGGAAAGAGACTAAAGGTAAGTGAGAGCATGTGTTTTAAGGTCGCATATTTCGAGTGTGTTTGAAGGGTCAAATACAAGTCGAGCCAAAACTCGACTCGACTAGCATGCCCACGAAACATCCCAAATCTTTGATCTCCTACCATAGGAGACCCATATAGGCCAAAACCCATGAGCGCATGAGCCAAAACTCGACTCGACTCGCATGCCCACGAACCATCTTTAAGCTTTAATCTCATATCCTAGAGGCAAGGATGGTGTCGAGCTGCATTGTGTGACTCACTCGGATCCGAGGGCACTCTGTCCGAGTGCATTATGCGAAGAGTACGCTCCAACGCACCCCTCCTGGGTGTACTGGTTCAAAGACCGGTAGTCCCCCAAACCTCCCGGGATCTAGTCCACATGCCAGAGAGACACGATTGTGGAGGCAACTGAGGCAGGCACGGTGGTGCAGAAGGCGCATGGCGTAGGTGTTGGGCTGCAATGTGTAACTCACTCGTATCCGAGGGCACTCTGTCCCATTGCATTATACGCCGTGTACGCTCCAACGCACCCCTCCTGAGTGTACTGGTTTAAAGAGCGGCAGTCCCCCAAACCTCCCGGGATCCAGTCCACACGCCAGAGAGTCACGAATGTGGAGGCAACGGAGGCAGGAACAGTGGTGCAGGCGTTGTAATCGAGGCGCATGGTGTAGGTGTTGGGCGTCACAAAGAAGTTGGCCTGCTCGTAGAAGGTGAAGCTGTGGAGGAGACGGTGGGCAGAGCACCTGCAGGGGCACACACCCAGAGTACAAGGAGATACGGGGAGCGGATTGGGATAGTTGGCCTGCTTGTAGAAGGTGAAGCTGGTGGAGGAGGCGGTGGGGGTGGCGCCTGGAAGGGTAAGCAGGGAATAGAGAGGCACGGGGAGCGGGTTAGGAAAAAAGGGAGAAAGGAAAGGTGCTGGGCGTTACAATGAAGTAGGGCTGGCCATGGAAGGTGAAGCTGGTGAAGGAGATAGTGGGCTGGACGCCTGGATGGGAGGGGAGCGGAATACAAGGTGATGGAATGGAATGTGAAGGGTGGCCGACGTAAGGCTGTGAGTTGCCTTTAGGGCAATCTGCCAAAAGTTGAGAGCATGTTGAAGGTGATGCTGGTAGAGGAGACGGTGGGCTGGGGCACCGGCAGGGGAATCGGAGCAGCATGGCATGGTGCATGGCCGTAGAAGGTAGGGGGATGGGAGTGAAGAAAGGTGGGGGGGGAGGGGGGAGGGTCGGGGGGTGAATAGAACGTAGAGGAGGATGAAAGGAGGGTGAGCTGTGGACGGTGTTGCTGGTGGGAGAAGGGACAGAGGGGATGGGTCGATGGTACAAGGGGAGGGTAGGGTGTAAAAGATGCTGCTAGTAGTAGTGAACACAAGCTGGTTTGACACATGGGAAGGGGCCTGGGGGGATGAAATGATGTCATTGGGATGCGAGAAGTGTTGGTCTCACCGCAAGTGGTCTTGGTCATGCCATAGCCGGGAGGGTAGATGCAGTATGGAGCGTTGTACAGAACCGTGTATGTGGCTCCAGGTAGGGCAGTTCCCACATGTGGCGGGGCCTGGGGAGGTGGGTAAGTCGGAGAGAGAACCAACCATCACCGCACTGCACCACACGGCAGAACAAAATACGGTGAAATCGCAGAGGGAAGCGTGAGGGCGGCACAGAGAGGGGCACGGAGAGCAGCACAGAGAGCAGCACAGGGAGCAGCAGAGAGAGCAGCAGAGAGAGCAGCAGAGAGAGCAGCAGAGAGAGCAGCAGAGAGAGCAGCAGAGAGAGCAGCAGAGAGAGCAGCAAAGAGAGCAGCAAAGAGAGCAGCAGAGAGAGCAGCACAGAGAGCAGCACAGAGAGCTTTTTGACGCAATTATGCGAGTTGCTATCTTGACGTGTGGAACAAGCAGGCACAGATGATGCTGCGGCACGTGCAGACGAGAAGACACTGAACGGAACTGTCGACCAGGTAACTAGGTAACCATGTAACCAGGATGAACCATCTATCACGTATGGGCCCAGAATGACACGGGTTGATTGAAGTAGGCTTTGATGCCACCAACACGTACCATGTGAGGTTTTATATTTTGAAATGTTGCAGGTATTTGAGTCATTCAAAGCAGCACACAATGCCATATACGGTACATTACAAAACATGCAATCAAATACAGCCCCTTATTGTTAACTCAACTCCTTGACACTCCAAGGGGCGTACATCCGGAAAATGGTGGCAAGAATTAAATGGACAAAGCTGCTGTAACTGCATAGAAAAAATAAGCACGTTGCCATGTTAAAATAGAAAAGAAAGCTTTGGTACAAGCTGTTGTTGAGACTTTGAGCCGCAGGTTCTAAAACAAATCTGAGGCCTAAACCCAACTCAATTTACAAGGATAACCAATTATTATACATGAGAACAGCCGAAAGCATTGGAGATCCAAATGCAGATGGCAGCTTCATTCCCCACCACTCCAACGGCTATGTGTACAAGTTGCACTGACGAGCTTAGTGAGCGCAGGTGAAAGAGCGGTACGGATATCCAGGGTAGATTCTGTTGAATGGGGGGTAAGCACAGAAGACGGTAAGACAGAAAGGTTTTGATGCAAAGAGTGACGGATAAACGAAACGGAAGACCTGGCTTGGTGTCAAGCCAGAACTGGCTTGTGTGAGAACTGGCATGCCACAAGGAGAGAAGAGGGGAGTGGAGGAACTGATGGGGTCAAGAAGCACATGGTAGATGACAGAATGAATTCCAATGACACAAGCATGGGTGTAGGTGACACTTGTGTGTTGTGCGCGTATCCTAGGCGTGCGTGCATGTGCCATGCTTACATGTGCGTATCTCACAGGTGCGTGTGCATGTCTTATGCGTGCATCTCTTATCCTGTAGTCTAGGATAGCAACAGGTGGCAGTTGGTGACTCACGTGTAACCGGAGCCACTCATTCCAGATGTAACCGGAGCCACTCATCCACCAGAGGAAGGGAACGAAGAGTGCGTTCCAACGCACCCCTCCTAGGTGTAATAATTCACAGAAATGCACTTCCCCACCCCTCTGGACACCTTCTGTATGCTCCAAGTCGACCAGATTTTTGAGGAAACTGAGGAAGGGATGGTGGTGCAGCCGTTGTATTCGAGGCGCATGGTGTACGTGTTGGGCGTGATGGTGTAGTTGCTCTGATCGTAGAAGGTCATGCTCGTGTCGGAGACCATGGGGGCGGCGCCTGCACGCAAGGGCAAGCGGAGCAGCATGGTATGGTATGGCTTGGCTCGGACCGCTACACCAAATATTCGCCAAAATTTCAGTAAAACGTTTTTTGGTTCTCGCCTCTCCTTGGAACGTCGCAGCGCAAGGCTCAAAACCGTGGCAGAGACGTTCAGCAGTGCAGTGAAAACGGGTTTCAGTGCCAGAAGCAGACGTAGAGCAGCTGAACGGGCCATGCTGGGACGTTTCGTCTCATTTTCCAGCCCGGCTTTTGAAGCTCTTGCCGCTGGCAGCCAATGAGCATAATTGCATCCTATTACAGCCAATTAGCCCATTCTTGCCTTTTGCGCATTGCAAATGGCGATCTCTAGAAGGCGATGTATTGCTAAAGGGAAGATAACACACGGGTGGGGGGGGGGATGGGGGGGAGGGGGAAGGGGGGGAGGGGGGGGGTGGGGGTCAGCACACAATGCAAACAACATTGCTCATACCTGGACCACAAGCAACATTAGCCATAGCTAGGACGCCAGGATCATTGGTCTTACTAGTGATGCAGCCAGTACTGGTCATGCCATAGCCGGGAGGGCAGATGCAGTAAGGCATCTGGGCGAAAGCAAGAGCGCACGTGGCTCCAGTAGGGCAGTTCCCACATGTGGCGGGGCCTGGGGAGGTGGGGACGTGGGAGATGGAAAGTGAGAAGAAGAAACCATCACCGCACAGCACAGCATAGCACAGCACAGCACAGAACATCATACATGGCATGGGGCAGCACGGCACAACACTGTATAACATACAATGGAACATCACAAAACGAGCACAGAGGGAGCAGCACGCACGCACGCACACACGCACATGCATGCACACCCACACCCTCAAACATGCACGCACAAACGACGCAGTGAGGCAAACAACAGAACAGGATAAATCCCAACTTGAAGTGACTTTTGGACTGACCAAAAAACACAGAAGAGGTTATCAAAAGAGGGCTTTCGAAAGGGGTTGTGGAGTTGCCGCCACAACACGCACCGACGCAAATGCCGGAGTTCATCTTGTAGCCGGTCTTGCACATGTAGGACGCACCGCCTGCAGCGCCCATCACGCAGTCAGTCGTTGGATCGCAGATCTTGGACCCACAGCCCACTGAGGGACGATAGAAGAGGGGAGTGGTGTGGTCAGAAGAGTAAGACAAGTGACAGAAGGGGAGAGACAGCACAGCGCGGAGAAACAAATAGCAGTACACAGCAGCACACTAGCGCACAGAACAGGACACAGCAGCACACCACAGCGCACGTCTGCAATCAACCGTAAAAGCACTTGTAACCGTCATACACTAGTTCACTCTGGTAGAGTAGAGATAGTCACTCAAACCTGGCGTTAAGTGCACAACTACTTTTTACTCTATTGAGAGTTGGGTTCCAACCAACCTTGGTCAAATCATTTGATTGTCAATCAGGGATTGGCAGGTAACTATTGGCATGTCAATACTCCTCGTGGTTCATTAGGATCCCAACCGTGATATCTGGGCCAAGATCCACAACAGCCAGTCCCCACTCCCTTCCACGGCAATGTAAACCTCCCCGGTTAGTAAATCAAATGACAAGTTGTCACAAGAGCAGCACATACCAGCGCACGTCCTGCCGTCTGTCTGCAGAACATAGCCGGCATCACAAACACAGAAGGCCACTCCTGCACTGTCCTGAACGCACTTGCCGTTTGCCCCGCAGCTGTTGAGAGCGCATTTCTCTGTGAGAAAGGAGGCAACAACATCAAGGGAACTCTGGTATAGATGGACATGCAAGCAACTTGTGCGCATAGGGAGTTTGTGGGTTGGAGGGTTGGAGTGTTGCACGGTTGCAAGTCACGAGCAGGCCTTGTGCCACTGCAAGCAAAGTGTGCAGCAGAATGTTTTTTACAAAACACGCGAATGTGTCTTATTGACTGAAGGGGCCAGGTGCAAAATGAATTGTTAACTCGACGCATTCTCAGAAAAGGAAAGCCAGTTATCAACTACGAGCTGTTAACTGAAGGGGCTAGCAGATAGAGGGGCAGATAAAGGAGCACAATGCCTCCCACCAACATGATGGCTTCACTACACCAACCAACAGAGCAGCACTCACCAAAGATAGAGCAGCCGAAGGAGCGAAACGGAGATGTGTAATAAAGCCTATTGCTGTCACAAGCAAATGCACAGGTAGGTGTAAAGAAATGTATGTCCGCATGCAAAAACCAGTCCCAGGCCAGGCAAGACGGGCTTTTGGAAAAACGCAGTGCTCACGAGGAGAGAGAAAATAAGAGGGTAATGGCGAGAGAGAGGAGGGTTAGCAGAGTGGTGGCAAGCAGTAGGTGGAGGTAGGTTGGTTCAGTGGCTTATGGAGCACTCCTAGTGGTGAGACCGGTTCCTGTCGCGAGAGGAAACAAAATATAAGATCCGATGCACCCCTCCTGGGTGTAAGCGCGGATCTGAAGGCAGCTCGCCAGGCCTCCAGGGGCGTTCTGCACGCTGCCATATGACTGGATGTATGACGCAGAGGAAGCTGTGAGGTTGGTTCAGCCGTTGTAGGTGAGGCGCATGGTGTAGGCGGCGGGTGTTACGCCGTAGTTTGGGAGCGTGTAGAAGGTGAAGCTTGTCGAGGAGACGGTGGGGGTGGCGTCTGGAAGGGGAAGGGAAGAAAGGTTCCAAACGCTTGGAAGCATGTCAAAGCGGAAATATAGGCCAAGACACGGAGGAAGGATGCTTTGTTAAAGGCGAATACAGCAGAGGATGAAAGGGCCAAGAGGGGAATGTTCTAACTCGATCACATAACTTTTTTTTTCTCTCACTTCCTAGGAGCTCTCTCAAAACAATGGCATACCTAGGACGCAACCAACTGCGGTCATGCCAGAACCGGGAGGGCAGAGGCAGTAGGCGGCCGTGCTGTATGCAACTGGAATGCAGCTGGCTCCTGCAGGGCACACCCCACACCGGGAAGATTCTGTGGAGGTGGGGAAGATGGGAGAGGAGCATACAGAGTGAGACAGATAGCAGATGGTGCATGCATGACTACAGGCAGTAGGCGGCTTTTCTGTTCAGCAGCAGTGCAGGTAGCTCCTGCAGGGCAGACCCCACACGAGGCAGGTGCTGTTAAGGTGGGGAAGAGGGTCAGCAGATGGTGAACGCAGTATAGGATGGCGTTGCTGAACGCAACAGTGCAAGCAAAGTGAGACACGTATGTTCCTTCTAGGGGACGTCTCAAGAGCTAACTTTTATCATGCCGTATGCGACGGATGTCGCCGATCGCAACAGTGCATACAAACAGGCTCATGAACAGACAGACAGTAAGTTCAGCATGCTAGGTTGAGTGGGCTCAACACTCTGGGTTGAGCCACGAGCGGCTGACTCAAGCCAGGGGCAAGGCAAGCCACTTAGCAGCCTGCTTTGGCAGTCTGGCCTGACAGCCTCACCAGGGGTGCGGTTTAGACTAGTAGAACTTAACCATACACGTTCTTACCTGTACACATGCTTACCTGTACGCATCCTTACCCGTACACGTGCCCGATGCGTTAATGCAGTCGGTAGCTCATTTGGTTCTGGGTAGAACTTACCCGATACGTTCTGATAGCCCGTATTGTAAACACAGGAGGCCACGCCTGCAACGTCCTTCATGCAAACAGAGACCGAAAGATTGCAGCTCTTGATGGCACAGGTGTCTGAATGGAGGTGCGATGGAGGGAGAGGAAGCAAGTAGATGGAGGGAGAGGAATGGAGTAACAAGTCAGGTAGGCAAATGGCTTGAGGCAGGCGAGGTTACTGCTGCTCTATCGTCCAAAAACGAACTCAGACGAGTTACTCGACTCGACTTAACAGCCATTCGAAGCTCGTCTAAACGAGTCAAGGAAAACCCGACTCGCCCAATGCTCATGTCGCTGGTAATTATAATTAGCATATGCCATAGCACAAGGCATGGCAGGAAACATGGCACAGCATATGGCATGGCACATACCGGTGCATGTGACGCCATCAGGCTGCAGCACGAAGCCAGTGTCACACACGCAGGACGCCACTCCTGCAGCGCTCTTGATGCACGTGGCGTTTCCACCGCAGGCCTTGAGTGCACATGTTTCTGGAGAGGCGGGGAAGGGAAACTGAGATTTCACGTTGCAGCACATGGCATAGCACATGGTATAGGACATGGCATAGGACATGGCATAGCATATGGCATAGCACATGGCATAGCACATGGCATAGCACATGGCATAGCACATGGTATAGGACATGGCATAGGACATGGCATAGCATATGGCATAGCACATGGCATAGGACATGGCATAGCATATGGCATAGCACATGGCATAGCACATGGCATAGCACACACATGGCATAGCATATGGCATTGCACATGGAATAGCACACAGATGGCATCGCACATGGCACAACACATACCAGTGCAGGTGGTGCCATCAGGCTGTAACTCGAAGCCATTGTCACACACACAGGACGCCACTCCTGCAGCGCTCTTGACGCACGTGGCGTTTCCACCACACTTCCTGAGCACAAATGTGTCTGCCAAGGCAAGGAGCCACAAGGAACAGTCAATGGGAAGGGCAACATGTGCAGGAAGAGAAACAGTGAGTTATCGGAGGAGGAGAGGAGGACCTTAGAATGAACAGAGTGAGTATGATGGGTAGCAGCAGCATATACAAGCGAAGCACATCCACACCAGCACGTACCAGTGCATGTCCTGCCGTCTGTTTGAAGATCAAAGCCAGCATCACAAACACAGGAGGCCACTCCAGCACTGTCCTTGGTGCACGTGGCGTTGCCACCACACTTCTTGAGCACACACGTGTCTGCAAATGCAAAGAGCCACAAGGAAAAATCAATGGGAAGGGCAAAATGTGTAGGAAGACAAACAGTGAGTTATTGGACATGTGTGTGTGAAGGGGGGAGGTGGACCATAGAAGGAACAGATTGAGTATGAAAGGTAGCGGCAGCATGTATAGGAAGAGAAGCACACCCGCAGCAGCTCGTACCAGTGCATGTCCTGCCGTTAGTTTGAAGAACAAAGCCTACTTCACAAACACAAGAGGCCACTCCAGCACTGTCCTTGGTGCATGTGCCGTTGCCACCACACGCTTTGAGTACACATGTGTCTGCGAATGCAAAGAGCAACAAAGGGAAAGTCAATGGAAAGGGCAACATGGGAGAAATAGAATAAGGGAGTCAAGGGGCATGCGTACATGAAGGAAGAGAAGTGGACTGTAGAAGGAACAGAGTGATTATGAAAGGTAACAGCATTATTTATGAGAAAAGGAGCACACACGCAGCAGCACGTACCAGTGCATGTCCTGCCGTCACTTCGAAGAACAAAGCCAGTGTCATAAACACAAGAGGCCACTTCAGCACTGTCCTTGGTGCATGTGCCGTTGCCACCACACCTCTTGAGCACACAAGTGTCTGTCAATGCAAAGAGTCACAAGGAAGGGTCAATAGGAAGGAAGAGTAACATGCGCAGGAAGAGTAACATGCGCAGGAAGAGAAACATGCGCAGGAAGAGAAACATGCGCAGGAAGAGTAACATGAGCAGAATGAATAACATGCGCAGGAAGAGAAACAATGAGTTATCGGGCATGTGTGTGGGAATGGGGAGAGGTGGACCGTAGAAGTTCCAGAGTATGACTGGTAGCAGCAGAATGTGTAAGAAGAGAAGGACACAGCAGCACATACCGGTGCATGTCCTGTTGTTAGTTTGAAGAACAAAGCCCATATCACAAACACAGGAAGGCACTCCAGCGCTGTCCTTGGTGCCGTTGCCACCACACCTCTTCAGCACACATGTGTCTGCCAATGCAAGGAGTCACAAGAATTGAATACTCAATGGGAAGGGCAACATGTGCAGAAATATAAACAGTGAGTTATAAGCCATGTGCGTGTGAAGGGGCAGAGATGGACCATAGAAGTAACATAGCAGCAGCAGCACGTACCAGTGCATGTCCTGTTGTCAGCTTGAAGAACAAAGCCCACGTCACAAACACAGGAGGCCACTCCAGCGCTGTCCTTGGTGCACGTGCCGTTGCCACCACACCTCTTGAGCACACATGTGTCTGGGGAGGAGAGGGAAGTCGGGTGGGTAAGTGAGGAGAATTGGACTAACAGGCGAAGGAAAATGACTAGCCCATCCACATGACAAGCCTCTACAGGATGGAGGTCTTGCCTCACACACCTGACAGGCTCCTGACACAGCAGCAGTCAACCCGACAGCAGCACTCAACTACACCAGCAGCACAGCAGCACTCATCGACACAGCCTTTAGGGGTCATGGCGAATCCAAGGTTGCAGATCCAGGTGGCGTTGCCCCTCTCCTTCACGCACACCGCATTGGCACCACAGTTCCTCTGCACACACGAGTCTGGCGGGTTATTTCCGGAAAGAACAAAGAGGAACAGAAGAGCTGAGAAGAGAGATACCGAGAGGAACAGAGCAAACTAGGAGCAGACTAGGGTTTAGGGTGTTATTGAGGCGCAGAGGATGCCCTTAACACTAGCCCATTACAGCCGTTGCACTCGTCCCCCCCTAATGCCTGCCAACGTCCCCGTTGGCTGTAAACTTGAGGGAGTCGCCCCCCGCATCGCAGGGACATGATGATCTTGCTGTACTCCTCCGAGCAGCGACTTTGCTGGTGGGGTCAAGCCAGCGAAGGACCGTTCGCTGGGTTCGATTCTGGTAACCACTTTTTAGTTCTGGTAACATGCGGAAAATGTGGACCAGCCGGGTATCAAACCCTTGGCTCTGGAACCAGTATGACACCTCGCTACCCACTGGGTCTAAACGAGGATGGTATTCAGGTGCAGTGGGATGACCTTTAACGCTAGCCCACAGGCGTTACAACACGAGAGAAGGGGAGGAACAGCAAGGTGAGATAGTATGGGCAATGGACAGGTGGAGTGGACACAGTGTAAAGAGAGCCGGTAATGGCCCGAAAAACACCCAAAGAGCTATCTAGATAAGACCAGAGAAACTTCTGAGTGTGTGTGAGGGTAAGGAGGGAGGGGAAAGAGGGGTTGTGGGGTGAGTAGGTATGGAGTGGCTGGACGGATAGGGTGATGGAAGGAGTGCTACTCGGAGTGGCGAGCGGCATACCCTTTGAGGGTAGAGAGCAAGGGGTCAGACGGGCTTTGCAAGGGCTTGAGTCAGGCAGTATCCATTGGGTGCTGACTTACGGTTTGCGTGCTGCCTTATGGTCTGCGTCCTGCCTTATGGTCTGCGTGCTGCCTTATGGTCTGCGTGATGCCTTATGGTCTGCGTGATGCCTTATGGTCTGCGTGCTGCCTTATGGTCTGCGTGCTTCCTTATGGTCTGCGTGCTGCCTTTTGGTCTGCGTGCTGCCTTTTGGTCTGCGTGCTGCCTTATGGTCTGCGTGCTGCCTTATGGTCTGCGTGCTGCCTTATGGTCTGCGTGCTGCCTTATGGTCTGCGTGCTGCCTTATGGTCTGCGTGCTGCCTTATGGTCTGCGTGCTGCCTTATGGTCTGCGTGCTGCCTTATGGTCTGCGTGCTGCCTTACGGTCTGCGTGCTGCCTTACGGTCTGCGTGCTGCCTTACGGTCTGCATGCTGACTTACGGTCTGCGTGCTGACTTACGGTCTGGGTGCTGACTTACGGTCTGCGTGCTGACTTACGGTCTGGGTGCTGACTTACGGTCTGCGTGCTGACTTACGGTCTGGGTGCTGACTTACGGTCTGCGTGCTGACTTACTGTCTGGGTGCTGACTTACGGTCTGCATGCTGACTTACGGTCTGGGGCGGCACTAGTAGCTGGCGTGCAGGCGGCAGCAGCCCTGAGAGTACAGGCTGTGAGCGGGTGGGGGAAAGTACGGGAGGAGAACGGCAACGCCGTGCTGAACGAGGGGAGGGAATGCGGCGAATGGGATGCGGAGGGAAGAAAGGGAAGGGAAGCATCACGCATGATGCATGTCAGTGCGGCGAGGTAGTCACTCAACAACCAGACAAGGCAAACCGGCGGAGCAGGAGAGCACCTGAGCAGGAGAGCACCTGAGCAGGAGAGCATGGGAGCATGAGAGAGCATGAGAGCATGAGAGCATGAGAGCATGAGAGCATGAGAGCATGGGAGCATGGGAGCATGCAGGCATGGGAGCATGGGAGCATGGGATGGAGCACGGGAGCATGAGAGCATAGGAGCATGGGAGTATGAGAGCATGAGAGCAGGGGAGCATGAGAGCAGTGCAGCAAGCAGGACCATAACGGCGCTGCTTCACAGCCATGCGTGCGGATGCGCTATGGTGACGGTCAAGTAAGGAAGTTCACGCAGCAGCACAGCAGCAGCAGCAAATCTGTGAGAGAGTGGGTGTCACGAAAAGAGGCGTTCTATGTAGTCGCGAGTGACGACGATATGGCTTTCAGTACTTTCGGAAGATAACCGCTGTTTCGGAAGATATGGCTATTAGTAATAAGTAGTAATGGTGACTAGGAAGGAGACTAGAAAATGAAATTAGTTTCTTTATGAAGGAATCTGAAAGCAGCGATGAGTGTGAAGGTAAACTTGAACTTGAAAACTCCTGTTGAAAATGCCGCACCTCAGGGGATTAGTCGGCTGTTGGCTGGTTGAAGGCGGAACCAAAACCCCTCACGGCAAGTATGACAGCAAGGAATTGTTACTTGGCGATAGTCTCTGGTCATTATGTAGGTTGACAGGTTTCAGCACTTAGTCTCTGGATTTTCAGTTGGATATTCACTGGAAATGGTAATGACTTTGCAAAACAGAACAAGGAATATATATCCAACCAATTTCAGCACTGTGCGACTCGTGTAACGCGTCCGCCGCGTCTCATATCGCGTCGCACGCGAAACCACATGGTAACCAAAACCGACACCGAAACCAGCGAACCGAAGTTACACCGAATACGGTACGTTGTGGTTGGCCCAAATCCAGCCACGAACATTCTCGATATTTCCTGCACATCGCGATTAGGTCTTCCACACGTTTTCCCTTGCTTCCTTTCCATTTCTTCTCCCGATTCTTCTCGAACTCCTTGCTGCCATAGATTTCTCCGTTCCGCACCGTTCATAGCTTGTACTGTACTACAATAATGCGGCCAGCTCTATCTATACAGTATCCTCGGCCGCAACATACAATCTGGGTCAGGTGTGTGTATTACCGGTAACGACCCTGGTTGGCTGAAGGAATGCATGGGACGAAAATATTCCGCATGAAAATATTCCTGCGAATACGTGTTGCAGTGGCCTGTGAGAAGAAACGGGGTGAAGTAGAGCTATTCTGGAACCGGGTTTTACCTACCGCATGCAGATCTTGCTAGTGCAGCTTTGCAAACGCATGCAATAGACGGTTCAGGGAAAAATGTCGGCTTGCCGGCAAAAACATGCGGTTACCCGTGTTTAGGGTTGAGGCTCCCTCAATCGCATGCCATCCAGATGGGGCTTAGTTTTTTCTGACCGCGGGCAGATAACAGTCCGTCAACATCTTTCCCCAACGGCCGTCTATTGTATGCATCTGCATAATCGCGCTGGCATAAGTTGAATGCCGTTAAAAATGGCCCATTCTGGAACAGCTCCCACACAGGCTGGGACCCTGTTTAACTTGCTTGCTCATTCTCCAGTCCATGCCAGCGGGGAGTGGAGTAGAAATCACGTGCCAAAGAAACTGGTACACCTAGCCACCGCTATTTTCAACTTCTGACCTTGGCACTGTTCCCGATTTTCATATAAACCCTGCCCAGCTTTCGGGGTTTTCTGTTAGAAACCTCGTTATAGGGGACTATGAATGACATCAAATGGAGATTTCAATCGGGCGAGTGTAAGACAATTTCCGCTCGTGTGGAGTCTGCTTGCTGTTGCGCATCCCATTGCGTAGCTTTCAGGAGTCAGGAACTAACTCTGCGTAGAGCGTATGACGTCCGACACAACCCTCGGTCAAAAACGTTTTGAAGGGTGCCTACCCCTTTGCACACGTGGGGGTTGAAGATAGACCGAAAGAAAATAGCGGTGGTTATGTGTAACGGGAGCTGAGGGAGGATGAGGGAGTTTGTGGGTATCCGTTCATATGCGATTTAGTGAGATCCCTTGTGTGACAGATCGGTTGCTTTCACAACGTAAAGATTCTGTAAGTTGTGAGTAAAAACTAAACAAACAAATACAAAATCGTGTTTCTATTGGCACACATGGCTCAATGAATTACGCGATTGGCAGGCTCTGTTAGGCACGAGAAGGGTGGAATAATATATATTTATATATATATATAGAAACATATAAGGCCTAGGAGAAATGAGACTTGAGGAGAAATGGAATGGCGAAAAAGAGTACCTTCATTATGGAGGGAGGGATACAAATAGGGGAAATATGAGAATGGTAACAATTCTCGGGCTCAATAACGCGTACGGTAACATCTACAACGTAATCTCACGCGTTGGGTAACTAGATTCACTGACGTCCAACCCACTGACGTCCAACTAACTGACGTCGAGTTCAGCCGCTTCACACGGCAAGGCAGTGCCTTGTGACGTACGTCGCGATCCAGTCCACCTCAGCAGTCATTGCCAGTCCGCATTCCCTGCCTCTCGCCCCGCTCGCGCGAAACCGTCTCCGTCCGACCCGCGGGCGTGGCGATCCCATGGTGGGAATTTGCCTACCCTCGTCCCGCCTTCTCCGCGCGCACCCCGCCGCTTTGCGCGAATTGAATAGCACCGCACTACTTACAACTAGCTCTCCAGCGTCGGTTAGTAAAACTATCAACGCGGCGGTATCACATGGTTCCATCGCGACGCCTTTCGTCTCTTTATCCGCCCTTTCATCTTCCATCCACGCGTTTCGTCCCACGGCCGCTCCTCGATCGCTCCTCTCGCTACAGTCACAGTCACCGTCTGCTAGCATCAAGCTTACTCCTTTTCGCGGCCTTTCGTCTCTCCTCGTCTTCGCGTCACTCCTCCCTAACCTTCATTCGTATCCGCTGACTGATTTACCTCCCAAGGCGACACCTTTAACGTGCCGAGCCACTTGCCTTTCCTCCAAGGCCGCCCCTTGGGATTTCCGAACCACCAGCCTTGCTCCAAAGAACCCGGTAGCAAGCTTCTGCACCGTCCGATCTAGATCTACGCCCGAGAAAAGCGGAATGGCGGACCCAGCTGCCCCATCGGACGCGGAAGTTCCGCCGCACGTCGCCGCGGCGGCCGCTTCCCGCCCCGAGGAGAATTCCGCTGCGGAAGAAGCGGAGCGGCCAGCGGAGGTGGGGGAAGGATCGGCGGAGGACGCGCGGATCGCGGCGGAAGTCGCGGCGAAGAAGGCGAAGCGCGACGCTGCGTCCTTGTCGTCTGCTGAACCCGACTCCATCCGAGGCGAATCCTCCGCTGCTGCTGATCCCGCCGCCGCTGCTCCCGCTGCAGCCGAGGAGCCTCAGGAAGCTTCCGGTGATGCTCCCCCAACAGCGGCTTTCCCCCCCGCCCCCGCCGCGCGCCCGACGGTGTACAAGCTGCGCCAGGCGCACAGCGTGCTGTTCTCGGAAGCTTCCGCGTACTTGCTGGGCGAGGAGGGGTGCGTGCTGGTGCTGCAGCGAGGCGACCTCACCAGGTGGTTCGTGGATGGGCGCACCGACGCTATAGTGAGTCCTCTTATAACGAGTGCTCTTGTAGTGAGTTCTTGTAACAAGTTCTCTTGTAGCGAGTGCTTTTGTAACGAGTGCGCTTGTAACGAGTGTTTTTGTAACTGGCGGGTGCAAAAGAGCGTCCTGGGGCTGCATGCAGATACCCCGTTGTCCCCATCAGCATGCCGTGCTCACAACCAGACCAGACCACACCACACCACACACCGTAATAGGCACTTCGATTTAACTCTTTTTGTGTGCGTGTGCATGTGCGTGTGGGTGTTGGTTTGTGTGCGTGCGTGTGTGCGCGTGTGTGCGCGTGCGTGTGCGTGTGTATGTGCGTGCGTGCGGTGTTGTGTGTGTCTGTGCTGCTCGCGCGCATATGTGTGTGTGTGTGCATGCATGCCTGTATGTATGTGCTTGTCTTTTTTGTTGGTGTGTGTATCCGTGCATGTGTCTGGTTATGTGTGCATGCATGTGCAACTGTCCACCACTCACAGGTGAATGCAGCCAATGAGAGAATGCTGGGAGGAGGCGGAGTGGACGGAGGTAAGCTGCTCCCCTCATCCTTCCTTCCACAATTCCTGTGCTGCACTCTCTTCTCACTGCCATTCTCAAGCGAATAGCAAATTTATAATCAGCAATGACAGCCAGTGACAAACAACTACCTAATTCTCTTTACCCGTTTCTGTCCACTCAACAACCTCCCTCGGCTCAATCTGTCCCCTATGCACCGCTGCTTTGGGAATATGTCTGAGGATCATTCAACAAGCCTTCCTTTTTGGAAACTGAGGGGTGAGCTTTTTTCCGCATCTTCTCTTCCTCGTCCCCCTCCCAGTGAGGGACTGCAAGGCGGTGCAGCAAGCAAGCGGAACACTGCAAGATGGTGTCTAATCCATTCTCCTCTTCCCACGCGTTCCCTCCTCTGCCCTCCCCAACCATCCGTAGGGCAACAGAGCCGGCACTGGTGAGGGAGTGGCAGTGCAAGGCGGTGCTAGAAGTGAGCAGAGGATGCAGCAGGCTAATCCATTCATATCCCCACTCCCTCTCCCCCCCACTTCCCCCCATTCCCTCCTCTGTCCCCACCCCAGCCATCCACAGGGCAGCAGGGCGGGGTCTGGTGAGGGAGTGCAAGGCGGTGCCGGAAGTGAGCAGAGGATGCAGCAGGCTAATTCATTCTTAACTCCCCCCCCCCCCATTCCCTCCTCTCTCCTCTCCCCCAGCCATCCACAGGGCAGCAGGGCCGGCACTGGTGAGGGAGTGCAAGGCGGTGCCGGAAGTGAGCAGAGGGGTGCGCTGCCCCACAGGGCAGGCTGTGTGCACTGGGTGAGTGTGACTGTAGGGGATGTGAGCGTAGGGGCACGACAGCATGAATGGAGGGGCATGAGTGTGAGTGTGATTGTACAGGGTAAGAGTGATTGTAAGGTGTAAGAGTGATTGTAAGGTGTAAGAGTGATTGTAAAGGGCGATGTGGTTCAGCCGAAGTGCGCATAGCAATCCCCTTCCATCCCCCACAACCCCCCATTTAACTCTTTCTCTCCTCTCTCCTCTCTCAAACGTCTCCCTCATCCTCTCCACCAAAGCTGGCTGCCTGTGAGGCAAGTCAGTCGTATGATGGGGCCCATCTGTCTTTCTTCCCCGTCCTCCTCCTCCCTCCCCTCGCCCTCCTCTCCTTCTACCAGAACGGCGAGCTGCGAGTGAAGCATGCCCTCCTCTCCAGGTGATAAAAGTAGTCATTTGAGACGTCTCAAAATGCTCTCCCCTTCCTCCCATGTCCCCTTCCGCACAGCGACCTCAACCCCAACCCCCTTCCTCCCCCTCCCCTCCTTCACCCACCCTTCCCCCTCTCCTCCGCTTGCTACCCCATCAGAGCGGCCGAGCTCCCAGTGAAGCATGTCATTCACACAGTGGGTCGCAGTGAAGCATGTCAATCACACAGTGGGTCGCAGTGAAGCATGTCATTCACACAGTGGGTCGCAGTGAAGCATGTCATTCACACAGTGGGTCGCAGTGAAGCATGTCATTCACACAGTGGCTCGCAGTGAAGCATGTCATTCACACAGTGGGTCGCAGCCGTCTCTCTCCCCCCCTCCCTTTCTTTCCCCTCAACCCCACTTCTTCCCTTCCCCTTCCATCAGAGCGGCCAAGCTGCGCCCCATCCCGGGTGTGAGTGACAGTGGGGCCCATCTATTCGTTGGCTCTGATCTGAGCCCCTCCAACCCCTCCAACCCCTCCAACCCCTCCAACCCCTCCACCCCCTCCACCCCCTCCACCCCCTCCACCCTCCCCACTCCCCCCACCCTCCTCTCTCCTCCTATTCTACCCCTCTCCGACACTCGCTACCCTTCTCCTCCACCAGAGCGGAGGAGCTGCCAGTGGGACCAACCAACACAAGTGTAAGCAACACACCTTTGCGCGTTACTGGATCCACGTGGTGTGCCCATCTCTCTGTCCCTCCTCTCTGCCTCCTCCCTTATCCCCTCCTCTGCCCCCTCTCACCAGAGCGGCGGAGCTGCCAGTGAGGCATGTGATTCACACGGTGGGGCCCATCTACACATCGGCACCGCGATCTGCTTACCCCCGTCTTCCTCTCCCCCCCTTCTCCCACACTCATCACCCCTCTCACCAGAGCGGCGGAGCTGCCAGTGAAGCATGTGATTCACACGGTGGGGCCCATCTACACGTCGGCTGCTCGCTCTGCACCGCTGCTGCACTCCGCCTACGTGTGAGTCATGCTAACCCTTGCTGGTCAATGCTGGCTAATGCTGGTCAGCTCAAGTCAACCTTGCTTCATGCATGCTCTGCACCACTGCTGCACTCCGCCTACGTGTGAGTCAACGTTGGCCTCTTTAAGGCAACCCACTTGTCAACAGGGGGTCAACTTTACTCAACGGTGGTCAATCTGACTCTGGCAGAACGATGGTCAAGTTGACTCTGTCAACCTTGCATGAAGCTACCGTCAACCACGCCACTGCCTGCCGCGTCACCCCATCCCATCCTCCACTTCACGCCTTCATCCACGTCACCCCATCCTCCACGTCACCCCATCCCCCACGTCACCCCCCTTCCAGTCGCTCCATGGAGGAGGCCCGTAAGGCACATGTCAAGTTCATCGCCTTCCCAGCAGTTTCCTGCGGCATCTATGGGTGAGTCAGCACAACGTGTGGGTGAGTCAGCACAACGTGTGGGTGAGTCAGCACAACGTGTGGGCGAGTCAGCACAACGTGTGGGCGAGTCAGCACAACGTGTGGGTGAGTCAGCACGACGTGTGGGCGAGTCAGCACAACGTGTGGGTGAGTCCGAGTAAGCATAGAACCGCTCTTGCTGTTTACTCAGGCACTGTTCATGCTTTTTATGCTCTTCATGTGAGTGTACAAGATTCCTTGACCCTCCATGCTTTCCTCGCTGTCAACGAGTTGTCGCTGGGACCTTTTCAACTTCCATGTAACCCTTTTGTTTCCTCTGCACACCCCTTGATGTGCTGTGTCCTGTGTGTGCCCCCCTTGGTGTGCCCCCCTTGGTGTGCCCCCCTTGGTGTGCCCCCGCCTGATGTGTGCAACTCCGGTGCCTCTCATGCGGCATGCATCTGCAGCTACCCTTTCCCTGACGCTGCTCAGGTGTCACTCAAGGCGCTTCAAGCAGCCTGTGCCAGCTTTTCAGAGGTGAGTTGGCCTTGTGAGACGTTTCAAAAGCCTCCAAGCAGCTGTGCTGGCTTTGCCAAGGTCAGTCTGCCTCCCTCTCTTGCCTCTCACTCTTGCGTCTCACTGTTGACTTTTAATGCTGGCTTGTAGTGAAGATTGAATAGAAGTTTCCAACTTCTAGTCTAGAAGTGCCCTAACATTTGAGTGGATGAAGTGTGTATATCTGCTTGGGTGGATGCGTGTGCTTACATATGGTGTGTGTGCATGTGCGTGTGTGTTTGTGTCTATATTTGCGTGTGCTTGCATGCGTGAACGTGCATGCATGTTTGTGCATGTGCGTGTCCATGCAAGCAGGTGCATTTCATTCTCTTCAATGAGGAAGCCATGGATGCATATGAAAGCCACCCCCCTCTCATCATTGTGCCCTCGTGTGTGTATGTGTGCGCGTGCCCGTGTGCATGTGCATGCATGCAGGTGCATTTCATTCTCTTCAACGAGGAAGCCATGGATGCATATGAAAGCCACCCCACTCTCATGATTGTGCCCTCGTGTGTGTATGTGTGCGCGTGCCCGTGTGCATGTGCATGCATGCAGGTGCATTTCATTCTCTTCAACGAGGAGGCCATGGATGCATATGAAGGAGCAGCAGAGGATCTGCAGCTGCCACCCCTCGAGATCCAAGAGGTCGCCTGACTGAGATGTGCCACTCACTCACGCAGCCAAGTTGTCTTGTGTTTCTAATCAAATGATCATAAAGAGTGGAAAGTTAGGGCCAAATATGTTCTTGCTACACCTCTGGTGGTCAGCGTGATGCAATATGCGCAATTTTACTAGATTTCATTGATTATCGACATTTCTTCACATGTTACATACAGCAGCAGTACTGCCTTTTGGAGACTAAGCATGCAACTCGAGCTCTGCTACTGTTTCTGGAGTTCGAGATACATAGGATAGTACGGTACTAGCTAATCCATAAGATGTTAGTCAGGTGTATCTGGTACCCACCCACTTCTCCCAGCAGTTAATTGTTCAGTCTGGCGATGATAAATAGACTCGCCGAGACAGTGGGTTTGTCTCCCTTGATAGTGGCAGTCATGGGTGTCGCAGCAGTGGAGTGCAGTGCAGTCAGACAAACGACCTCCCCAGCTTGCGCTCGAAGAGGCGGTGCAGCAGATAGACCTGCAGGAATGGAGGGGTGGAGTGGGGTGGAGTGGAGTGGAAAGGGACGGGTGGAGTGGAGTGGAGACAACTGCAGAGCGAACAAACACCTATTGAAGCCAAGGCGACCTGTCTCCTTCCCTTCACAAGCACTGTAGCTTGACCTGACTAGCACCCTAGTGCGGGTACAGTAGATGAAGGTGTGGAAGAGCAGTGTGGTAATTTTTGCAAACCAGACTTGTAAGAAGCACGGAATGAGCTGCAAAGAATGAGCGCGCCTGATTGGACGGCCGTCTTGAAAATTAGTCTTGCTGTGGTGGTCTTGGCCACTGGGCATGGGGGCAGGGGGGGGAGGGGAGAATGGGGTAGAGGGGAGGGCGAGAGGTTAAGGGGGAGGTGAGGAGGAGGGCGTCTTGAAGATGAGCCTCTAAAAGAAGGAGGTCCGTCATGACGATTTCCCGTCGTAGGAGGTCGGTGTATTTGCGGGAAGTGGTATTCGCCTTGCGAATCGCGTCTCCAGCCTTCTCTCGAATTTCTTGAAGTTCTGCCACAAATGTTTGTGACCGTGCATCCGGGTTGTTGAGTGTAGTCGTTGTAGGGACCACCGGATCCATCCCGTGATTTAAGAAGAACGGGGAGTGATTAGTCGTGCTAGACAGAGCGTTGTTGAATGCGAACTGCAACATGGCGAGCAAAGTCTCCCATCGTGAAGGGTCGGGGCAGTCTGTTCTGATCAGCTACTCCATAGTCTGATTGGTTCGCTCGGTCTGGCCGTCCGTTTGCGGGCGGCCATGTTTCGTGCCGTAGCTTCGTGCCGTATTGTGCCCATGTTTCCTTCCAAAACTTCGGTGTGAACTTTGGATCCCGGTCGATGATGATCGCCGAGGGGATTCCGTGCAGTTGCACGACAGTCGAGATGAACAGGCGCGCAGTTTCTTCGGATGAGATTGTTGTGCGACATGGTGCGAAGTGCGCCATTTTCGTAAGGCGGTCGACGACAACGAATACAGCGTCATTGCCGGACGCGCCAGCTGGCAGCCCCGTGACGAAGTCCATCGTCACCTGTTGCCACGGTCGTTCGGGTGGCTCAAGGGGTTGCAGCAACCCAGCTGGCCGCTGACGTGTCGATTTCATGGCTTGGCACACCCTGCATGAGGACACATATCGCTGCACGTCATTAGCAGAGTCAAGCCAATAATACTGACGGTGCAACAGCTTCTGGGTTTTATCAACCCCGAAATGTCCGGAGAGGTTGGAATCGTGGACTTCTTGAATGAGGAGTTCACGCAGCAGCCGGTAAGCGGGAACCCAAATCCGGCTAGTTCCGGCTTTTATGTAATAATTCCCTTTCTGCGTCGTCGCCTGCTGGTGATTTCCAGTCGTGAAGAACGGGTCCGTAGTGTAGCCGTGGGTGAAATGTCGGGTAAGTAGCGAGTTCGAGTGGGTGATTAGTACTGCAGCGGATTGAACTGTCGATCGAGTAAGAGAGTCGGCGATGTTATTCGCCCCTTTCTTGTACGTGATGCGGTAGGTGAAGTGGCTCTCCATGTAGTCCAGCCACCGAATTTGTCGCGGGTTGAGGTTGGGCTGAGCTCGCAGGTACTGTAAGGACTTGTGGTCCGTACGTACAGTGACGTCGGCGCCCACCAAGTAGCAGCACCATAGTTTGAACGCGTGAATAATGGCGAGCATCTCCTTGTCGTGAATCGGGTAGTTGCGCTCGGCTGCCTGCAGCTTGCGTGACTCGTAGGCTATCGGCTGCAGCCCGAGGAGTACAACTGCGATGGCGAAATCTGAGGCGTCGGTGACGACTTCGAACGGCTTCGATGGGTCGGCGATGCGCAAAACCGGAGGGGAAACAAGGAAAGTTTTCAACTCCTGAAAAGCTGCCTCTGCTTCCTCCCCCCACACAAAGTTCCTGTCCTTGTGCAGCAAGTCGGTCAGTGGGCCAGTATCCCCGCCATATTCGGGATAAACCGCCTAACGTAATTCATGAACCCCAAAAATCTCTGAAGGTCCGTGACATTCGTCGGTGACTTCCACTCCTGGATGGTCTTGATTTTTGCCGGGTCAATTTTAATGCCGTCGTGCGATATTACGTGCACCAGAAACTCCAACTCCTGCTTAAAAAACTCGCACTTAGAGCCCTTGGTGATGAGACGGTTCACCTGCAACTGCTTAAACACTGCGTCAAGGTCGCGGAGGTGTTGTTCTTGTGTCCTGCTATATATCAAAATATCGTCCAAATTGACGACGCATTTGTCGAGAAGATCCCGAAAAAACTTGTTTAAGGTCAATTGAAAAGTCGAAGGCGCGTTTGAGAGGCCGAACGGCATCACGGTGTACTCGTAGCTTCCGTAGCGGGTGCGAAATGCGGTCTTGTGACAGTCGTCGGCGAAGACCCGAATCTGGTAGTAACCGTCACGCAAGTCGATTTTTTAAAAGTAGCGAGCGCCGCGAAGTTGGTCGAGAAGGTCGTCGGTGCGTGGGATTGGGTAGCGAGACTTGATTGTCACCCGGTTGAACGCGCGATAGTCGATGCATATGCGAAGCCCGCCTCTTTTTTCGGAGTAAACAGAATTGGTGCTGCGAAGGGCGATGTACTGGTGTGAGGATCTAGGATCGAGCTCAAAAAAGAGGGTTTGAATTGAATGATTCACCTGGGTACAAGGCGAGGCTATATATAGGCTCGACACAAGGTCCAATAGCTAGGTGTTACGCGAAGGTTCTGAGGGTCGCGAAGCATCCCGAACAGACCCTTCCCGAATTTGGTAGAAGGCAATTCGGTGGCAACCGAAAAGCCTAGAATTCGGTGTACGCAACCTAGTTCGGTGCCTATAACTATAATAACTATAGAAAAGGCAACGAACCTAGGAAATCAATCAAAATCAAGCAAACAAGATAATTCTAAGCTAGATAATGCATAATAAAGTCCAGGCAAGCTAGCAAAGCCAGCATAAGCCGTCGTACTCTCACACGTCCCCCCCTCAAAGCTGGGTGGCGTGAGATACACCCTGCTTTACAAGATAGTCCTTAAGAACACGGCGTGCGTTGCCATATCAGCTTTTGGTACCCAACTGTCCTCAGAGGGGTCGTATCCCTTCCAGCGTATTAGGAACTCGAGGGTCTTGCCGCCGCGGCGCCGATGAGTGAGAACGCGCTCGATCTCATACTCTGGTTCATCCTGTACGAGTACAGGTGGTGGTGGCGGTAGCTGCCGTCCCTGGAACTGTTGGTTGGGGTCCTTGTAGGGTTTCAGTAGCTGAACATGGAAAGCGTTATGAAGCTTCCATGTATCTGGTAAGCGCAAGCGGAATGTAACTGGTGTCACCTGTGCCTCCACGAGAAAAGGACCACAGAAGCGAGGCCGGAGTTTGGATGGCAGGTGAGACAGGTTCAAGTTGCGCGTGTCGAGAAGCACCTGATCTCCGACTGCTACTGGGTGATCTCATCGATGACGATCGGCATACTGTTTCCGGAAGTTTTGTATCTTGGTGAGACGTCGCTGAGTCTTCTCCCATAGCTGCTGCATGGTGGTGACAAAGTCGTGTGCGGCTCGGAGGTGTGCCGGTGTGGTTGGCTGCTGGGGTGTGAGTGGTTCCTGTCCAGGGCTAATTTTTTGTTTTAAGCAAACCTTATCATCAGTCGTGCACCTTTGCGAAACCCTGATTATCAGTGTGACCCATTGGGAAAACTCTTTTCCATCAGGGTTTTCCATAGTTTCAAGAAATTTACCCTTAGGCCAAAGTGTAACAATTTTCAGAACTTTGATGAAGTGTACAATTGAAGTTCTGAAGAAAAAGCTTAACCGCAAGATTTGATACCGGCTCCTCATCTTTCCGAGGGCCAACCTATTGACTGGGCCACCTCAACATAGTAACTCCGATAGCATGCTTCAATAAATTATTCTTTCCAGCAAGACAGGAGTAAGAGGGAGGAGGGGGGGGGGGGGGGAGGGAGGGCGAGGGGGGGGGAGGGGGGAAAACGATTCTGGGTAAAACCGTTAAAAAAAATAGTAACCCTGGGCGTCAGTGTGCCTTAAACGTAAACCCTGGCATATTAGGGAAAACCTATTTCCAGAAAATTTTACCCTAAGGCATCAGTGTGGCTACCAAAAACCACCCTGATTATCAGGGTATCAGGGTGATTTACACTGATAAGATTTGGCCTGTTCCCGTCCGTAACACAGGAAGAAAGGAGTTTTCCCTGTGACCGCATGGAAGGCGTTGTTGTAAGCGAACTCTAAGGTCGATAACTATGTGTCTTAGTGGCTGATGTCGTCTTTGCAAGCTGTGTGCAGTAACTGTTCAACCACCTGATTGAGTCGCTCTGTCTGTCCGTCAGTCTGGGGATGGTATGCTGAAGACATTGCAAGCTTAGTCCCCAACAGTCCCATGAGCTCCTTCCAGAACTTACTCGTGAATTTGGGGTCTCTGTCTGAGATGAGTGTAGCGGGGATGCCGTGGATGGTGATGATGCGGTCAAAGAAGAGTCGAGCAGTTGCTTCAGCTGTAGCTGTGGCGTTGGTCGGTATGAAGTGACCCATTTTGGAGAACTTATCGATCACTACGAGGATGGAATCATGCCCTCGTGAGGTCGAAGGAAGTCCTGTGATGAAGTCGAGGCTAACGACCTGCCATGGTTGCTCCGGTACGGGTAGAGGCTGAAGTAACCCTGATTTTTTCTGCTTGCTACTCTTCATCCGCTGGCTCGTGTCACATGAGGTGACGAACATCTGCTGCCATCCCGGGCCAGTAGTAATACTTTGCTATTCCCGCTAACGTTTTGTTGCTCCCGAAATGTCCCGCGTATGGTACGTCGTGAAACTCCTCTAGAAGGATCTGCCGTAGCGGGGCGTAATTTGGTACCCAAATCTTTCTTGAACCCTTCCTTACCGCAAAGTCCTTCTTCCACTGTAACAGCTTCTGTTTCTCTGCCGTTGCTATCTCTGCGTCCATGGAGTACCCATGTTGGAATAGACCCTTGAGCAGAGGGTTCATCCCGTCGAGCTGGATGCCTGCTACATGACCGGGGCGGCTTAATGCGTCCGCTTTGTTGTGTATCCTGGGCTTGTAGACGATGTCGTAGTGGAAGTGGGTCTCCAATAAGTCTACCCACCACACCTGTCGTCGTGAGAGCGCCGGCTACGACTTCAGGTATTTGAGGCTGCAGTGGTCAGTATAGACTGTGGTCTTGGCTCCCTCTAGGTAACACCTCCATGCCTTGAAGGCTACGACTATGGCTAAGGCTTCCTTGTCGTGAATGGGGTAGTTCAGTTCTGCTCCGTGTAGCTTCTTACTGAGGTAGGTGATAGGCTGCGAACCGCGTCCGTGATCCTGCATCAGTACTGCTCCGACTGCCTGGTCACTAGCGTCTGCTTCAACTACGTAGTCTTTGTCTGGGTCCGGTAGGATGAGTACTGGCGCTGTGGTCAGTGCTGTCTGTAGCTGTTCCATGGCTTGGAGATGAGGAGTATCCCATTTGAAGGGCGTATCCTTTTTCAGTAGGTCAGTCAGTGGCGCTGCTATCTTAGCGTACTGCGGCACAAACCTGTTGTAGTAGTTGGCGAAGCCGAGAACTGCAGCAACTCCTTCACGTTCTTCGATACTTTCCACTTTTTAACGGCTTCGATTTTCCGCGGGTCTACGTGTACGCCCTCAGCACTCACTATGTGCCCGAGAAACTGCACATTCTTCAGTGCAAAGTCGCTCTTTGACAGCTTTACGTAGAACTTATTTTCCCGCAGGACGCAGATGCTCCACGTGCTCCTTCATGTTCTTGGAGTAGATGAGAATGTCGTCCAGGTATACTACTACGCACTCGTCCAGCAGGGGCCGTAGGATGTGATTCATCTCCGCCTGGAACGTCGCTGGTGCATTGCAGAGTCCGAACGGCATCACTAAGTACTCGTAGGAGCCGTATCTGGTACGGAACGTCGTCTTGTGGATCGAGTTGTCCGCCATCTTGATCTGCCAGTAACCCGACCGTATGTCCAGCTTCGAGAAGAATGTTGCACCACGTAGTTGATCGAGAAGGTCGTCTATGCGCGGTATGGGATATTTGTTTTTGACTGTCTGTTTGTTCAGTGCGTGGTAGTCGATGCACATCCGTAAACTGCCGTCTGGTTTTGGGGTGAAGAGAACTGGTGCACCGTAGGGAGAGGTGGATGGGCAGATCAGTTGTCTGTCCAGTAGATACTCTATCTGCTTCTTCATGTCTGTCAGTTCTGTCGGACTCAGTCGGTATGGTGCATGTGAGACGGGTTTCGCACCTGGTTCCTCCACGATCTCGTGCTCGTGGGTGCGTGCTGGAGGTACGCCTGCGGGTAGGTCGTCGAGCATTATATCCTTGTACTACTCCAAGGCCTCCTATACTGCTGCAGGTAGCTCCGAACTCGGCTTCTCCTCCTCTGCTGCTTCCATGACCAGTGCTAGGTAACTCGTGTTACTCTCGTTCACCGTCCATTCGGACCGTGTCATTCGGCTTGACATAACCCGTGCATGAATGCACTCCTGTTTGACAACGAAGGCCGGATGGATAGGCAGCCGCATTCGCATGTGATGGGAAAGTGACTGAACAAGACACGGAATCTCATGCAGAGCCAGCACATCAACTGCAAGCCCATCACACATACCTGCTGCAACATCGGCCGGATGATGCTGAGGTCTTGAGGTGAGGCAAGCGAGGCCATGTGGAGGAGTGTTGCTGCGATCTGATGCCATACAAGCACATGATATGACACAGACAAGCACATGATATGACACAGACAAGCACATGATATGACACAGACAAGCACATGATATGACACAGACAAGCACATGATATGACACAGACAAGCACATGATAACACACAGATGCAGGCGCATCAAATGACATGCCAGTCGCAAGGTAGCTGGAGCCTTCAGTGCTGCTACCTGCAGCCTCGGTACTAGGACTTTTCATGCCACACTTGTATAACTTAAAAAAATTCTCAGTACCTGCAGCTTAACTTCACTGCCCCATTCACCCCACCGCACCTGATCCCTCAGCACCGGCTTGTACCGCTGCTCCACTGCACTCTGCTGTTCGTCCACTGCATCCAGTGAGGCGAGCGATGAGACCAGGGCGTGCAGGATGGCACCGAACTCCGGGCCATAGTCTGATGGTGGAGGGAGTGGGAGGGGAAGGGGGTGGGTAGGTAGGTTACAACTCAAAGGGGCATGCGTGCAATCAGGCAGCAGGATTGCACCGAACTCTGGACCATAGTCTGACGTTAGAGGGAGTGTGAAGGGGGGGTGGGGAGGAAGGGAGGGGGTGGGGAGGAAGGGAGGGGATGGGGAGGAAGGGAGGGGATGGGGAGGAAGGGGGGGGGGTTGTGGAGGAAAGAAGGGGGTGGGAAGGAAGGGAGAGGGTGGGGAGGAAGGGAGGGGGTGGGGAGGAAGGGAGGGGATGGGGAGGAAGAAAGGGGGTGGGGAGGAGGAAGGGAGGGGGTGGGGAGGAGGAAGGGAGGAGGATGGGTGCAAGCAGTCAGCAGGATAGCACCGAAATCCGGGCCACACTCTGACGTTGGAGTGGGGTGTTAGGGGGAGGTGGGTGGGGCAAAGCTGAACAGGGATGAGTGCAATCAAGCTGCATGATAGCCCCGAACTCTGGCCGGGCCATGGTCTGACCATGGGGGGAAGTGAGTGGGGGGGGGGAAAGAAGGGAGAGGGTGGGGAGGCAGAGAGTTTGCTCAAGTAGCAGGATAGCACAGAAATCCGGGCCACAGTCTGACATGGGCCAAGGTAAATAGGCATGGGCGCAATCAGGCAGGATAGCACCGGATCATGGGCCATAGTTTGGCACTAAGGGGGAATGAGAAGGAAGAATGCAGTCGCGAATGGGTGCATACATTCAGGCAGCAGATACGCCTGCCCCCGGCCTGACCTGCCTGAGCTCTCTCCTGCTCAAGTTTTCACCTGCCTCAGTTTCCACCTGCCTCAGTTTCCACCTGCCTCAGTTTCCACCTGCCTCAGTTTCCACCTGCCTCAGTTTCCACCTGCCTCAATTTCCACCTGCCCCAGTTTCCACCTGCCCCATTTTTTCACGTGTGCCAGCTCCCTCACCTGCCCCAGCTCTTATCAACACTCGTTCTCACCCGCCCTGGCGCACGGCTGGATGAGGGCAGCAGCAGCGTGGATGCGGATCTTGAAGTTGGCGGAGCGCTGCAGGAGCGCCTGCAGTGTGGCCAGCACAGGGGCAGTCCTGATGGGGGAAGGGGGAAGGGAAAGGGGGAGGAGAAGGGAAATAGGTGTAAAGGGGATGGACTAGGAGGGCATCAGCGGTGTGGATGCGGATCTTGAAGTTGGAAGAGCGCTGCAAGAGCACCTGCAGTGTGGCCAGAGTGGGAGCAGTCCTGATGGGGGGAAGGGGGAGGGGGGCGAAGGGAGAGGGGTGAAGAGGGAGGGGGAAAGGGAAGGGGAGGGATGAAGAGGGTAGAGGGGGAATGGGGAAGAGGGAGAGGGAAGGGAGAAGAGGGCATGGGGAAGGAGGAAGGGGGAAAGCAGACTAGGGGAATCAGGCACGAAAGAGGTGGGGAAAGGGAGGGGAAAGTGAGAAAGCCAAAAGGAGTAGGATTGGTATCACCAAACCTCCTTGCTAAAATGTATCTCGACAGTATCACCAGAACCGACTCTAATCGCATGTGTACCTAGTCATCTTGAGAGGTATGGTATGGCCTGCAAGAGTGAGCGAAGAGGAGTAGAAATGCCAGCTGTACAGTGTAGAGAAAGGGAGGGAATCTATCGAGCAGCAGTGTTGGTAACTTGGAAATCACAGTGGCGACAGGGAGAGAGTAAATTCAGGTGTGAGAGTGATGACAAGAGGTGACTTTTGAGTCGACCAAGTCACCTCGTTTCAGATTCAGTTGGGAGTGACGTACCATGGAGAGGAAGCGCGTCCCTTTGAGGGGCGTCAAAGATGCGAGTGACTTACCAGGGAGAAGAAGGGAGGTGCACGGAGGGGTTCTGGAGGAAGAGGGAGAGCGCTGCACATACACTCCACTGCACCTGTGTGTGGTGAGAGCAGAGGTGGGGAGGGGGGGAAGAGGGGTGGGAAAGATGGATGTAACGAGATGGCTTAGCGAGGGAGAGGGAGTGGGAGAACAGAGATAAAGAGAAGGGTGCAGGCGCATTTCACTGCATCTGTGCATATATGAGGAGCGAGAAGAAAGGGTCGGGGCGCGGAGGAAAAGCGGAAGGAGGGAAAGAGAGAGGGCGGGTAGAGAGAACATGATCAGGATAATACAGTCAATCAAACACATTCCCTCCACCTCCTCTTCTGCTCCCCGCTTTCCACTCCCCACTCCCACTCCCCAATCCGCACCCACTCCCCACTCCCCACACACTGTCACTGTCACATCCCACGCACTCACCTTGGGGTTGGTCTGCAAGGCGCATGAGAGAATGCCTTCAACCACTCGCTCCTGCCACACCCCCGCCACTCCACCACCACGCTCCCTCTCCTCCTGCACCTCCTCCCGTGCACTTGCTGTCCCTTGATGCCCAGCTTCCCTCCTATGCATGTCAATGTTTCCTGCATCTGCACCCCCGCCTGCTAGTGCCGCCCCTGCTGCTTTAGGTGCAAGTCTACCAATCGGAATCAATCCAGCATTGGCTGCGCTGCTGATACAACTATCACCGGGACACTGCTGCATCTGCAACTGTTGATCTCCCCCGATACAGCCACCACTACTTGAGCTGCAACCATTTCCCCTGCTGGTTTCACATGCCTCCGCTGTGCCACCCCGCACTGCCTGTTCAGTACTCCCACAGCACCACTGGCCGTTATTCTGGAGGCACCTCACCTGCCCTACCCCAGTCCCAGTAGCTGTTGAGGTTGAGGTTGAGGAGCAGGAGAGGCATGTGGCAGTGGCGGTGTGGTGACCATAACAGCATGGTCTGTCAGGGCTTGCTGCATCCATGTGGGGGCAGCAGTGTTGGCAGAAGCAGCAGCAACGGCCGAGTGCCCTGTTATAGTCACAGTAGGCTTCAATATGCCTAAAACGAAAGATAGAGTGCGCAGTCAGATTTCTGCACAGCGGCTTTAAACAATCATAGCGATCTGCTCACAACTCCAAATGACCTCATTCAACTTGGATCTGGAGCGTCTCAACGTCGCCTACACTAGGCAATTTAGATCGCACGATTTCATTAAGAAATGACGACACAGCGTCAGATTGAACGAACGGCACTATGGCAGCAACATAGTCTTAGAAACACAATTACGAACAGCTAGGAAGAGTTACGAGTTGGGAATGACTCCCAGCTCCTACAAACCCCAAGAGCCGAGGTACAGTGATGGGGAACAGTGCCACACTGTCCCCAACCAAGAAGGGTCTCGAAACTACCCTTCACAAGGGCCTACACCAACTGAAATGTTACACTACACTTTGTAATGTAACAATCTTCAATATCTTGAGGTGTAGCCTTTTGGCGAGCTTCGAAAACACTTGAAGCTTGAACCAAGGCTCGGGTTCTTCATCACAAAAAACTCATCCTTGAGTTCTTGATGGGTCTGCTGCACACACCTGCGACACGCCGAACGTTCGACAAGTGACAAAATAGAAACCGCGCACGACAAAATAGAAACCGCGCGGGACACACAAAATGACTGCGTTATACGCGACTAGCGATAACTCGCTATTGACTCGACACACACACTTGACATCATGTTTCATCATTCACACACCATTATAAGCATGAAATATATATTTATTTCATGCACTCATACCACTCCATGCACACACACGCATGTACGCACACGCACACGGACAACAAGCCGAGTGCAAACCGTAGGGTTGCACCAACATGCCCCCAGCAGCCGAACGGCACTGGCTCTGACCTGTAGTGAAAGAGATGGGGGAGGGGGGTAGGGGGGGAGGGGGGGAAGGGGGGGTTGGGAGGAGAGATGGAGGAGAGATGGAGAATGGATGTAGGAGCAAGGGAAGGAAAATATCCACTGTCGTAACAGATTCTGCAACTACAATTAATAAACACATGCCATTGTGGTGCTTATCATAAGAAACTTCTATTGATATTATCACCTGCTCATAACATAATCAGCTGATTATCACGAAAAAATCGTTGTATCATTATCATTTGATTATCATACAGTACCTTATCATTGTCGCCTGCTCCTTTCACTGCAGCGCTGGCCAGAGCTTCAACGTCGGACGGACCCCACCAGGCGGCACTCCGCTCCCCACGACCATGAACGCCCAGTGCGGTGCCAAAACCCTCCCTGCTGTAGTGACTGGTGCTACAGCGTGTGCTGCTACAGTGCACACTGCTACAGTGCACGCTGCTACAGTGCACACTGCTACAGTGCACGATGATACAGTGCACACTGCTACAGTGCACACTGCTACAGTGCACGCTGCTACAGTGCATGGGCGGCAGACGCTCTGAGATGTTAGCGAGGGACCACATTGCAGTAGAGCGCACCTGCGGTTGGGGGAAGTAGGTCGGGGCATGGGGATGGGGGAGTGGCGGATGGGGAATAGTGAGGAAGGATGAAACAAATGGCAGCATTGCAAAGTAGAAACATACTATACATGGGATGACTAGAGATTGGCAAAGGTAGATGAAGGTAGATGGTAACAGAGACAACGAAAGTTTGGTTTTCGATGCAAAGAGAGAAGTTCGATAAAGTGGGGCGAACACAGTGAGTGGCGCAATACAGTGGAAGAGAGGTTGGATGGTTCGCATGGGGTGCAGTGCAGTGCGGTGCGGTGCACTGAGTAATTGTTCTTGCAGTGTGGAGTGACGGCACTCACAAGAACGGAAGAAGAGGAGCAGGCTTGAAGCAGCACCATGCGGCCATGACAGAAGAGACTCGCAGAGGAGGAAGAGGAGGAGGTTGAGCAAGATGGAAGTGATGGCGGCTCTTGCAGTGAGGCGTGCCGGTGGTCATTTGGAGTCCTATACGTTCACACATGCCCATGGCAGAAGGGTTGGGGGGGGAGGGGAGGAAAGCTGGTGAGGTGCCGGAGGGATATCGAAGGATAAAGGCTGGTTGGAATGAGAGGTTGCTGTATGAATAAGGAGTGCAGTATTGCTACTGAGGAGTGAAGATGGGTGGAGCAAACCAGCAACAGCAGCATGTGCAACTTGGAAAAATAAGTGGAAGGTGACTTTTAAGTCGAGTCAAAAGTCACCAAGAGTGCACACGCAGCTTTCAAGACGTCTCAAAACTTATTTGAATCGAGTAAGGAAACACCACGAGTGCATAAGTATCGTGGCAGGCATGTTGCGTGCTTGTGGGTGGTGCTACTTGCTATATCCCACACATACTTTGTCGCGTATCGTGAGTTTATTTTTAAGTCGACACGGTTGATTTTTGAGTCGACACGGTTGATTATTGAGTTGACTGAAAAATGTACTCGCTTCATTCATCCCACACATACTCTGCTGCATTGCATGCATCGCGTAGTGCTGTGAAACCAGGGTACCCAAAGATTCTTACTTCTCACAAAGTTCCAACTCACTGGACCTCCACTTGGAAATAGGCTGAACCTTGTGTGTTAGCCTTGAAAGTTTTAGGGTTTGCAAAATTTACCAAGTATAGCTTTAGGTTGGGTTGGGTGTAGACTTTTTCATCCCCAACCTAACCAACCCTATCAAAACCTATCCATCCAAAATTTCATCCTCCTTTAGTTGGTTGGTTGGTTGGATTGGTTGGATCCTCTTGGATTTCCCTTCCGATTGCATCTTATCCAACCGACCCCGATACTTAAGGCCATGTGTCCCACTCGCTAATCAATTGATTCAAGTGTTATTCTGACAGTATGCGCACATCATATGAATGCAGCACTCACTGTGCAGGCAGCAGCACTCACTGTGCAGGCAGCACTCACTGTGCGGGCAGCACTCACCATGTGAGCAGAACCCAACCCAACTCACTGTGCGGGCAGCACTCACTGTGCGGGCAGCACTCACTGTGCGGGCATGAGGTGCAGCACTCACTGTGCGGGCATGAGGTGCAGCAGAATGGTTCCAAAGACCTTCATCAGCGCTGCTTGCACTGCTGGCACCGACTCCCCTGCTGCTAGGGCGAACTGGCACATGCAAATAAGGGAGGTCGGAGGGGAAAGAGAGATAGAGGAAGACACCAAAAAGAGAAAAGACTAGCTGGAACTGTAACTCACCCTGCAGATGAACACCAGAAAGCATAAAGACGATCCCAAAGGGGGGGAGGGGGGGGGGGGGGGGGGGGAGGGGTATTTTGCAGAGAAATGAAAACCAGAGACACTAAGAATCGAAACTGACCTCCACCAAAGCTGAAGTGTGGGAAACGAGCAGCCAACAAAATGCTCACGGAAGGCACATAAGATACGAGCTGAATCTGTTTCTTGGGAATTCTCAAGAAACAGAATGGGCAAGAGAGGTGGGC